>OZ024809.1:16504687-17012187 GCA_964017045.1 Omphiscola glabra | reverse complement strand
GTGTCCGCAGTTTGGGTGCCCGCAGTTTGGGTGCATGCACTTTGAGTGCCCGCAGTTTGGGTGCCCGCAGTTTGGGTACCCGCAGTTTGGGTGCCCGCAGTTTGGGGGCCATCTGCTGGCCCTGTGCTCAATAACCACAATCAATTGTTACAAATGTTTTTCAAAAAAAAAAAACCGTCAAAATTACCTATCCCCTACTTTAAACGAAAAATCCGAATGAACATAACATTGATATATGACGCCCAATTATCACGTTTTTTATAGCCAGTGTGCTGACCTAAATTTGTTTCATCGTACGGCTAAAGCGTCCACCACGTCTCTCCTCTTAATTTTGCTTCGATGTTAACGTCACCGATTACATGTATAAAGATGTACCACTACCACACCCCCCCCCCCCCCAACCACTTGAATGGGGAAAAAAGGTTTGTTTACGTTCTAATTTGTTTTAAAGAATGGCATCGTTGGTATATTTCTAGAATTAATTTCTGGAGGGTTCCAACGCCATCCCTATAAATAAGCTGGAAATTCCTAGACGGAGAGATAGCGCTGGATTTCTTAGAGTTTAACTTCGAGACGTTTACTTTTTCACTTGCTGTTAATATAGTTTTTAGTTCTGTATAGTAAAATTAAATTGAATATTCTTAATATCACTACCTTTGGTATCGTTGTTTTGTATACTGGTACTCTGTTACGTATTTTTAATCAAATGAGCCAAATCTTAAAACAGTTAGATTTTCATAACCATATAATTTTGCGTATCGCATTATAATGTGGTTCCACTGTAGTTCAAAATGACTTTAAACCACAGATTCTCCACTTTTTTTTGTTGCAGCGCCGCAGCCCTCTTTAGCTCATTCCCGGCACCCCCCAAAAATTTTTAAAAATGCTAGTAAAATTGAAAATCGACCTGTTTTGCTAGGTCTCCCTGCAAAGACCCCTGGTTAAGAACCCCTGCTTTAAAAAAGTTTTTGGGGCGAGTTTCACTAAACTTCTAAAACATTTGTTCTTAAATTTCATGTTACTGGTCTCACCTTATTTTCAGATCTTTCATGTTCCATCCTCGCAAGCTTTTCCTCTATACGTGACAGCTTCATGTGGGCATGCATCATGGCGACCGTCAGAATCACCACCATAATGGTCAGCACGAAGATGGTCACATCGGGCCTGATATATGATGAACCACGGTCTTTGCAAAACACGCATTTCCTCTCAACCATCACGGACGGCTTAGACTCGGTAATCTTCCTTTTAGATTTCCCCAAATCAATAAGTCTCTGACCACGAGGCCCACTTTGATACCAGTAGCTCATGTTTACGTCACATTGTCCGACTGCACATGGATGACTTTCTTTACCGTTATTTGGAGGTAAAATCCGTGAGCCATCATCGGAATCGCCATTTTTCAAAATGAAATCGATTTGTCCACCCCGAGCCTTGTTCTGCACGTGTTGCGTTTGTGTGTTCATCTTACCACTTTTTGATGTTGTTGATATCAAAGATATTGTGCGTTTCAATGTTATCTCAATGAAAAGAATTATTAATTTTTTTATTTTTATTTTGGTGGTGATTGATAGCACTAAATTATTCACTAAAGCAGATTTATATTTGTAAAAAAAAAATAATTAAACATATTTTCATTGTTGTTTCCCAAGAATTGAATAGTATACTCCAGGGTTTAGACTCTATACTCTTAGAAATAGTATTTAAAGTAATGACTTGTTATCGCTATGTTTAATGATCTCCCACCGTTATTCTAGCTCCGAAAAAATTGTTTGAATGCTTCCTTCAAATCGGTGACATTTTCAGGAACATGTCATTGGTGAAAATGGGATTTCATATTCCAAAAGGACTCCTGGAAGCTAGAACGGCCTGCCTCGGATTGCTGAAATTCAAACAAGAAACTAGAGAAAAGTCTTGCTATTTTGTGTCTGGGAAAAGCTGCAACAATTACAAAATAAGTTTTTGTTAAAATATAAATTTGGTTACGGGGAGGAATTCTATTCAATCTAATATCGAATTATATTTATTTCCCCCCCCCCCCCCCCCCCCCCGGAAATGTCGAATTTTATTTTAAATTTCAATTACATTTATAAACTATTTAAATGAGGTGCGTATTTCGGAGCTGGTAAATCGAAGTTGCGTCAAACGTTGAAAGTTGATAAAGTGTCGCCTGAATAGCTGGTTATCATTTTGGATGTAACTGGGATATGAAGAACCCCAAAACATTTTCGAGGTCTATTGATGCATAACAAATAAACATATAATCAGACAATCAAACACGTGTAAGACGGTGGCTAAGACCAGACGATTTCTTAACCCGTCCACACACTCTCCGTTCATTGATGTTAAGAAATGTTATCTCATAAAAATTGTTGCTTGTAAAAATTTGGTGACGCTCTTTTTGATAACCGCTGTATCAGATTATCAACGCTGTCACAGTTACACACGAATGATCTTATCATATATATATATATATATACTTTTGGCGAACAATCTGTCTACACTCATCGTCACATGCGGTTTCACCTAATCATAGATTCATGTATCTTAAATGTTGTTTTTGTTTGTTTACTTGTTGTAGTTGTTGTCTTTGTTCAAATACTATATTACTTAAAAAAATTTCCTAAGTTAAAACGATTGGTGTATTTTATTAGTAAGCTTTACTAAAACTGGTGTATTTTATTAGTAAGCTTAACTAAAACTGGTGTATTTTATTAGTAAGCTTAACTAAAACTGGTGTATTTTATTGGTAAGCTTAACTAAAACTGGTGTATTTTATTAGTAAGCTTAACTAAGACTGGTGTATTTTATTAGTAAGCTTGAGTAAAACTGGTGTATTTTATTAGTAAGCTTAACTAAAACTGGTGTATTTTATTAGTAAGCTTAACTAAAAGCAAGGGAAACAAAATTCAGTTCATTGTCAATTCAATTCAATAAGTAAAACTTAAGTTGCGACGTCTAGCAAAGTCTAGATTATACATGACAATAGACATGAAAAGCTCGTTATTTCAACAAATTTTTTTTAGTGGTTGTTACTGCCAACGACATCTGATGTAAAGTAATTTATAGAGATACTATCATGGTCCCGAATGTTTTGCTGTGTGTGGAACTACTATGGATTAAATAGATTAGTTACTCACGTATTGTGAATAAATTACCATTGAAATTTCACGAGCAACGTATTAAAAAAATACACGCAGAGATTTTAGGCTAAATTTAATTTAGACCGCTATCATTTGGCTAAGCTGATGAGTAAATGAATGAGAATGAAATCAATATAATTAATTCACAGCAATCTATGAACGTTGCCTCTAATTTAAAAATTAGAACCGCTTAAAGATAACAATAAATTTTCATATCAAAACATTGTCACGTAACTCATTGAATTATTATAATAAGTTTAAGGTGCTTTAAAAAACAAACTACCATAGCCCACAGGTAATTATCCCTCAATAACCTTTACATTTAACCTATGCAGAGTTTAACTAAACAATGACTTAGTTGAACAGGGTAAGTTGAAGCTTGAATCAAATGACAGGAAATTAAGACGTGAACTTTTCGGCTTAGAGCCTTCTTCAGCGAACAGGACAAATGAAACGTTCTCATCTTACTGTCCTGTACTTTGATTCAAAGCTTCAGCATTCCTTGTTCTACTATTTCATTCACAAAGATTTAACGCAGTCCTTCAATGATTATCTTTTTATTGACTACACAGTATCGATTACCTGTAAAGTTAACCTTTGCACAGTTCACTAAACAAAAATAACACGTGTGAGGTGTAACGACATACTATATTCATATATGGCCGGTTTTAACTAAATAACATTCAAATGTGTGCGGTGTAACAACATAATATACTCACATATGGCCGGTTTAACTAAATAACATTCAAATGTGTGCGGTGTAACAACATAATATACTCACATATGACCTGTTTAACTAAATAACATTCAAATGTGTGCGGTGTAACAACATAATATATTCACATATGGCTGGTTTAACTAAATAACATTCAAATGTGTACAGTTAAAGGTAATTTATAATGCCCCTATTGTAAACCCTCTTTTATTTTTTTTAAAGAAACGCGGAACTGCTGAGACCTTCGTGTCACGGCGTAGGAGCTTAGTGACTCTACAAGCCACTTAGCACCAAGGCTCTTAGATCCACACCACAAACCACCCATAATCTGATATTCCATTGATAACAGCAAGCTAATGCTACTAATCTAAAAAAAGAAAATAATTGTATTTTAATAATTTACTATGAAAACTATCGACATTTTCCGGAAAAAAACTTACCACTGCGCATTCGATCTTCCTTCCCCTATAGTCGAGTTGGTTCTCCTACTGCCGCTGGCAGAACCAAAGCAGTGACCCGTTTCGAGATTCGTCGCAACAGTCAAACTGAAACCAAAACGTAAACACAAGAACTTTACACCTGGGCCCTATATATTATGCTATTGATTGCATGCAACGTGTCTAAAATTATGGACGCCGACACCGGGTACTTATATCATCAGGCTGAGAATACACAACGCAATAATGAAGGGTCATCTTCACGTTATCGACGGTTCTCATTTTAGTATTGTGTCCACTTCACGTCTTAACAAGGTCAAGGGTCGGCCACCTGGTGTTTGCTTGAGAAAATGTAACGGCATGTAAGAAAAGGGCCAAGAACTTTACTGAAAACGAATAAAAATATTCAGTCTACTTAATGTAACAGTCTATTGAAGGTAACAGTCTATTGAATGTATCAGTCTATTCAATGTATCAGTCTATTGCATGTATCAGTCTATTGAATGTATCAGTCTATTGAATGCATCAGTATTTTTAATGTATGAGTCTATTGAATGTATCAATCTGTTGAATGTATCAGTCATCATTCTATTGAATGTATCAGTCTATTGAATGCATCGTCTATTGAATGTATCATTCTATTGAATGCATGTCTATTGAATGCTTCAGTCTATTGAATGTATCAGTCTATTGAATGTATCAGTCTATTGAATGCTTCAGTCTATTGAATGTATCAGTCTATTGAATGTATCAGTCTATTGAATGCATCAGTCTATTGAATGTATCAGTCTATTGAATATATCAGTCTATTGAATGCATCGGTATATTGAATGCATCAGTCTATTGAATGCATCAGTCTATTGAATGCATCAGTATATTGAATGTATCAGTCTATTGAATGCATCAGTCTATTGAATATATCAGTCTATTGAATGTATCAGTCTCTTTGATGTGTCAGTCTATTGGATTCATCATTATGTTGCAGGAAATGTGACGTCACCAGGCAATGTGACGTCAGCAGACAATGTGACGTCAACAGACAATGTGACGTCAGCAGACAATGTGACGTCTGCAGGCAATGTGACGTCATCAGGCAATGTGACGTCACAGGCAAAGTGACGTCAGCAGACAATGACCACTTCAATAACTGACACGGAGCCTACATTCCAAAAGAACCCAACAACATTTATTTAAGACAAACTATGTTTGCTGTTCATTGAAATTTTTAATGATGCCGGCGAATATAAAAGAAAAAATATCCTGCTACGTCAATATTTTAATGGTTTACCTTTGGTGGTGGCTAAATGGTTTACCTTTGGTGGTGGCTAAATGGTTTACCTTTGGTGGTGGCTAAATGGTTTACTTTTGGTGGTGGCTAAATGGTTTACCTTTGGTGGTGGCTAAATGGTTTACCTTTGGTGGTGGCTAAATGGTTTACCTTTGGTGGTGGCTAAATGGTTTACCTTTGGTGTGGCTAAATGATTTACCTTTGGTGGTGGCTAAATGGTTTACCTTTGGTGGTGGCTAAATGGTTTACCTTTGGTGTGGCTAAATGGGTTACCTTTGGTGGTGGCTAAATGGTTTACGATTCCGAAATTTGACAGCGGCTGAAAACGCCAGACACCTACCTTCGACTCGAAATACCACTTGAAAGTCTGGGGCGTGGGCAACGCACAGTCCACCATCACAGGGTAACACTCGGCAAATCACAGTAAAGCATCTTAACGTAGCATTCGGAAACTCACAGTACACCGTCGAAACGTAACAATGGGCAACTCAAAGTACACTACCATAACGTAACACTCGGCAACTCACAGAACACCATAATTAGGTAGCGTTGGGCAACTCACAGTACACTACCATAACGTAACATTCGGCAACTTAATGTACACCATCGTATAGTAACTTTCGGGGTCTAAAAAAAAATCCACAGTCGTTACTTAACAATCGGGAAATCTAACCACACCTTCACTAAAATAGATTACGACTAACGACACATTTGACAAGCGAGTTTTCTCCACACGCATTTACTCTCGACCCCATTAGCTTTTCCCAAGAAAAACTTCTTTCCGAGATGTTATCGTGATATGACTAAGAGTTGTGTTGGTATTGCTGACTTTGGAATGCCTTCTTTTCTCGTTGTTATGTTACCCCTCATGTTCAACTTCCTAGACGAAAGTACTCATTTCGCTCAAAACTAAGCAAAGTGTAAACGATCGAATGTAAAATAGTTGTCTCAATAGAGCGATATGATAAGAACAATAAATTGTGCCGGTGTGAACGGATTGAATTTATCAAGTCAAGTGAACGTTTAGCATATTTATCGGTAATTGAGTAAAAGTTGTAATAATGGTGTCAGAAGTGTTTCTATTAATTGGCATTGTGTTGATTAGATTTAAAATTAAATTCTTTCATTAAGAATATATTATGTTGTTGTGGCACATAAGGTTCACCCTTCTAAACACGCGTTCCGAGATAGAAAGAGGCGTTGAGGAAAAAAAAAGTACACAGCACAGTGATTTATCTATATCAGCTCTTCAGGTACGATAACTGGACAAGTTCGAGCAGAGTTCATTCAATGTGACAGTGTGCCCTACTAACACAGAGCTTTGTTTTACGAGACGTCGTGTCTAATGGAGGTACCCGTACATCGCTTTATACAACTGAGCGATAGGTGTACTCCAATCACGGTGTTGGGTCACCGTTTGATTCATTGGAAATAGTAAGCCTTCCTTGTAGAGTTCCCGGAAAAAAAAGGCGGATGTTATTAAATTTGAAGAAAAGCCTTATACCTTGAAACTAATTAGGTCATGTTTACCTGGTTGTGGACATGGTTGGGTTCAACAGCCAGATTGATATTACACAAACAAAATGCCCTTATCTGATTTTCAACAGTTTATTTGAATTGATAAAAGCATTTCAAGAGAAGGATTTGATAAGATTCAATTGTTAACTGGTTATATATATATTTTTAAAATGTATTTAATTATTTTAATGGGAATAAATAAATTATCGATTTTTATCATGATTCAATTTAAGTAAAATCAAAAACAAATAACAAATAACAAAAACAACTGTGATAGTAATTGAGATGCATCTCATAAAAGAAGATCATTTTATGTATTATTTTTTCTTTATTAGCAGCCAATAACAATATGAAAAATATAATAATATTATCCAAAGTTCAAATATATTACACGTTACAATCTTAAAACTGGAACGTAGATTGCAATAGCGATTATACAAAGATGCGATATGTGTATCATCAAATATATAGATATCGTAAAATATGGGAGTAAATAATATCTTGCCTTCCGCAGCAGTGAAAGCGTTCAAAAAGTCATGTCTGAGTTTTTCAACAACGCCTTTTTTTGTGTTCAAAAGACATGAGATTGTAGCTTATAGACAAGTGCTGTCCAACCCGCAGTACGCATTCGGCCAGCGAACAGATTTGAAAAGGTCCGCCAAAACTTGAGGAATGTGTATAATGTGCGTTAAAAAAACCAACATTTAGGGTTGAAAATATTTGTTAAACGGCATTCTTTGATACAGTTTTGTTGGGAAATTGCGTGAGAGCACAAGAGAAGTTGCAACACGAAAAAGGGGGGGACGTTACAAAAGCTAAGGAGTGGGATGGCTTGACAGGTAGCATTAATTTATTTTTCTAAGCGAAAGCAACCATTCCGTAACATGAGGTGACATGGGATCGAAATACTCTCTTCTCCTTCTTCCTGTTGCTTGTTCAGTGTATGTTTTACGGGGTATTTGGTATAATTTAATAACGGCTTTGGGAACGATGAATAAGGGAACCACAAGTACCTTTTTGAGTACCGGTTCGGACATCGTAAAATGTGCACGTGTACCGGTTCGGACATCGTGAAATGCCCACCCCCTCACCATCGGGACCAAGTTAGATTGAATAGATAGGCGAGCACCGCTCGCTAACGACTGTGCTCTGTGGGATGGTAGTGATAGGACGGGAGAGTCTTCGGGTTAGAGTGATCTAGATGGCCGCCCTGGCACTAAACGTGTCACATATGGTGGGCGGTCGGTGTGCACAGTTAATGGTAACATGGTGGTTTTTTTTTAAAGGTATGGGAGAGAGTGTGTCCATCCTGTATTGTTGTGACTTTGGGGAAAAGTACGGGGACAAATACCTGGTATTCAGTTATCAGAGTATGAGACGTTGAAAGAGTAGAAAGCAGGAGACAATCTGTGTTTGGTTTGTTATAAGTGCCATTCAGTCGGGGAAGATTTGTGAGAAAATGTAATGAAGGAGGTGCTAATTAAAAGTGCCCCAATTTAAAAAAGTACAAGTGCATTTCAAAGCAAAATATTTCATTAAAGAAGCAATACTGTTTTATTAGCTTAATTTATTTTTTGGATGAGCCACAGTACTATTGTATAGATGAATCTTTATGCATAATGTAAGAAGAATTAATAATATGAAAAATTTTCTAAGAAGTAAACGAACAAAATAACTAACTTTTTTTCCTTATGAGATTTTCATGTGTGGCCAGTGGCGTCATGAAATAAAGTGCGAATAGAGTCAAAAAGTTTAGACAACACTATTATAGCCTCGAAGTAAAAAAAAGCTACTAATAAAAAAGAGATCAAAACGGGATGTGTTTAGTTTTCTACGATCTTTGAATGGCATATAGATGAAATGTCATAGAACTGTCTGAATAGAAGGATGTGGTGGGGCAGGCCAGAGACCTACATAGGTTTTTTGAGCCATTGGTGATGATGATGGATCAACTTCAACAAGGCCACCATCATGAAAATATTGTGAAGTATTGCTGTCAAACCCGTCAATACAATATGTTTCACTTAAGACACTTGCTATGAAGACGCCTTGTTTACGTCGTGAATCTCGTGCCTTAACTTTGGCTGACCCCACGTTTGGCCGACCCCACGTTTGGCCGACCCCACGTTTGGCTGACCCCACTTTTGGAAACGCGACCGGGGGTGGGGTGTGGGTTAATTATAAATTGTCTCATTTAGAACTTACGAGACAGGTCGAGGTACAGATACAGTGCGTAACGCCTTTCTGGAAAAGTCGCTGTGAAAGACTATAAATAAGCCGATTGGCAGAGAGAGATAGAGAGAGAGAGAGAGAGAGAGAGAGAGAGAGTGCGATACAAAGAGAGAGAAAGAGATTGTTATTACGATACGAGTTGAAAGCGAGATTAATAGACTATCATACAGTACTGATAGTAGAAAAAGTACTATAGACTATCATACAGTACTGATAGTAGAAAAAGTACTATAGACTATCATACAGTACTGATAGTAGAAAAAGAACATTATATTTACCGTTTTGTGTGTGTGAACCTACCAGCATTGTACCGGTAACGGTTCATTGGCGCACTAAGTGAATAGCCCTAGTTTTATTCTAGTCGATTTTCTATTGTAAAGTTAACGTAATAAATTACTATTTGTAATTAGCCCTAATGCGGGCATCGCTCTTTATTACTGTATTTAATTAATGGTATCGTTATGTACTATTTGTCACGAGCCATATAGCAAAACAAGAGATTAAATTCTCTGCACATTACAGTGGTACGTAACTGCAACACACTTAACTAGTTCTAAGATTAAATGCTCAAAAATATTGTTTCAACAATAAAAATATAACAATAAAATTGTTTTAATAAAATTGGCAAACATTCAAGATATATATAATGAACTTAAAAAGACAATAGAAAATCAATTCTCGTTGTTTCACTGTAACGTTTGCGTCTATTTATTTACAATGTCATTTCCTCTTTATAAATCCTCTTTCTATATATAAATATAAAGCTGCATACATGTTTCAAGAATAAATATTGTCTACTCTGATAAAACCCACTGAAAATGCAAACACTACAGATTTCAATTCAGTTAGGCCTCCAACATTTTGAGGGATATTTTATTCAAATTTTAAAAACATTGAAAGAGGAAATTAAAATAAGTTTATATATACATTTGTACATAACGCTGACACGTATAGCGGCATCTTGGTGAGTGCTTTAAGTGCCTGGCCACATAACAGAATTGTCCTGGTCCATAGATGCCTAACCTTATAGCAAAGTTTTGCCGGGCCATAGCTGCCTGACTCTTAACAAAGATTTGGTGGGTCATAGCTGCCAGACCACATAACATATATTTGTTGGGCCATAGCTGCCTGACCACATAACATATATTTGTTGGGCCATAGCTGCACGTCGAATGTCATATAAAGCTTCTTTACGTTCCATCGCCTTATTTAGACTAACAATGTTCTTTGACAGGTATATCATGAAAAATACTTTTTTTAACTAATAAAAGGTGTAAGTAATATACTATTATTATGTAAACATTTTAATCCTAATTCGGTCAGACTTTTTCAATGACTGTCCAGAAGTAATGATATTACAACCATACTAAATATTGTTTCAGATGGCACTTAAATGTCACGAAATTGTTTGCTTAGAAATGCTGGCTCATCTGTCGAGTCTGTATAAAGTACATCCACACACAACTTAGAATTTCTGGCTCATCTGTAGAGTCTGAACATAGCATACCCATACCCATCTCGTGTGAAGATTCTGGATATAAGACACTCATAGACAACTCATCTGTAGAGTCTGGACATAATATACTCATACACAACACAACTTCAAAGAGCGGAATCAAAAACCGTAACTTACGTAAAGTAAGTAAAACAATTTATTTCGCACAACTGAATGTCCACACCACTGGATAATCATACCATCGACAACCGCCATATGAATATTTCACAAAACTGGATAATCGCAACACGGGAAAATCAGCCGCTAAATAAAATACGTTGTTTGTTCGCCGAAATTTCCCTTTTCCTTCTTCTCCTTTTAAAAAGTGTTTGGCACATTTTTCCAGGCTCTAGTTTTCAAAGTGGAGACTTGCTTCATATTTTAGCTTTCCAGTTTCCTCTTATTGTTCTTCTTGGCTTCCTTGCCCATGGGATGAAGCAGGATGAACCTGAGTTGTGACTTCCTGTGGCTCTCCAGTCGAATCACTGTTTTGGGCTCCAGGGTTCGAACCTGCAGTGTGTCGCCTTTGTTCAGCTCAAGAACACCTGCGGGGGAGAAGGTTTGTAAGTATCCTAAAGGATTGCCCAGACAGTACACTAATGACCTTGATATCTCATACTTAATATAAATATATATATATATATATATATATATATATATATATGTATCTACCATCTATATATATATGTGTGTTGTCCCTCGCCACTTGGCGTTTCCACTTTCGCGTTATCATATTTTTTCATATGTAACATGTATTCGGTTGTCTTAGAAATTATACACCACTGTTTTACAATTCAAATTAAAATTACCGTAAGTGTGATCTGTAGGCCTATGTATTCGAGCATCCCCAGCTAATCTAATAGTGTTAAAAACCAGTATTTAGAGCGTAGTGAACAGGTTTGCTATGCTCTAACTACGAATATAGTCGATTAATAAATGAAGAATCCTACTTCGCGGAAATTCAATTATCGTGGTAGAGTCTGGAACTGATTGACCGCGAAAATCGATGGTCGACGATAAAAATGTCAATAAAATACAAATAAAACCTGCTTTTCTAGGTTAAACCGCACCCTTGAACACCTGGTTAAGAACCTCTGGTTTATCTTGTGAAAGGGTAATATTTCATCGTCTTTAGAAACTCACCATCAATATTACATATCCTGTACTTGTAGGACTTGGGCTCGTTGCTGTGGGGACATCTGAAGCCACCTTTAGGACATGCCAGGACCGCCTGCCCGTTAAGGAAGATGGCGAGGCTGTGATTGTGACTCTCGTCCACCACTGTGATCTGTTGTGGAGAGAGAGGGAGAGAGAGAGAAGACACATCACATTTTATGCATGTGAATTTCTCTTTGAATCTTAATTTGGTTTTAAGCTTAAGATTATGATAACAAATAGGAGTGTATGGTCTAGAGAAGAAGAAGAAAGACTGGGACCGTCGTTACAGAGAAGTGGAGAAGATGGAAGGCTAGAGCCGTTGTTACAGCGAAGTGGAGAAGAAGGAAGACTTGAACCGTTGTTACAGAGAAGTGGAGAAGAAGGAAGGCTAGAACCGTAGATACAGAGAAGTGGAGAAGAAGGAAGGCTAGAACATTTGATACAGAGAAGTGGAGAAGAAGGAAGGCTTGAACCGTTGTTACAGGGAAGTGGAGAAGAAGGAAGGCTTGAACCGTTGATACAGACATAGAAAGGGGGACGGCGAAGTGCTGAAGAAAAGCTTTTGCAAACAGTGTCACCATCTTCTTAAAACGGATTCCACACGTTTATAAAAGTAAGTCATCATTTAGCCATGTATGCAACACAAACGAATCCCTTGTAACAACAAAAAGGCAGCAACACCGACAGACATAGTCATCTGAGAAGTCAATGTTCTCCTGCGATAGGTGCACCTGAGACTGTCATTCCAAGAGTAGCCTTGGAAGCTACCCACGAAAGAGCCAATTGTATAGAGGCTACACGTTCTTATGAAGGCGGAATGCTGTCAAACAACAACTACAAATACACACACATCTTCTAGCCAACTATTTTTCTGTATAGTTATCTGTAAATGCCCACTTCAGTTTATTTCAAGAAGGCTCTGTAGCTAGCTGTAACTGTCTCTACATGGAATAGTCTACGCTAGTGACGTCAATGTAACAGTCTTCATAACTATGTGGATGTACCGCCTTTTGCTACTTCTGGCTTAATCATGCACATGAGGCTCACCGTTTGCTAAAAGGAAATAACGAGTTCGGTTTTTTGCACATTTCACTTTCACCAAATCACTCAGAGAATCACATCAACTATTAGATCGTAAGATCATAGCTCATCCAATACAAGAGAAGAAGAGAATACTTACGACACATCATATATTCGGCTCAAATAATAATAATTATGTCCTTGGACAGTAGATGAAGATAACCTCCTTGAAAACAATTAATACCCTCTCTCTCTCAATCTGTCCTCATATTTTTAGAGCCTATTAAAACATAGTCTAAATCTCGAGACGTTACAAAACAAATTCTCAACTACAGCTGTTTCGACTAGCTCAACAAATTATTTTTAATTTATGACTTCCATCAATTTTTTGCAATATTACCTCCCACGACGGTGGACTGGCTCGTATATTTTTACAGCTAAATGTCCATGCTTGCTTCGGGAGAGTGCAAAAGTGGTTGCCGAGGTGAAAAAAGGGTGGGGGTGGGGGTCGAGTCACATGGTAGGACTTATTAAATTCTATCCTCAACTTCCACAAACTAAATCAACCTTGGTCCGCAATGGGAAGACACAGTCGCATCTCGGTATGATGTCTCCAGAGAGACTGCAACGCCATTAGCAAGAAAACGTATGTCTGTTGTCCCGCCTGTCGCCACCAGTGGCATAGCAAAGAAGGGGGGGCTGGAGTCGCCTGGATGGGCCACGACAAGAATTCAGCCACATCCGCAGATTGCCGAATGGGCCGAAAATAATGCCCCTCGGTTGAAAGATAAGTATTTTCCGCCCAGGAGGGACCGAAGTGTCAACCCCCTTTCCTACGCCACTGATAACCACAATAATCTTTCTACTAGTTTTTCTTTTCTTCTTCTCACATTTAATGGCACAAACTGCAGACTCGACACTTCCATCTGACAAACAATCGGCAGAAGCGGCACTGAGCACGAAGCTCTTGACCATCAGACTCTTCAAGTTTTTAGTAAACTTTAACTCACGTTTAGATGCACCAAGTAGACACCGGTCTCCCTCACAGTGAACACGCCGTGCTTCTCATCTGTTATACAGATGAGGTCTCGCCCGTGTCTTTTCTTGTGGTGATTGGATTTGGTTGTGTTGGTTTCATGGGTCCCTCCATCATTGTCATGGATACGATACATCGCCACCGGGGAGTCTATGTGAGGGATTAACATATAGTATTGGCTACATATAGCTTCACATATCAATAGTGAAATTTAGTCTTAAAGTCATATTGGCTACATGTAGCTTCTTATATTAATAGGGAAATTTAGTCTTAAAGTCATATTGGCTACATGTAGCTTCTTATATTAATAGGGAAAATTAGTCTTAAAGTCATATTGGCTACGTGTAGCTTCTTATATTAATAAGGAAATTTAGTCTTAAAGTCACATTGGCTACATGTAGCTTCGTATATTAATAAGGAAATTTAGTCTTAAAGTCATATTGGCTACATGTCGCTTCTTATATTAATAAGGAAATTTAGTCTTAAAGTCATATTGGCTACATGTAGCTTATTATATTAATAATGAAATTTAGTCTTAGAGTCAAATTGGCTACATGTAGCTTCTTATATTAATAAGGAAATTTAGTGTTAAAGTCATATATGGCTACATGTAGCTTCTTATATTATAAGGAAATTTAGTCTTAAACAATCGGACGTTTCGGGTGAGAGGCCTTCTCCACAACAATGAAAAAGCAAGAGGAGCTCAGACAGAAAGAAAGTTCGGGCACTTAGCTCTCACTTGGTTGGCTGGAAACCGCTAATAGTAAAAGGACTTAAAGCTTAATATGTCTATCTCAAAAAATCTGCCGTATACGGCTAATGTTCATCGACTATTTATGGCTTTATATAGTCATATTTTGTAAGTATAGCTGCCATTGATACTGGCCAAACGTTGCTTTCGCGTTACAGTGGTTGAAGGTAGCTTCCATATATAAAAATCAATGCTTTTAATGAGAAGAAGAAAAATTGCGAGCATTGTTATTACGATCAAAGCATATTACAGATGGATAACAACAATTTATATTTAATGAATTAATTTTTTTATATTTCAAAAACTTTCAGAATAGCATTTTTATAAAAAGCAAGAAATTGATAAATGTAATCATAATAGAAAAGCGACGTTAGGCGAATATGTGATATTTATACATTTTCAGTTTGCTTTATATTTTAAATTATGTTTAAATTTAAAAAAAAAATATTTCAATCCCCCCCCCCTTTTTTCCAAGCCAAATAATGATGATTATGATGATGATGATGATGATGGTGATGGTGATGGTGATGGTGATGGTGATGATGGTGATGATGGTGATGGTGATGGTGATGGTGATGGTGATGATGGTGATGATGGTGATGATGGTGATGATGGTGATGATGGTGATGATGGTGATGATGATGATGGTGATGATGATGATGATGATGATGGTGATGGTGATGGTGATGGTGATGGTGATGATGGTGATGATGGTGATGATGGTGATGATGGTGATGATGGTGATGATGGTGATGATGGTGATGATGATGATGGTGATAATGTTGATGGTGATGATGATGATGGGGATGATGGTGATAATGATGGTGATGATGGTGATGGTGATCATGTTAATGATGTTGATGGTGATGATGGTGATGGTGATGGTGATGATGGTGATGATGGTGATGATGGTGATGATGATGGTGATGATGGTGATGGTGATCATGTTAATGATGTTGATGGTGATGATGGTGATGGTGATGATGATGATGGTGATGATGGTGATGGTGATGATGGTGATGATGGTGATGGTGATCATGTTAATGATGTTGATGGTGATGATGGTGATGGTGATGATGGTGATCATGTTAATGATGTTGATGGTGATGATGATGATGGTGATGATGGTGATGATGATGGTGATGATGGTGATGGTGATCATGTTAATGATGTTGATGGTGATGATGGTGATGATGATGATGGTGATGATGGTGATGATGGTGATAATGATGGTGATGATGGTGATGGTGATCATGTTAATGATGTTGATGGTGATGATGGTGATGGTGATGATGATGGTGATGGTGATGATGATGATGATGATGGTGATGATGGTGATGATGGTGATGGTGATCATGTTAATGATGTTGATGGTGATGATGGTGATGGTGATGATGATGGTGATGATGGTGATGGTGATCATGTTAATGATGTTGATGGTGATGATGATGATGGTGATGATGATGGTGATGATGGTGATGGTGATCATGTTAATGATGTTGATGGTGATGATGGTGATGGTGATGATGATGATGGTGATGATGGTGATGGTGATGATGATGATGGTGATGATGGTGATGGTGATCATGTTAATGATGTTGATGTTGATGATGATGATGGTGATGATGGTGATGTTGATGATGGTGATGGTGATCATGTTAATGATGTTGATGGTGATGATGATGATGGTGATGATGGTGATGATGATGGTGATGGTGATGATGATGATGATGGTGATGATGGTGATGGTGATGATGAAATCAAGGTCAACACTTATTAGCTTACACAGCCCAACAGTGTCCAAATTTACCTTGGTCCGGGTATTCCACAGTCGCCTCTTTACACACTTTTGGCTTGGTGGGCCATTTGGCGTCATGGAAACACTCAGCTCCTGTCAAAGTAAACATTGATAACGTATGAGGGACTGCGTTTAAACCGCGTGAAAGAAATACTGGAACAAGAAATGTAAGGGCTTAAATACTTTTTTTGTAAAATATTTCTTAGCTACATTTTACATATTGTATTTCGTCCAAATTTTGTAAAGAATTAGATTCTTTAAGCTATTCCCCCCCCCCCCCCCCCTCCAATCTTCTTCTCTTAGAGAAGAAGTGTTTTCAACACCTAAAATGATTCAGCTTTTTTTTTTATTTCTCGGGGGGGGGGGGGGGGGGGGGGGGGGTTAACGCTGATCTTCGCTTGGTACAAGACTTTGGTTCTCCAAAATAAATGCCTCTTTAACACTAACGACTTGAAGCACCTCTAACTATAATTTTTAAACACTCGCATCCAATCACTTTCCTTTTAATAAAAACTGTATACATTTTTTTTTTAAATATCTATTCATGTTGAATGTTAAATCTTTACAAAAAGTTATTTAAAAAAATATGAAAAAATGAGAGCAGAGACATATTCTTAAAATAGCTTTATATGTCACGTGACGTTCTTTTTTTATTCATCTTCTCCTTTTTCTCATGGTGACCGATTAACTAGTCAACGATAATAGCCATAGGTAAAAAATTGTATTATATTGAAAATGAAATTCAACTCGCCATCTTGTTGCACTATTTGAATGTGGTGTAAAGATGAAGACGTGAAGTGTGCTCAGTTACAACCACACACCCTGTGCTCAGAGGCGTAACTGCGTTTTTGGCGCCCTTGGCTAATTTATTTTTTAAATAATAAAAATTAAAAAAATTAGAGATTTAGCGGCGCTCTTTTGAACAGGCGCAGGCCGGCGCCCTTGGCAACTGCCCCAATGCCAAGCCGTTGTTACGCCTCTGCCTGTGCTTATACTATTATACCCTTACCTCGGTCGATAAAATCCTTCTTGTAATCGTACATCTTGTAAAACTCTGCATCAAACTGGGCTGATGATAACTGACAAGGAACACACGCAATGAAACATTTAAAAAATAGCCAAACTGAATCAATATTGATCGTTGTCTTTTTATTATGTGGTCAGTCCAAGAGTGTTATAAGGGATGACGTATTTTGAGACACACTTTGCCCGCCTTCCACGTGCATGACCTCTTTCAAGTCGGTCCCGTGTTGGGGCGGCTAGAAAAAATATCCCTTTGATGATACTTTTGTTTACTATCATCCGTTTCAGTGGAACATGATAGAACAATCTAGAAAATGTGGGAAACAGTAAGACTGTGTGTTCCATTTCCAGAATGATCATCTGAAACTGCCTATAAAAAGGGCTGATCGATAGAGAGGGAGAGATTTTCCTTTCCTTGATTACGAGGCATGCTATGTGTCATTATACTTTGTTGTGTGTAGAGATTTTTATTTCCTCGTACAATTTTGTGCTCATTGTATTTTGATATACAGTACCGGTACCAGCAAATCTGTAAGTTTATAATTTCAATCATATTTCACATGCTGTTATTATTTAATTGAAGTTCACAAATTAAAAAGTTATTAATTGTAATTAGCTCTGGCCTTAATTGTCGTTTTATTTGTTATTATTTTTAACCTTTGGTATCGTCCTTTATTATGGACTGTTTTTAGAACGAGCCCTAGACAAAACAACAGAGATTAAATTCTCCATCTATAACGGTCCGTAATAAAGAGATTGCAAGCGTGGACTTTTTTGGCTGCTCTTGGTACGGTTTCTTCAACAAATTTGTTCTGCAGACCTTTCTTCTCTGACCGACAAGGGAACAAAGAAGAGGTTACAGTCAACGAGCAGATGTTCTAAAACTTCCAGAATATATAGTTGGAATTCTGTATTTATTTAAGAGACGTCGAAAGCTGACCCCCCCCCCCCCCACCCCCCGACCCGCTTAGGAAATATATCCTCGGTCGTATACAACTTCCGTTTTCTGAACAATAAAAAAATCTGTTTAAAATTCTATAACATGGTCAAGGTACACTTTTTTATAAGCATTAATACTTATCCGTAGAGTTTAGACTTTCTTTAAGGTCTCGGTGAATACTTTTTTTTTTTTTTTTTTTTGTTGCAAGATTCTGCCGCTGCTTCGTATCGCTGTAAAACTAATCATAGTTTAACACATCGTGTGTGCTTTGACTTAAGATAATGCTACCCTGAACACTACAGAACATTACTTACATATTTATCTTTATCTGTAAGGTGTTCGTTATGAAAAATAATCCAGAAAGAGGGAAATAAATTAAAATGCATTCATTTTGTACAATTACACGTATGTTGGGAATTGTTTTGGTTATGTTGCATTGGACGCTTCTGTTCATTGGTTCAGCTGTAAGAACGAATTCAATAAACTTGTATGCTAAGTGAAAAGAGAATCTTCACCATACTGGATTTGTTGATGTTAGGGAGATGGTGTTGACGTTAAGGAGGATGGGGTTGACGTTAAGGAGGATGGGGTTGACGTTAAGGAGGATAGGGTTGACGTTAAAGAGGATGAGGTTAATGTTAGGGAGGATCGGGTTGATTTTAAGGAGGATGGCGTTGACGTTAAGGAGGATGGCGTTGACGTTAAGGAGGATGGGGTTGACGTTAAGGAGGATGGGGCTGACGTTAAGGAGGATGGCGTTGACGTTAAGGAGGATGGCATTGGCGTTAAGAAGAATGGGGTTGGCGTTAAGAAGGATGGGGTGGACGTTAAAGAGGATGGTGGTGACGATAGGGAGGATGAAGTTGACGTTAGGGAGGATTGGGTTGACATTAAGGAGGATTGGGTTGACGTTAGGGAGGATGGTGTTCATGGTATGAAAGATTGGGTTGACGTCAACGTAGAAAAACGGAACCCCGCCATGAAATGAGGTCGTCCTGTACTGTGTGCTCTAAGTAATGGCTATTTGTGAGGTGAGTTATGTACGTGTTAGCTATGACAGTACGCCTACAAACAACAAGGAGATGACATTTTTGGAACTACTTACTACGTCCAGTGTTCCATTTATCCTTGCAATACTGATCCAACATTTCTTTTGTATCCTTGTTAAGAGGCTTTGTTGACCGTTTCTGACGAGCACGTAGCATTTCGCCCTGTCCTCCGAATTTGTTCCTCGGATTTGTCAACGCGCCCTGTGCAGTTTCAGCAGTGTGTTCAGATTTGATGCGTGTCTTCGCGACTATCCAACTGTCCGATTTGTGCATTTTCGGTTCAAGAATTCCGTGTAAAAATTGCAATTTCGCTGAAGTGTTGGAACTTCCCAAATTCGGAAGTCTATGACGCGGAACATATTGCTGGGGTTTTCCTTCAGAGTCTTTATTTCCATTAATAATCGCCCCCAACAGCTCATTTTGAGACCCAGTCCCAGTACTCCCAGCCGTGTTGGGATAACCTCTGGGGTCAATGATATCTTTGTTTGGAATGTCTTTGTCCAAAATATGAAATAGACCCCGTGCAGTTGTACCCCGACTTGGCCAAGTTTCTCTGTTCCCTTTGGGTTTGTTGGCGCTGTGACCTCTTTGAACATCAAGCGCCTGGTAGTGAAGTGCAAAGAAACAAACAACAAAATGAGCGTCATTACGTTTGTGAATTAATCACGTTGTTTAATAATTTTTTTACTTGTAAAGAAAGCTGTGGGTTTTCCCGATGAGGACAGCTTTGTTGTCTTTAAAAAAAACAACTTATTAATTAGTACATTCTATCAAAATTGCTTTTCTCCTTGCTTAAGGTATGGAAAATGGAATGAGATACTTAGAGATACAAACTTAAAACTAATTACATTCTAATCGAAACATATTTTCTTCTCCGGTGAATTGAAGCATGGAGCGTTCACAAAGACACCACCAAGATTTTAAAGACGTTCATATATAAATCTATATAGATACAGATGCTTTAGCAAGATGTAAAATAAAATGGTTTAAACACATCGCAAATGAAATCATATGGACGAGCTTGATCCTGATCCTGGTGAAAGTATGTACCCTAGAGCATGGACACAGGGTGTTCAAACACATATGAAACAAAAAAGACACCTCCCCCTTCCCCCCTCCCCCCCCAAAAAAAAAAATTAATAAAAATAAATAATATTTTAAAACAAAATATTAGACCGTCTCAGTCATGAAATCTAAATGGTACTGGATAAGAGGCAAGACTACGAACCAAACTGAGTAGGAATCCTGACAGAATGGGTGAGGGAGAAGAAGAAAGACCACAAACTACACCGAGAAGCAGCCTCGAGATGAACGAGAGAGAGGCGGCAAGAATCCGAATGAGCTCAATTAAATAGCCCAGAACAGAGCTAAATGGAATTACTTTGTGAATAGTCAATACACCTAATGAAGAAAGCAGGTTTTTTAAAAATTCAAGATGGGTAGTTCATTGATGTTTATGGATAATTGGAAAGAATTAATTCAAAAAATGAAAATTATCTTTGTTGAATTTGTCGTATACATACCTTATGTTTTTTTTTTTTTTAAATTGTTTATTCAACAACATAATTGAAGGGGTCAATTCAACATCGTCCCTAAGTAACATTTGAAACATTTTGAGAAAAACACCAAAAAAACTGTTTTTGCTTAAAATATGTGTGTATTGGTAAAATATTTGACTTAGGTTCGGGAGTGCACTGAAAAACTTACTTTTAAATTGGAATAACTCGCTTAATTCGTCACCAGCACACTATCTATTGGGTTTAACATGATTTTTCGCCCTCAGATTTTAATGAAACTGCCCCAAGCTCATTTTTTTAAAAAATGTGACTTAGGTACGATGTTGAAATGACCCCTTCAATTATAGAGTATACAGACACACCGTTCATGATTAGTAGTTAGGTTTTGATTGCGTGTTTACCTCGTGCCGGCATCCATCAGTTATCCCAAGCTTATCCACCACAATCTCGAGACGACTCACGCGCATGTGGGTGTGCACAAGGGCAACCGTTAGCGCGATGACCACGCATAGCCAGCGCCAGTGGAGCCCCGACACGTCTGTGTGCACACAAGTCGTCACATGCTTGGCGGACCTGAAGGTGCCCGCGTCAGAACGACCATCGCCGAAAGACTCCACCTGTTGTTGTTGATTCCGTGAGACATCGGTTTGATCGCCGACATGCGCACTTCCGTTTTTTAAAACGTGTTTGTGGTTTGTGGACGGATCTGCGGTATTGTGTCTGATGTCAACAATGTGAATGTCTGTTCCCGCAATGTTCCTTTGCGTTGATGCTAACTCTCCTGTTTCAGCTGTGCAAGAGTTTGGTTGAAGGTGGATGGTTGTCTTAGTGTTCTGGTTGGAGTGAATGGCCACTTTATCGGGTGCTGGGTTGAAGCAACGTTTCGGGTTGATCGGTAAGATCTTCGGGTTGGAGTTTAAATTCGCACTGTGCTGACAAGTAGTTTCAATGTATCGAACTTCCATTTTGCTCTCTTTGAGTGAAGAGTGTATCCAGTGAGGTTTTGTTTTAGGCCGTGGCGTAAAGGAGGGTATCACATCGTAAATGGGACTTCTCCCAGTTACTGTACACTTTCTGAGTCATTCACTGTTACAAATCATCAAGTATGAGACTCGAAACCTGTTTCATTGATTTTTTTAGGTGTAAATCAATTTTATAATTATTTTTTGTAGTAATTGAATGTAGTTGTTTCTCTTTTAATACAATTCATCTGTCATGGAGAATCCCTCACGAGAAAAACAAATTTCGCTGAGGTTGACTTTCCACGTATCCCATCATAGATTTTCAGTGCGTCCTGAGAAAACAGTGTATGGGCCTGCCTGGTAAGGCTGTGGAAATCAATGTTAATTTTTAATGTACACGATAAGACAGAAGAAAAAGCAGAAGTCTGTTTAGTTCTCTGACAGGAGTCGTGTCATACTTTTATGACAGGTTTATTGGTAGGACACAGTGTACGATTCTTTATGTATCCCAATAAATGGATTTTTTTTTAAATGACATAGTTCACATTAATTTTCAGTACACAAATAAATACATATTTTATACAAGACAGCATTGTACAATTATAACAATTTAAACACAAGACAACTAAAGTATTTCTTTTGTGTAGAAATCGGCCACCTATGAACTCCTTTAGTGACAAAAATGACTTCAGTAGTGATCATTTTGATTTTGTCACCGCTGGAGGGTGAAAGGCTGGTTAATTAGTAAAGAATGGGGGGGGGGGGGGGGAGAAATAATGTTTTAATTCTTTCACTCCTAACTTAAAGAGAAAGAGTTAAAGATACTTCCATGATGCAGAATTATTAATTTTTTTAAATGGGGAGGGGGGGGGGATTACGGAAACAGGCATTTTCCCTTTTCTTTATAAAAAAAAATAATTATTCTTATTGCACTAAATTTTGTTACATATCTAAACTGTATTTCTCATCTTGGTTGGAGTTAAATTGAAATGAGATTAAGAGAAGCGTGAAACAGATATCTGCAAATGTGTTTTCTCGAACACTCACACGTGCACAAAGAGAATGAGGGATGGTTCAAGAAATGAACACAATAAAAAGTGATGGTTCAAAATGAACAGGTCGGCTGTCCGCCCGCCTCCAGCCGCCACCGTCTCTTTCTGCAACGCGTCTGAACAATAGCACCACCACCACACACCACCACACACCACCACACACTACACACCACCACACACTACACACCACCACACACTACACACCACCACACATGTTCACCTTTTTGAACGAGCGCTGTCCAAATTAATATGCGCTGTCTATATTAATGTACTCTGTTTATATTAATGGACTCTGTCTATATTAATGGACTCTGTTTATATTAATGTACTCTGTCTATATTAATGGACTCTGTTTATATTAATGTACTCTGTCTATATTAATGGACTCTGTCTATATTAATGTACTCTGTCTATATTAATGTACTCTGTTTATATTAATGTACTCTGTCTATATTAATGTACTCTGTCTATATTAATGTACTCTGTTTATATTAATGTACTCTGTCTATATTAATGTACTCTGTCTATCTTAATGTGCGCTGTTTGGTGTTTTTCTTATAAATGTGGGCGACTTTTTAGAAAACATTGGACAAGTTTGTATTAGAGATTGTCAAGTTGAGAACCACTATCCTTTGGTTATAAATAGCATGAGCGTGAAGTGATTTAAAAAAAAAAAATAAAAAAAAAAATAAAAACTTTACTAACATTCATATTTAAACTAAATAGCTACAAGATTAAACCACCCTAAAATAATTATCAGTAGGCATCAGTCCTCGTGGCGATGTTTCGAGCCGTGGCTTGACTTTTCGAAGCCAATTGCCCACAGCTTTTCGGTTTCGTTGTCCCTCCCCCCACCCCCTACATTACATTCAAAGTTGATAATTTAAAAAGGTGTCCACGTACAAAGCCCTTAAAGATATCCGAGGCCATCTACAGCCGTAAGAGTTGCAGTGCCAACACGTTGGCTCTGATGTCAAGTGACACCTATTTTTTTAACTAGTGAGTCTTCCGTTGCACTCCGAATGATGCAAAACTAATAAATTCAAGCATGTGCTAAAATGCATTCTTGCGTTATGAATTTAACAAAAGTTTCTGGGCACTATAAAGATTTAAGGGGCGAGACTAGACTATAGCAAAAGGCATTCCCTCAAGGGCGCCACAACTGGAATAAATTTAGTTCATGTTGGGCTGGGGCGGAGCTAGAGATCAACCTGATCGTTATTATGAATAATTTTTGCTCTTCACAGCCTAATGTCTCAAATTCCCCTCTCAAATCGTCTGAAAGAAACACCAAATTCAAGTATGTGCCAAAATCGATCCCAGCTTTTTGAATTAATAAAAAAATTTCTAAGGGGAACCCCTCAATTCGCTTTTGCTCGAGAGTTTTCGGCGCCCTCAGTTTCTGAACCACCTTCCCTCACGTCGATCAACTTGAGAGTACGGGTTTGGATCTAAGTTTATGAAAAGCAAGTACCCTGGAGCGCGCCACAGCTGGAGTGAATGAAGATTATGACTTGGCCTGGACGCCATAATATCTCCCCCCAGACACTTGAAAATAACTTCCCACGATCAAATAATAGAAACAATGAATTCAGTAAAACTCAAACATTTTTTTTTTAAAACTGAAAGTCATGTTACCCAACACCCAACCAAATGTTCTTCTTATTTTTCGAAAACGTTCTCTATTCCCGGCATCCTACGTTATAGCCTAAGAAGTGGGAAGCAAACTAGCGAATACATTTGTCAAAAAGTAAAAGTTGGGTATATAGTATATATAAATAAAACCGTATTAAAGCTGGCGAAAAGTTAGTTGAACAAGTTCATCTGGCAGGGTACGTTGCTGCATCCATGTACTGGCATATGTGCAACGGTTAGGGAGGGGAATTTCAGACTTTAGGCTATGAAGAGCAAACATTATTCTAACGGTACAAGTAATTAGCCTGTTGACTACGACATTACACCCCCCACGCCCTTTATACACCTGGAATTAAGCTGGAGGTAGCCACCATCTGTATTCTTCTCCGCAAAGAATCTAACGTTTCAATTCAATAATTTCGAGGGATATTTCGCTGGCGCCACTGTGAGGAAGCCATGGTTCCCGCGGAACACACTTTAAGAACCACTGCTCCCCGTGTACTCGATGAACTCAACATGGCTTTCTGCTAATTTCATCTGAACATGAGATGGCATTTTTGCAGGCCTGTGAAGATATTTTAACACGGGTAATCGGGTAATGGGGTAAATGTGTTTTATTTTAAAATGATTATTTACTTGTACTTTTTGTTCGGTCCTTTACCCAACTCTAGAATCACGAACCCATCTAAAAGTCTTCGTGGGTGTCGCTGGGAGTAAGTGTGATGGATTTGAAGTTGTTGTTTTTTGTGGGTGGTTTTGGGGTGGGGGTGTAAAGGGGGATAGCGTATAAACTAATGTTTCAATTTAGGTGAAGAAGCTAACGGACCGCGGATTTTCTGGGTAGCAATAGCTGGCTTGCCTTGGGCATTGGCAAACAGTGGCGTAGCTACGGTTAGTGCCACTCGGGAGGTGGCTTAAAATGCAAACCTTCGATCCACCCCTCCTTGTGGCGCAGACTCGTAGCTAGAGTGTTTGGTGCCCGGGGACAAGATTTATTTTAAAGAGCCTCCTTTTTTTTCCAACTCTCTTACCCATTATTTTCATCAATAAAATTATATCAAAGCAAATTTTGGCGCCTCTAACTAGTCCGGTGCCCAGGGACATCTGTCCCATCTGCCCACCAGCTGCGCCTTTGCGTTACAGCCCATGTAGGGCGTTGGCCTGCCTCACCACTTCCTTTCACTCAGGCCTAACTGATGCTTTTTCTTTATCCACGCTTGGATTCCCAGCTGCTTTAGATATTTTTTCCCAAAATCTCCACGTAAAGTTAAAAACGGCACCTCGGAGTTGAGCACAACCTAACCTCTCCCCATCCTACGCCTCTGCTGGCAGCCCCATGCTATGCCTCCGTTTACAAATATTTCGCCCTGTTATATAGCCCCAATTAAACAACAACAGCATCTATCATCGTTATACTACTGCGCCATTAAAAAGCATTCAATTTGACCACATATAGATTTCGACTAATTATAAACATTATATAATGCACATACAAGGGAAGTACAAATTACAATTTGTAAAAAAAAATAAAAAATAAAGTAACTTGATTCTAATTGCAAATGTTAATGGGTTTTGTAAAATTCCATTGACACAATGCGTAGTGAATATTGATAAACTTAGCACTTACCACTGCCGTGACCGTCTCAGCTACAACGTTAAAACCTGGGACGTGTTGCTAAATCCGTCTCTGTGTATGTGTATGTGTACTAGTTCTCTCTACGCTGCGCTGGCCCAAAACTGAAATCAAAACTAACTCCTGGGTCGCCTCCATTAGGGCCCTAGACTTAGCTCATAAACATCTACAGGTGCGGGGGACATTAGCGATCAGCCTCGGCATAACATTTCATTTATTAATTAAATAAAAATAAATTGTTGAACAATGGAAACGCGTTTTTTTAATAAATTTTAAAAAAAAGATCCATGACTATTAAATGTGTAGGTGCTGGCGACAGGGGGAGGGTAGCAGTGGCGTAGTGAGCGGGGGCAAGGGGGGGATCATTCCACGGGCGCTACTCACAAAAGGGCGCCAAATGGTATATTTTACTATAATATTGTATGGTTTTCGGGGGGGGGGCGCTAAAAAAGGTATTGGGGTCGCTAAAAAGGTGTTGTGCCCCGGGCGCGAGTTAAGCTCGCTACGCCACTAGAGGGTAGGGGTGGGTGGTGGAAGTGGCAGGGGGGGCATCACCCCTGCCATAAGGAAGTTGTGTTGTCTTGAGCAACAGTTGTGCGTTTAAAAAGAAAAAACGTCGAACAGTTGTAACGCATTAGCAACAGATACTTTTTTTCTCAGGCATCTCAGTCGTCATTTTCTTCGCCTTTTTTGGTCTTTAATTTGAGATAAAAAACTTAATTTCTTTTCATGCTTCACATTAACCTTCAAAACTGTGCACGGTGTCAGCTCTTAGTAAGGTTACGGGCTCTGGGGCGTCTGCTTTGAGGAAAGAAAAGTCGATCAATGATCAATATTCGATCTTAATGTCACGATGTAAAACCCAAGGCCGGAGCGTTTAGCTATTTCCTGTGCTGACGTAAGTAACCAAAACACACTTGAATCTATCCGTACACACAACATACCCCTTGTTTTTTGTTTGTGTGTGTGTTTTTAAAAATTGTGTTGATATCTAGGACATGGCTCTGTCATAATCAGATAACAACGGAGACACACACATGTTTGAATAACATCGCAGAACCTACTGGAGATGTGTAAGCACAGTGATCCTTGTTACTGTGATGGTCATCTCTATACTCCACAAGTGCTGGACTGTCAAAGTACTTGTCCCAACGAGGTTCTTGCGTAGAGGTGTGCAGTCTGAGCCCCCGCCCCTAAGCCCCTTCCACCCCCACCCTCTCAAGACCATGAACATGTCTATCTTCGAAGCTGAATTTCAAAAGTGTGAGACTGATGGTGAATGTGGTTGCAGATTGTCTTCCTAACACGAATAACAACAACAGAAAAAAAGAAAGAAAGAAACACCACAACTGAGACAAAACGAATAATACACAACAGACTACAGACTTTTGTAAGCACGTAGTATTCAAGACGTAAATCCAACAAACAAAAGAGGTGGGGTGGCTGGGTAAGAGGGGGTTTATTCTATGAATGCATTTGTTGTGGGAGTCAGGATCATTGACTGTTTATAGGTAAGCCTACGGGGGGGGGGGGGGTGTATAGCAAGCCTACAAGTAGTGTATAGTAAGCCTACGGGTGGTGTATAGTAAGTAAGCCTACGGGGGTGTATAGTAAGCCTACGTGTGGTGTATAGTAAGCCTACGTGTGGTGTATAGTAAGCCTACGGGTGGTGTATAGTAAGCCTACGGGTGGTGTATAGCAAGCCTGAGTGTGGTGTATAGTAAGCCTACGGGTGGTGTATAGTAAGCCTATGGGTGGTGTATAGTAAGCCTACGGGTAGTATATATTAAGCCCTACGAGTAGTGTATAGTAAGCCCTACTAATAGTATAATCATATAGTTAGCCCTACTAGTAGTATCTAGTAAACCCTACGAATTTTATTAAGAAACCTTTTCAGCTAAGAATGTGTCCCCCATTAACAAAGAGAATATTCACTGTTTAAAGTTGATATATTTAAAAAACCCACATAAGTCTCTAAAGTTTTCTTTGCAGAGTGACAGATGATCCTCTCGGCTCGTGACGTTTTCCTAAAAAAAATTCCATCAAAACAGTTTTCTGGGAAATCGGGCCTTAGTATTTGCATTGTACTTAAACAGTAGATCTCAAACTGTTGGATAAACCTGAACCGGATTGTGAACTCCTGTAAAAAAAAATTTTTTTTTTTTTTTTACTTAGAATGCTGCTGTGTCGGAACGACTTAGATTTTGGCTCATGGCATTATTTATTATTATTGTTTTTTCATACTATAACAGCATTATAGGCATGCATGGGCCTGAATCGTAATCTTCGGGTTATGGAAAGGGTGGGTTGTTTGGCCACTGCATTTATTTGGGGAGATATCCAGCAGTTGCGGGTTTTTTTTGTGACGTCATGAAACCGAGATCAGCCAGACCCAGGGGTGTTGCTGCAGTCATGTGACAGCCCTCGATAAACGCCTCGGGATATGATTAAAAAAATAACTAAATGGGGACGGGTACGGTTGGTGAACAGATGAATAAAAAAAAGAAGTACAGTAACGTTGTCTGGGGAGAGTAGAATAAAAACAGCAACAACGCCTTTTTATCATTCCGGCGTAAACAAACGTGATCCGGGTGATTGATGGAACACTGTGTGCTGGAAAGGATTACTATGATTTTAATAATATTAATAATAATAATAATAATAGTAATAATAATAATAATAATAATTTGATAACTACCATGGTCCGTGGAGCAGCTTGAATCTGTGACACCCGGGGTGGTCCTTGACTTTTGCCGCCACCTGCTGCTAAAATACAGACATAACACAAAAAGATAAACAAGATCTTTAAAGTTCATGCGGTGGAAAGAAAATGACACCCCCACCACCCCTGCCTCCCCCCCCCCCCCAAAAAAAAAACAAAAAAAAAGGCAACGGGAGTGCCCCCACCCCATACGGCAATGAGTTGTGCACTATTTTAGCCGGAGTATTGATCAACAGTCACGACTCCGGGCGGCAATAATATTTACCCGCTCTGACTATGGCCAAAGCAGTTCACTAACGGGCCGAAGAACAAGTCTTATTGACAAAGAGTTGAACTTGAGTCGATGGGAATAACAAACCATGGGCTAAATGCAAGGCATGATTGGTCGGACTCTTGTAAAAGAAAAAGATGTTCTTTTACCAGTGAGACGGGGGGGGGGGGGGGGGGGGGTCGCCAAAACTTTTGCAAAATGTATAAAATTTACCGTCAAGGTGGAGGGGTACTGACAAGTTTTTAATTGGGGGGGGGTGTCTCAGTTTTGTTTTGATAACTTATGACAGGTGTGCACCTAGTACGTTCCAGGTAAGGGTTTGTGCCTTTGACCGCCGTAGGGTTCAAATCGATAAAGACTTATCGTCTGCAGTAAAGCCCTAATATTGAGACACCCGTTAGGCGACAGGCGCAATTTCCAGCGATGATATTGTTTGGATCTCATGAAGGTCACGACGTCCTATAAACATTGGGGGGGGGGGGGGGTTCTTTAACCTTGAAGTTTTGCTTTTGTGAATATCTCTTCTACACACAAGGAAGTAGCTGACGCAAGTGGCACCCGGAGGGGCGTTCCTCGACTATAACACCAACTCGTTGACGAAAAAGATATGACAAAACATAAATATACACATAAAACATAAATATCCACATAAAACATAAATATCCACATAAAACATAAATGTACACATAAAACATAAATATACACATAAAACAAAAATGTACACATAAAAAAAAACCATATAATGTATATTATAAAATTAACCTAATATGCATCTCCTCGGGGCTGACGAACAAAACAGGCATTCAAATAACATGTTGTATAAGCATGCCAACTAGTGCTCCCCCCCACCCCCGAATGCTCTCAACCGCACATTTTGTTTCACGCCCCTGAACTATATTAATATTTGAATGACCCACCCGAAAACTGACGATATTTTTTTTAAAAGAATCTTATTTAGAGCACTTATCGGGATCTTCTTCGTAAACTCAGTGGCAACATATTTCCTTCATCTTCCCCCCCCCCTGAAAAACTGGAAAAACTGATTTTTTTTGTTGGTGGGTGGGTTGGGGGGGGGGGGTTGGTGTTGGGAATTGGGTCTGAAAATTTATGGAAATAAAATTTGTTGCCATCGGCAACGAGTCTACATGTCAAGTTTCAGCCCGATAGGGTGACGGGAAGTGGGTAAATTAGCCGTCCGAAGATTTTGCTACCCAGCGAGGAACACACTTACAAAAGGGAAGTTAGCATAAAGGAGTTTTTCTTTATGAAAAAGGAGACATTTAGCAATAGGTATTGACGTCAGCTCTGACGTCATGACTGCCGTTAGGTGGCTCCGACGTCATGACTGCAAATAAGTGGCTCTGACGTCATGGCTGCAAGTAGGTGGCTCTGACGTCATGACAACAAATCATTGTCATGGTTTCATTATTGATATTTTTAAAAATCTCCAAAATAACTTTCAGAATATCAATTTTTTTTTTTTTTAAATCTGGCTTTTGTGTTTCATTACCAATCCATCTTGTCTTCGAGTTTTACAGCGCAAAGTCTCCACTGATGAAGCAATACTGCCCTGGTAAATGTATTTACATTATCAAAGTCATGGGAAACCAAGCTGTGTTTGATTACGATAACGTGTACAATAGTTATATATATATATATATATATATATATATATATATATATATATATTTATATACAAATATATATATAAATAAATATTTCACACTGACGTCTATAGTGGAAGTCAAGGGAAATAATACATTGCCCAAATTAGAGATTATTTATGTAAAATAAAATTATGTCCCTTTGCCTTATCAATCACCCATAAACTTAAAATTAGCTCTCATAAGATTGCATTTTACAGAATAGAACATCAGAGCAGCATCGGATAGTGGGTGGCAATAACTGGCGCCAGGAGCTAGGTCAGGCTAAAGGTTCCTCATTCCACCTAAAAACATGAATACACCTATTTTCCACGACAAAAATATAAGTTAGGTACCCTCTGAAGACGGCGCCTGGGGTGGGTGCCCGCGTCGCACCCCACCCCTCTATCCAACGCATGCCCTGGGTAGTCTTAAACACATAATATATATAATAAATGTAATAAAGTATTTGTTACAATACGTTTTAAAGTAAATACTATTTAAATAGTGTAAATTAAAATTGTGGTAGAAATACTTTCTTTAAAACAATACTTTTTAAATATATTGTGCAAGATCAAGTTTTTCTTTTGTCCACGATCAAGTTTTTGTCTTGTCTAAGATCAAGTTTTTGTCTTGTATAAGATCAAGTTTCTCTCTTGTCTAAGATCAAGTTTTTCTCTTGTCCACGATCAAGTTTTTTCTCTTGTCTAAGATCAAGTTTCTTTTGTCTAAGATCAAGTTTTTTCTCTTGTCTAAGATCAAGTTTTTCTCTTGTCCAATATCTAAGAATAGCAACAAGGAAGAAGACACCGCTTGGATGCACAGAGCAAGCCAATGAGCTACCTGGAAATCACTATCAGTGACATGACCCAATGACCTAATAAATGCAACACCAAAGGTATTTTAATGTTTATTTTACTCAATGTTGTCGTCATTATTAGTGTTATTATTTTTAAGGGAAAATGTTGAATTTGCCCATCTTTTAATCCATGAGATGTGAGCATGACCTCCCTTAACAAGAAGTTACCTACCTTAACAAGAAGTTACCTCCCTTAACAAGAAGTTACCTCCCTCAACAGGAAGTCTGCTGCCTTTCACATAAAAATAAACAAAAAAAAAATAAAAAATAAAAACGCTATTTATTTCAAGGAAATCACTTTTTTTTTTTTTTTTTTATAAACTTCTTAATTGAGTAAAAGCAAACTAAGAATTTGTATACATAGTTTTAGATGCTAATTCTATAGGTTCATTAGATCTCAAAATTTGATAAATGTTTAGATGAATTCGACAGGTGATGTTTTAATGGCAGTAAATTTTATTGACTAAAACAAGCAGTTAAAAAAAAATAAAGAAGATTACATGGACTTTCGAATTATACTATCAATGATTATTGGTTTACAAGACAAGAATTTCAAAAGAACTGATAAAAAACTCAGTGTAAATATAAATAAATACAAATATAATCTAAAAATTATAAAAATAACTCCGTTTAAATGTATATAAATATATATACATACATATATAAATATATATATAGTATAATATCATTCAAAAACAAGTTACCAGAACATTTTAAAAGATTCAGTTAGAGGGAAAGCCATGAAGGCTGAAATGCTCAAATATCGACCAAAGAATGAGTTGATTTGTTACTTTTATATCACGAACGTGGGTCATGCAAAATTTAACTTGTAAATTGACCAAAGAGTGGTCAAATTATAGACCTTCATTTTAACAGCGTTCCAAGCATAGATCTACTTTTTAACAGCCGTCCTATCATAGACCTACTTTTTAACAGCGGTACAAGCATAGACCTACTTTTTAACATCCGTCCTCCAATCATTGACCTACATATTAAGAGCGGTCCAATCATGCACTTACATTTTAGTGGCACTCTGTCGATGTTGTAGCTATATAGAGCAAATTGACAACATTATACCCAAGGTTTCAAACAAAGTCATCGACTATATAGAGCAAATTGACAACATTACCCAATGTTTGAAACAAAGTCATCGACTTTATAGAGCAAATTGACAACATTACCCAATGTTTGAAACAAAGTCATCGACTATATAGAGCATATTGACAACATTACCCAAGGTTTCAAACAAAGTCATCGACTATATAGAGCAAATTGCCAACATTACCCAAAGTTTGAAACAAAGTCATCGACTATATAGAGCAAATTGACAACATTACCCAATGTTTGAAACAAAGTCATCGACTTTATAGAGCAAATTGACAACATTACCCAATGTTTGAAACAAAGTCATCGACTATATAGAGCAAATTGACAACATTACCCAATGTTTGAAACAAAGTCATCGACTTTATAGAGCAAATTGACAACATTATACCCAAGGTTTCAAACAAAGTAATCGACTTTATAGAGCAAATTGACAACATTATACCCAAGGTTTTAAACAAAGTCATCGACTATATAGAGCAAATTGACAACATTACCCAAAGTTTCACACAAAGTCATCGTAACCTGATATTCCTCTTTATAACCAATGTAGTTGGTAAACTCAAAGGAACGTTAAATCGTCGATACATCGTGGGGTGGGTGGAAGGTTGTGGGGGGGGGGGGGTCCCACAGGAGTTGCTTTAATTTGCATCGAAAACAGTATCTTTCATTTTTTTGTCAAGGTTTATTCCCGTAGGCATAAACTGGGTTGAGAGTAGCCGTGGCCTTAAACTGGGTTGAGAGTAGACGTGGCCTTAAACTAGGTTGAGAGCAGCCGTAGCCTTAAACTAGGTTGAGAGTAGCCGCAGAGGTGAGTGGAGGTTTGCATCCGGAGTTCGCCTCATCTAAGATAAGGCACCATGCGAGGCTAACTGCTTAAACTGTATCTGGATTTCTATTCATTTATTTTGTTTTCTTGCTGTGGCCCGGGCTTTGGGGCTAAAGTCAACCCGTTTGTGTGTGTGTGTAATGTTGACACACTTGACAGCAGAGGCCACCCAAAGTCTGTCCCCTCGACCCCGCCCCTCCACCCCCACTTGAAAACACAGCTTAATTGAAATCACGCATAACTATAACAATCCTCAGAGAAGACTACTGTCTGGCATCTAGTGCAAAAGCGGTTTTTTTAATTTTTTTTTTTTCAAATTCTATTTAAAATCAATTAACTGGAACTGCTGGTTGAACAACGAACAAAGACATGCTGTAGGAAATGTGGAAGGCTCTAAAACACAAAGCGAAGTCCCTACACACGAGACCAAGTCTGGCCGTGGCCGTCAAGTAGAGCTTTATATGGCTTGTCCAGACGATGTTCCAAATGTTTTGCAAAAAGCTTAACCACTCAAATGAGCTAAAACATATACTCTTCGTTAATTATCGTGGGCGTTAGTAGAAACATACTATAGCTAACATAAGTTTCGTTATACACGGTGCACACACACACACACACACACACACACAAGTTAAGATTAATGGATGCCATGAGATATGCGTGGATGAGTTCATTTATTTTTTATTGAGTTTCTGTTAAGATTTACGTAATACTGCTGAAGCCTTGGCTGATCATAGCTGTCCATGACGTAGACACGTTGCTTTGATGAAAACGTTTCCTTGTCGTTATTGTATGTTTCTATTAGTATTTTATTAAACGGAAAAAATGGTAACACAAGTGTGAATAATGTTTGAGATCCGTCGTCACAAGCACTAAGTTTCCGTGTCACGTGCCTACTTTTTGAGATTCTGAGTCATGGTGGTGTAGGAAACTAATTAATATGCACAAAATCAGCCGTCCGTAAAGTGGTCTGGCAGCGATTACTTCCTCAAAAATTTAGGAGAAAAGACAAGGGCGTTAACATTCCCAGGCTGGGACATTTTGTATGGCGCTTGGTTGACATGTTGGACAACCTGGATTAGTATGTTGGAAAACCTAGATTAGTATGTTGGACAACCTGGATTAGTATGTTGGAAAACCTAGATTAGTATGTTGGACAACCTAAATTAGTATGTTGGACAACCTAAATTAGTATGCTGGGCTTTCTAAAATAGTATGTTTTACAACCTAGATTTGAATGTCGGGCAAACTAGAATAGAATTTTGGACAAGCTAGATTATTATATAGGGTAATCTAGATTAGTATGTGGGAATTCCAGAACAGTATGTTAGAGATTCTAAATTAGTAAGTTGGACAGCCTAAATTAGTATGTGGGACGTTCTATATTAGTATGTTGGGCTTCCTACAACATCAAATGCCAGGACAGAGTCCGAGAAACTGAGGTACTTCCATGGACAGCTCTCCCCCCATGTGGCGTCTTCATCATTTTAAAGCAGTTCCAGCTTTGCTGGGCGCGACATTTTGTGACAATACTAAAAATAATAAAGTTTATTTGAAAATCACGCTTCATCCCCAAAGGCTCGAAGCGTGGTATAAAGTCAACCACTTTAAAAGAGAAATGAAAACAATCTATATTTTACCAGACTGAAATACAAAACGCAACAATACAAAAACTACATACGGGCACACCCATTCAAAGTAGTATATCCCCTAGCAACCATAAACAACACAGGCCAACATACATCTAGGAGATAATAGCTAGCTAGAAAAGATGGTAGACAACACCCCCCCCAGCAGGTGTTTGCGAAATAGACGTGTTTTCAAATCGGTTTTAAAGGACTCCAGTGCCTGGCTGATTCTGAGAGCGACAGGAAAGGTGTATGACGACCGTTTGCCAAAAATGAATATTCTATGGCGAGCTCGAGCAATGATTGCGGTTATTTTGTAGGCAGAAGAAACGCTTTAAAGACAACCAAAAAGACTCACTGAAAGCGTTCGATATAGACCCGGACACATGGGGGAAGACTCGGCAAAGAATCGATCATCGTGAGGCTCTTTTGTAAACAAAAGCTTCATCCAACATGAAGCCGACAGAACAGCGGAATTTGTACAGCACAAAAGACATGCCGGAAAATCCCGGGTTAACTCTGCGCCTGGAGATGTCGCCAAATAATCGCCAGAACTTACTGCACAAGAACATTTCGTTCCAGAATCTGTCTCATCAGCCCTCTGCGCACCCAAAGCCAAGCTCACAATTAGCACGTATTCGTTGATTAGGGTGTTTGATGATCGCGTTCGACTAGCGAATTATAAAGAATGTTGGGCAACCTATTATAGATAGTATGTTGATCATTCTAGATTTGTGTGTTGAGTATTCTAGCTTAGTCTGTTGGACAATCTAAATAAGTATGTTGGGGAAACTACAATAGGTATTTTTGACAACCTAGATTAGCCTTTTTGGACAACCCAATTTACTACGGTGGGAAACCTAGATCACTATGTTGGGAAACCTAGATAAGTAAGCTGGACAACCTTGTTTGGTATGGCTGTCAGCCTAATTTAGTATGTAGGACATTCTAGATTAGTTTATTTGGCAACAAAGATTAGGTTATTTGGCAACAAAGATTAGGTTATTTGGCAACAAAGATTAACATATTGTGAAACTAAGCGAAGTATGTATTTACTCGGAGGCGTTAACACAGCATATCACAAACTTTAATTATCGTGGACCGGTGGATAAGATTCGAAATTGCAACCAAGGACCGTCGGCAGATTAATTAATGTTTTACTTTTCTTTTTGAGCATAACTATGCGTGGCTAGCGGTCCGGCAAAATAAGGCTTGGGAATGCTACTTTAACATACAACATAATATATATATATATATACTTCCTGCATACACCACCCATCTCAGCTACACCATGCACTTAATCAGTCTATTCTAAACACTTCAGCTGAAACTATATTGCATTCGTTTTTTAAAAAAAATCATGTGTTTAGCACGAGTGACAGGTTTTCCTTATGTAACTGCCAACTGTGATGCGCATAAGTATGCAAATGATGCCACAGATAATCCACAAGTGTATCATGATGATGACTTATCATTTTTCAATGGCATTAGAAATACACGGTTTGCAAAGTGACACCCCTTGTGACCAACTGTAAGAACCATTGTATAACTGGATGTGTGACCCACAGATTGACCCCCCACTGTAAGAACCACTTCGTGAACCCCTGGATAACCTTCTGTGTCACCTATTGTATTACCCACTGTGTGACCACTGTGTGATCCAATGTCCGACTCACTGTATGACCCACGGTAAGATCCACTGAGTGACCACTTAAGATCAACTGCCTGGCTCCCAGCATGTCCCATTGTATGACCACTTCACACCAACCGTATGACCCGCAGCCATGACCCACTGTGAGAGCCACTGTGTGACCTACTAAAATAGAGACCGTTAAGTAAGGACACAGAAGCAGAACCTGCGGCGTTGGTTTCCTGAAAACAATCTGCATTTCCCCGGAAAACGTTCCTGTCCTGGTGTGACGTGATGACCTAGTGACCTAGTTCTGAGGAAACCACATTGATATCGGTATCGTTATACAACTTTCGACATGTGTGTTGACAGCCTATTGACACACTAGCCCTCAAACCCCCCCCCCCCCCATTTCTAATTTCCCCTCAGTCGTCTAAACCGTTACTGCGTCAAGCGTTTAAACACCACTGCTACACAACGCGTGTTAAACCAAGGGTCGGCGCAAGTTTTTTAAACATGACCCTTAAATAGATTAATTGGTTTACTGTGACGTACCCCTATTTCAAAGGAATAAAATCATAGACAATGGAAATTCAAAAATGATTTATTGAATCTATTTATATGGAAAATACATTAAAGTTATCAATTTTTTTTTTTAAAAGGTGAAAAAAATTAATTAATAAAATCGTAATACAAAAGAAATTCTTTTTTTAAAAGTTCACTTTAAATTTTGTAGAATTTTTTTTGGCTGCACCTATTGGTACACGGGTACCAGAATTGAGTGGTTTGTACGACCAAATGAGGTACCAAATGAAAGATAATTGAATGTAATATACGTTTGCATACTTAATTCTTCATTTTAACTAAAATAAACTACCACAAATGACATCCGAATAGCATTAGTCAAAATGGACCCGGACACGCAGCACCGCCGTTCGCACCCGTGTACCAATAGCCACTTCGTTTTTTTAAAAATCAAAGTCTTCTGAATGTTGTCTTGGGTTAATTGATTTATTTTGATGCACGTTTTTAGGTCGTTATAATGAATTATCCATTTTCGCAGGAACGCTGATAATGCTTCTTCATGGGCAGTTTTTAAAAGTCTTTGACTCTCTTGACGTTTTTTAGCATGAGCAGTGGCGTCACACTGGAGGGGGGCTGACACCTTTACTGGGGATGACACCATTACTGGGGGATGACATTCTTACTGAGGGATGACACCCTTACTGGGGGGAGGAAAACCTTACTGGGGGATGACACCCTTACTGGGGTATGACGCCTTTTACAGGAGGGTGACTTCTTTACTGGGGGATGACACCCTTATTGGGGGATGGCAGCCTTACTGGGGTATGACACCTTTTACAGGGGGATGACTTCTTTACTGGGGGATGACACCCTTATTGGGGGAGGACACCCTTACTGGGAAATGACACCTTTTATAGGGGGATGACTTCTTTACTGGGGGATGACACCCTTATTGGGGGATGACACCATTACTGGGAAATGACACCTTTTACAGGGGGATGACTTCTTTACTGGGGGATGACACCCTTATTGGGGGATGACACCCTTACTGGGAAATGACACCTTTTACAGGGGGATGACTTCTTTACTGGGGGATGACACCCTTATTGGGGGATGACACCCTTACTGGGAAATGACACCTTTTACAGGGATGACTTCTTTACTGGGGGATGACACCCTTATTGGGGGATGACACCCTTACTGGGAAATGACACCTTTTACAGGGGGATGACTTCTTTACTGGGGAATGACACCCTTATTGGGGGATGACACCCTTACTGGGAAATGATACCTTTTACAGGGGGATGACCTCTTTACTGGGGGATGACACCCTTATTGGGGGATGACACCTTGACTGGGGGATGACACCCTTACTGGGGGATGACACCCTTACTGGGAAATGATACCTTTTACTGGGGGATGACACCCTTATTGGGGGATGACACCTTGACTGGGGGATGACACCCTTACTGTGAAATGATACCTTTTACAGGGGGATGACTTCTTTACTGGGGGATGACACCTTGACTAGGGGATGACACCCTTACTGGGGGATGACACTCTTACTGGGATATGATACCTTTTACTGGGGGATGAAACCCTTATTGGGGGATGACACCTTGACTGGGGGATGACACCCTTACGGGGAAATGATACCAAATGAAAAATAAAAGAGCTCGATTACGTAGGATTCATAAAAACTCTAACACAAGAGCAGTGTGCCACCTATCACCACAGTAGTCTGCCACCGGAGCAGGTTGTCATAAGAGTAGGGTGTCGCCTGAGCAGGCCAACGCAGAGAAGGGCAACGGCGAAGAAGCCCGGATGGGGTAACACGAATGAGTTTACCGCAAATTTGGAGACTCACTGTTGGCGCATAATCCTCAGAGAATAGCGCGCGTCGATTTTTAATTTTGAACAGAAATGGGCGAACATCTTCAAATCTCCAAAGCTGTAACAATTTAACTTCCACGAATCTACCTACCGGTACTCATTTATATATAGATTTTTGTGGGGTCACGGACACAGTGGCGTAGTGAGGGGGGCAAGGGGGCATCATGCCCCGGGCGCTACTCACAAAGTATATATACAAAAGTATATTTTACTATAATATTGTATGGTTTTCGAATAGGGGGGCGCTAAAAAGGTATTGGGGGGGGCGCTAAAAAGGTATTGTGCCCCGGGCGCGAGTTAAGCTCGCTACGCCACTGCACGGACAAAGATTTAAACCCAGTAAATTTAGTTTTATTTACCTACCCAAAAAATCAAGTAATAATATATACTTATATATGATGTGTGTGTGTGTGTGTGATGTATGTGTGTGTGTGTGTGTGTTATTCTCTAAACTCTGATTCAATCTCGAAATAATTTTGTAACTATAAACCATTCTTGAACAACAAACATATTTTTGGGGGGTTTCAATTTACTTGTTTATTTTTGTTTCCAACTCGCGATCTCAAAATGTCCGTCAAACGACACACGTTATCTATTAAATACGAATAATATATTTAAAAAAAAAAAAAAAACATAATCGCTAACAACATGAAAGTTTCATTCGAATACAGCACTCAACAATGAAACACAACCGAACTAGATGAATTACAACAACAACACAACTCGGGGGTTATTTGATTTGTCAACTCGAGAATCGCTGGTTGAGCGGGCTATTTTTGGACTGACTGAGATTTAAAAAAAAAAAAAGTAAACATTTGACTTACTGTAGGTAAACCGTGAGAATCGTCAACCCCCGTGGGGCTGCAACAAATACTACTTTGACACGGTTTCAAATAAAAAGAGCAAAATAAGATTCTTGGCAAGTTTGGCGTAGCTAAACGTACGTTCCACAGATTTGGGAATCGTATTCGTGACGAATTATTCAAATGAAGTCAAGAATTTTGTCGGTGCAGTAAGGCAGCTATTTCTATTAAACTTTTCGTGGGGAAAAAACAACAGCCCCAAAGCAAATCAGATTCCAAAATAATTAAATCCAACCCCAGAGGAGGCAGAAGAAGAGGAAGACAGAGAAAAAGATGGGAAGATAACATCAAAGAGTGGACGGGATTAAAACTAGGCGATGCTGTACGTAGTGCAGAAGACCGAGAGGAATGGAGAAGGATAGTTTTCATGTCATCTGTGGCGCCCCAAACGTTCCAAGGACTAAGGGACACGATGATGATGAAGAGTTCTAGCTGCGAGTCATTATTTAATTTCAAGGCTTAAAAAATATATGTATATTTGACTGTCTCCTTGAGTAATGGCCCCCTTCAATTAATGGAAAATGGTTCATAATTTAAAAAAAAATTACAACAAAAAGAAAAAAACAAAAAATTATGGGCCTTTCAATATAAACCCATTAACCCCTAAATTCTGACAGTAACCTGCAACCTTGACCTTTATTGTAGCGATATTTTTGATGGAGCTAGAATCACCAATTACAATATTGATGATATTATAACAATATCAAATAATATTAAAAACACACAACATTTTTTAAAAATTAATAAAAACGAGCATGGTCACAAAATGAGTCACAGCATTCAGCGTTGCGATAGTGGGGAAATGGGCAAATTGGGAAATGGGCAAATTGGGAAATGGGCAAATTGGGAAATAGGGTCATAGCTGCTTGCACCTCCACTAAACAATGTATTTCAATGTTTTTTTTCCAGAAGCCTCACCAAAGTTCAGCAAACATAGAGATAATCTTTGTTACAGGTGTGTGTGCAAATCGAGCTCCACTGTACTATAACAAAATACGTTGGCTCTAACCAACCCAGATGTCAAATTCTGTCAACCATTTTCTAGATACGTAGGCCTGTATCCTAATGGTCTTATAGTCATTTAAATTCAGTAAAATATTATTTTAAATAAAAAAAAGACATGTCACGAAGTGTTTATGTTTTGTGTTTTTTGGTCGGCTATTTTCGGTGTGGGGGGGGGGGGGGGGTTGGGGTTGGAAGAGAATGGGGAAGGGGAAGATACACTTTAATTTTGAATATCTTTTCATTATATAATATAAAGAAAAGATATTCAATATTAAAGTGTATATATAAATATATATATAAGCATAAATATATATCTTATATATATTTACAAAAATATACGAGGATTGAGAACCGCTGTAAACACGATTTGTGCTGAACCACCGCCTCGTCTAGAGCTAATTTTAGACTACGTTTTCCGGGAAAACGAACCGAGGGGTGTCACGAGACGTGACCTAGGTATGGGTTCAAGGACGCTGTCACCAGGAGTCAACAGGCGCACAGATCACAATCGAACATTACGTCCCCTTAAGTTTCTATTCTATTTTTGGGTGTTGAATAAAGCAACCTACCGGCTAGATACAATTCTATGACTACGGCTGTGACCAATTTAATTACGTGACTACGGCTATGACCAATTTAATTTCAAGACTACGGCTGCGACGAATTTAATTTCAAGACTACGGCTTCGACCAATTTAATTCCACGACTACGGCTGGGACCAATTTAATTCCATGACTACGGCTGTGACCAATTTAATTCCATGATTACGGCTGTGATCAATTTAATTCCATGACTACGGCTGTGACCAATTTAATTACATGACTACGGATGTGACCAATTTAATTCCACGACTACGGCTGGGACCAATTTAATTCCATGACTACGGCTGTGACCAATTTAATTCCATGATTACGACTGTGACCAATTTAATTACATGACAACGGCTGTGACCAATTTAATTACATGACTACGGCCGTGACCAATTGAATTAAATGACTACGGCTGTGACCAGTTTAATTACATGACTACGGCTGTGACCAATTTAATTCCATGACTACGGCTGTGACCAATTTAATTACATGACTACGGCCGTGACCAATTTAATTAAATGACTACGGCTGTGACCAATTTAATAACATGACTACGCCTGTGACCAATTTAATTACATGACTACGGCTGTGACCAATTTAATTACATGACTACAGCTGTGACCAATTTAATTACATGACTACGACTGTGACAAATTTAATTCCATGATACGGCCGTGGCAACAAAATTGTACAAAAATTATGTTATAAAACGTTTAACATTATACGAGACGAGCACATGAGACAAATAACAATAATAAGAATTTCTTTCCTAGCATTGTTACAGTTTCATCGCAATTCGGCAGCAATGTTGGTTTTCGTTATGGTTGTATTTCACCCCAAGCATCACGAGTGAAAGTGTGCCATTGTTGAAATTATCCAACCTTTTATTTTTGGCAAGACTCATGCCGCTAACGACTTTTGAAGAGAAGGAAAAAAAATAATAATAATTCCAATCGATTATTATTCGCTGTGTCATTATAATGTGTCATAATAATGTGTCATGATAATGTGTCATGATTATGTGTCCGATGCTGATACGTTCGTTTTCCGGTGGTGTGTTGTTCCTATCTTGCCTCCACTCTTCGTATCTTACGATAACCTGTTGCCATGGTCACAGAAATCAGCACAACATGACTAGGCGAATAATTAAACCTGGTTATCGCCCCTTCGTACAATAAAAAAAATTTTATAGACTGATTTATCCCATTATTTATTAGGATGTTTTGGAAGAAGAAAGAAAGGGGAGGGGGGAGTTGCTAAGAGTTCAAAACATTAATGAATGGATTTCAATACGCAATGCATACGTGCAGTCACTGCTGTCAGTAGATACGTCGGTTGGTGTGCACTCGTATGTGCTCAATGAGTTGCAGTAGAATATAACATTTGTCAACGACTCCCTGGTGGTATTTACAGTCGCTAGTCTATTCCTCATCTGACCGGCCATTGAGTGCACGGAAATAAAATATGGCGGCTGTTGAGTAAGTCAGCAGTGTTGGGGGTGCAAGGGTGTCGGTACAATAGCTCCTGGCACTGCTCCAAAATCTAGCCGTGTTGGTGATCAATAGAATACAATTGTACACAGTCGCTATGTGTACTAGAATACTAACATGCCCCACAACCCCCCCCCCCCCGGTACACCCCCCCCCCCATTCCCAGGACCAATGCTGATCATTTGAAACACGGTATTTTATTTTGTACTCAATTTTTAAAAAAAAAATATCAGCCGTTTGTTGTTTGTTGTTTGTTGACTACAGGCAAAAATCTTTAAAACTGTGCTTTTTAATTTATTTTTGTTTCGTTCATTAACAGTGTCAGATCAACAGATAAACCCGATGTGAAGGCACCCCAGCGTACTTAAGGCCTTGTGACCTATGCATTGTTGCTGGGTGCCTCATTATTTTTAAACATTTGATCTCCCCTAACTGTGTCTTGTCCTCCCCTAACTGTATCTTGTCCTCCCCTAACTGTGTCTTGTCCTCCCCTAACTGTGTCTTGTCCTCCCCTAACTGTGTTTTGTCCTCCCCTAACTGTGTCTTGTCCTCCCCTAACTGTGTCTTGTCCTCCCCTAACCCCTCTTCCCCCCCCCACCCTCTCATCTCTTCCCGTATTCTGAACTATTCGTACTCAGCAAAAACCCTCTTTGACATTTCTACATTGGATTTGTTAAGTGAGATGAATTTAGTCGCCTGCATACACCAAAGGGAAAAAGGGGGGCCGGGGGGGGGAGGGGGGGCTCTAAACTTATGTGGGCGTATGAAGAAAAAAATATGTTGCTTAAGGAGACGACCGCCAAGTTTCTACTGCGATTTTCACTGCTTATCTTTGTATCATTAAGGGATAATGATGGCTCGATTGAAATGTTTTTGTTCTTTGTACGCATTTTCGTAAATTGTTCAACAGCTTCGAGTCTTCACCTAACAGGTTTTCTTGTATGATTCTATTCAAACCCCACAAATCTAACGTAGCACAACCGGTACCAAATTATGTCATCTTGTATACGACAAGGGGTGACGCAGTCATGTGCAGCTAAATACAGCGTCTGCCTTCTTTACTTCCCATTGCGACTATTTCTTTTTTCGTGGCCTGCACTTTAAGTTTAAGCCCTTGTGGTGCAGTTTTTAAGGCGCCCCGAGTACTTTTATATTTTACGTTTCTACCCGAAATCTAACTACAATTTCCTTTCTTTTGCCCTCCAATTATGTCCTTCGTTTCTTGGTGAACTTTTCTTGACCTTACTTTCCTGGCGTTCCTTTCTTGCTGGCCTTTTCTTGAACTTCCTTTCTTGATGACCTTTTCTTGAACTTCCTCTCTTGATGACCTTTTCTTGAACTTCCTTTCTTGATGACCTTTTCTTGAACTTCCTTTCTTGATGACCTTTTCTTGAACTTCCTTTCTTGATGACATTTTCTTGAACTTCCTCTCTTGATGACCTTTTCTTGAACTTCCTCTCTTGATGACCTTTTCTTGAACTTCCTTTCTTGATGACCTTTTCTTGAACTTCCTTTCTTTATGACCTTTTCTTGAACTTCCTTTCTTGATGACCTTTTCTTGAACTTCCTTTCTTGATGACTTTTTTTTGAACTTCCTTTCTTGATGACCTTTTCTTGAACTTCATTTCTTGATGACCTTTTTTGAACTTCCTTTCTTGATGACCTTTTCTTGAACTTCATTTCTTGATGACCTTTTCTTGAACTTCCTCTCTTGATGACCTTTTCTTGAACTTCATTTCTTGATGACCTTTTCATGAAATTCTTTTCTTGATGACCTTTTCTTGAACTTCCTTTCTTGATGACATTTTCTTGAACTTCCTCTCTTGATGACCTTTTCTTGAACTTCCTCTCTTGATGACCTTTTATTGAACTTCCTTTCTTGATGACCTTTTCTTGAACTTCCTTTCTTGATGACCTTTTCTTGAACTTCCTTTCTTGATGACATTTTCTTGAACTTCCTCTCTTGATGACCTTTTCTTGAACTTCCTTTCTTGATGACCTTTTCTTGAACTTCCTTTCTTGATGACCTTTTCTTGAACTTCCTTTCTTGATGACCTTTTCTTGATGACCTTATCTTGAACTTCCTTTCTTGATGACATTTTCTTGAACTTCCTCTCTTGATGACCTTTTCTTGAACTTCCTCTCTTGATGACCTTTTCTTGAACTTCCTTTCTTGATGACCTTTTCTTGAACTTCCTTTCTTGATGACCTTTTCTTGAACTTCCTTTCTTGATGACCTTATCTTGAACTTCCTTTCTTGATGACCGTTCCTCGGAACTAATTTCTTGTCTTTTCTTTTCGGCTTTGCTTTCTTAGCCTTCATTTTTTTTTTTTTTTTTTACTTTCTACTAGGCCTTCACACGAGTGCACAAAGTACTGCAAGAAACAATTTTTATTATTTTGGGCGTTACCAGCAGATAAAGTGTCGCAGAAATCAATATGACAGATCAGAGGTCACTTGGAGTTCCTTACAACCTGTGCACTTTGAAGATATGTGGGGCACTGATACCAATCCAATGATTGCATACTGTATGAGGCGTTTATTATTTTTCCCCTTTCTTTCTTCATCTGTCGTTAAGTTGTCTTAGTCATTTGATATAAAATGTTGGTTTGAAATCTATATCAGATTTAAAAAACAAAACAAAACTTTAAAAATTCCAAAAAGAATTGGCACGATTCAACTCTCCCACATTCGGTTTCACCATTTTGCTCGGTCGCACCAATTGGCTCGGCCGCACTGAAATATATATATCTCATTAGGAAATGGCGTCAGCGGGCCGTCGAGCTCGCGCTCCTTATGCCCTCCCTGGCGCCCACCCACACCTGTCAGGCGCCGGGTTTCCCCGACGTCGGGCCGTGCGGGAGAACGCCAGAGACCTCCCCGGGCGTGAAGCGCCCCCACCAGCAACCGCTCGATCGGGTTTGCTGATGGAGGCCCTCCCCGCCCGGAGACATCTGGTCGACCGAAAACGCTGGGTTTAAAGCGTCCGCAGTCCACGTTCCTAGGGGCCGGGACGGTAAATTAACGTCCTAAATCTCCCCCAACCCGTCCCGGGTAAGCATCGGACGCCCTCTAAGAGGGATTCTACAGTGGGTTTCCACCTCGCAACTAATTCGCGAAGTAGCTGGGACGAAACCGTTGCCTAGGAGCAGCTTTCTTAGGGCTGCATATTTAGAATCATCGGCCATAGGCTTCCACCGCAGTCTATCGCCTCATATCCCTTAACGGCATTTTGCTCGGTCGCACTAATTCGCTCGGTCGCACTAATTCGCTCGGCCGCACTAATTTGCTCGGTCGCACTAATTGGCTCAGTTGCACTAATTGGCTCAGTTGCATCATTTCTTGCTCAAATTCTTAAAATAAATTAAAAATTCAATTGATATTACATATCTAAAGATGATATTAAATATTAGTTATTGGTTTACGTTATTTGTGATCTTTAAATAGGACTTGGCGGTTATTTTTTTAAGATAGTATCGATACATGAACAGCTCGATAGCTTTGTCAAACGCGTCAAGAATGAGTGGGTTTTGTTTGGTGACCTCTCTTCACACCAGACTAACGCATTGGCGCCCATTTCGCAATGAAAATGCCTTATTCCCGCTTGCCTTATCCCGACACTACTTGCCTTATCCCGATACTACTCGCCTTATCCCGATACTACTTGCCTTTCTCCCGACACTACTTGCCTTTCTCCCGACACTACTTGCCTTTCTCCCGATACTATTTGCCTTATCCCGACACTACTTGCCTTTCTCCCGACACTACTTGCCTTTCTCCCGACACTACTTGCCTTACCCCGACACTACTTGCCTTTCTCCCGACACTACTTGCTTTTCTCCCGACACTACTTGCCTTTCTCCCGATACTACTGGCCTTAGCGCATGTCTTCTGTTATAAGATCACGCACTTCACGTTTAAGCATCCGACAGATCAAACCGACCTCACATATCGTTGACATCATTTACACACTCACATCACTGTTGTTATTCACACGGTGATAACCAAACAGCGAGCTGTCCCCCCTCACAACACAAATGGAGTCTTACTGAACCACAGCTAATCCTTATATAAGAGTCTATTTTTAATTTAGAACGACACGCCCGGTCACGTAATCTCTAGCAACCCCTGTCCCACATGTGTTCATAAATCACACCTATTTTTTTAAGCTGCACTACCCGGATGTCAGTTAGGTTTATTTATAGTCGCCTGTTGAGATGAGAAAATGAATGTCCGGGTTGGATATGTTAGACAGCAGACTACCGGTAATAAAGTAACTACTAAGTGCCCGGGAGCGTCACTAGAGGATGTGGGGTGGGGGGGGGGATCCCCGGGTGACACCCTCCCAGCGGTAAACAGCAAATGTAGAAAAAAATCAAATTGAATAGAGTTCCGTCGGGACTGTTTATAAATTGATCGTAGTTAAATACAAGAATAAGGTACCGCAAGGGCAGGTGCCAGCAGAGAAGGGTGCCACAAGACCAAGGTGCCCCCAGAGCAGGCTGCCACCAGAGCAGGGGGCCACCAGAGCTGGCTGCCACAAGAGCAGGGGGCCACCAGAGCTGGCTGCCACCAGAGCAGGGGGCCACCTTAGCATGGTGTCACCCGAACAGGTTGACTCGAAATTGAGCAAAATGGTGCAACAGAAAATATAGTGCAACCGAGCAAATGCTGCAACCGACCAAAATGGTGAAACTGAGCAAAACGGTGAAACCGAAAAAACGATGAAACCGAGCAAAACGGTGAAACCGAGCAAAGTGGTGAATCCGAGCAAAATTGAGCAAATGGTGCAACCGAGTAAAATGATGAAACCGAGCAAAATGGTTGTTGCAACCGACCAAAATGGTTGTTGCAACCGAGCTAAATGGTTGTTGCAACCGAGCTAAATGGTTGTTGCAACCGAGCAAAATGGTTGTTGCAACCGACCAAAATGGTTGTTGCAACCGAGCAAAATGGTTGTTGCAACCGAGCTAAATGGTTGTTGCAACCGAGCAAAATGGTTGTTGCAACCGAGCAAAATGGTTGTTGCAACCGACAAAATTGTTGTTGCAACCGAGCAAAATGGTTGTTGCAACCGAGCTAAATGGTTGTTGCAACCGAGCAAAAGGGTTGTTGCAACCGAGCTAAATGGTTGTTGCAACCGAGCAAAATGGTTGTTGCAACCGAGCTAAATGGTTGTTGCAACCGACCAAAATGGTTGTTGCAACCGACCAAAATGGTTGTTGCAACCGAGCAAAACGGTGAAACCGAGCAAAATGTTGCAACCAAGCAAAAACGACATTTAGTGGAAGCGTCGTCGTCAAAACCAGTCACTGCCGACCTTGGTAAGAGCCGACCGTTTGTCACTGCTGACACTCGTGAGAACCGAGTCGTTGCCCAACTCTTATGGGCCTCACCCTCAAAGAGAACCGACCCTTCCACAGACTGTACTCAGAGGCTTGTACCGTCCTCACATTTGTGGGGGGCGAGTGTCCTGCGCCTGTGGTCCAGAGTGTTGAGAAGCCGGAGCAGGCAGAAGAGCATGTGCACTGGAGTTCAAGCTCCGTTAATAGCCAGACCGACAGCTCGACAAGAACCCCCCGGCTCTCAGGGTGGATGGTACTCGTCAGCTTTGTGTGTTGGCTTATCTTATGGAGCAGTGGTTCTCAACCTTCTTAATGCCGCGACCCCTTAACACAGTTCATCATGTCGTAGCTACCCCCAAACACAAAATTATGTTCGTCGCTACTTCATAACTGTAGATTATATGTGTTTTCCGATGTTCTTAGGCGACCCCTAAGAAACGGGTAGTTCGACCCCCCAAAGCGGTCTCGACCCACAGGCTGAGAACCGCTGTTATAGAGGGTAAAACCCGATGTCTAGAGGCTACAAAACCGTATTTTAGACACCTCGCGAGACAACCCCAAAAAGAAAGAAAAAGTCCGGAGTTAGCGTCCTGGAAACGGGATGCCATTTAACTCGATTAACATTTTCGGAACTCCAGCGCCGCTCCTGGTGTTTGATTCGGTCAACCCGTTGAATGTAAAGTGTGGATGGTCAACCCGTTGAATGTAAAGTGTGGATGGTCAACCCGTTGAATGTAAAGTGTGGATGGTCAACCCGTTGAATGTAAAGTGTGGAAAGAACGGCGTTACTCCATCAAGGGCAGGCGTGTTGGTGATGCGACTTCCGGCGAAAAGCGCATCAGCGTCTCCTCGAGACGAGCGGGGTTAAAACCTGGTTGTTCCTGGCAGAAGAGACACGCCCCTAGTGTTTTAGGCGAGGCCCTCAAGACGGCTTTGACTCGGTCCCTACAGAAAATGAACTAGATCAGTGGTTCTCAAGCTGTGGGTCGCGACACCTCTGACAGCGGTTCTAAACCTGTGGGTCGCGACCCCTTTGGGGGTTGCACGACCCTTTCACAGGGGTCGCATAAGACCATCTGAAAACACATATACTTTGCAATTATAAAGTAATTTTGTGCTTGGGGGTCACCACAACATGAGGAACTGTATTTAAGGGTCGCGGCATTATGGTGGTTGAGAACCACTGCCTTTGGGGGGTCTAACGACCCTTACACAGGTGTCGCCTAAGACCATCGGAAAACACTTATTATGAAGTAGCAACGAAAATAATTTTATCGTTTGGAGGGCACCACAACACTAGGAGCTTTATTGAATGGTTGCGTCATTAGAAAGTTTGAGAACCACTGAGCTAGAGCGAGATATATATTTTAAGCTATCCCATCCCCGAAGCCAGTCGGTTACCTTAGATTGAATGAACTTAGTGTATCTCTGAGCCATAACACTAGACCTGTGGAGGTGCTTTGTAACAAAAGATAAGCTGTTATTTAAAATACGTCTATACATATTGTCATGGTGGACATTTTGATATACTTTTTGAAATTTGATCTTCATGGACATATACATTTTTTTATTTGCATATGGACTACATCATCATCATCATCATCGCCTGTCGTCCGGTCTGGGGCATAGGCCACAAACAAAAGCTCTCCAGGCATCCCCGTCTTTGGCATGTCTCTCCAGCTGTCCCCAATTGTGCCCACTCTTTTTGGTGTCTGCCTCCAGCACCCTTCTCCAAGTCATTTTGGGTCAACCTCTTTTCTCTTTCCCTGCGGGTTCCAAGTGAGGGCTTGTCTTGTGATACTTGATGTGGACTTTCTTAGGGTGTGACCAATCCATCTCCGTATTCGCTGGCAGACTAACTCTTCCGCTGGTTCTTGTTGTGTGCGCCGCCAGAGATCCTCGTTGGTGATGACGATGGGCCTGCGGATTCGTAGAATCGTTTGGAGACATGAGTTGATAAACGTCTGTAGCTTTTTTGAACCAGCGGGACTACATGGACATTTTAAAACATATATGCTTTTTAAGGACGTTTTGTCCTACTTCTTGAAATTTGATCTTTGTTACAAATCGTCATGGTTTTGAAAATGTAACTGTCTTTTTAAGATTATGCTCGCAGAATTAACCATACGTAACAAAGGACTGAGAAAATCAGAAAGCAAAAAAATAAATAAAAAAAGATACCAAAAGCTAGGGGTACTAACAATATTCAATACTATTACATTTCTATAAATCATTGTGGTACTAATTAACATACATTTTTAAAAAATGTATTAACTTACAGCAATTGAAAAGGTAACTTCTCTCATTTATGCCAACAAATAAAGTGTACAATTGTGCAATCATATAAAGTATCGTATGTGTTAGTAAAGAAATCCCATCTCTCCTCTCCTCTTTCTCCTCTCCTCTCTCTCTCTCTTTATCTCTCTCTCTCTCTATCTCTTTCAGCCGACCTATATTTAGGGATAAAATGAGAACTATCTAGTAAAGAAACTCTTGAAATTGCGTCACATAATGGCATTCTTTAGAACGAATAGAGCGCATTCGAACGTAGACAGCCTTTTCCCCATCAAGGGCGGGGTGGGTACAGACTGACTCAGACCGCTTACTCGGTGACGTCAATATCAAAGCAAGACCAAAGGGGAGACAAGTAGTGATGGCTATAAATAGGCCTACACAAGTGCCATAACAATCTTCATGGACATTTTTTTTGGTCTTTTTCACATATGGACTTCATGGATATTTTGAAATACGTCTTTACATATTGTCTTCATGGACATTAATTATTATTTTTTTTTTTCAAATTGGCTGACACAATGGATATTTTAAACGGCTAAAGTGAATATAGCCAACGGGTTTGGGACATCCGGTAATGCCTCTGGAGACTTGCGAAATGATGCGATTCCTAAATAGGAATATCCTTTCCTTATATGAACTGACCTAAACATCAATGTGCTAGAGCAGTGGTTCTCAACCTTCCTAATGCTGCGACCCCTTAATGCAGTTCCATATGTTGCGGTGACCCCCCAACCATAAAATTATTTCCGTTGCTTCTTCATAAATATGTGTTTTTCCGATGTTCTTAGCGACCCCTTGTGTAAGGGTTATTCGACATCCAAAGGGGTGGCGACCCATAGGTTGAGAACCGCTGTGTTAGAGTCTCTATTCAAGAGTTTACAGCAACAAAAAAAAAAAAAAAAAAAAAAAAAAAAAAACAGATTCTTTTGAAAGAAGGAAAAGGAACTTTTCATTTGAAACCATATATAATTATTTTAAGATTGTTTCACACATATTTCATGAAATCAGGATAAGGTTCTTTGTATGGTCAAAATCAGTGAACTTTCTTCAGTAACAACATACGTTTTAGAGAATGTTTTCACGCTTGGTTTTGTGCACATGACGTATGTCTTATCAACATAGACTGTTGTGGATGTACTCCCTACTCTAAAATAACGTTATTTATTTCGATAAATGTTTCTTTAACTTTAACCACAAAAAAATACAATTTAACACGATCTGCTACGATGACAGATGTATATAATATCCGGTTTATCTGGTTTCAAACAGCGAAACTGGTGTATAGTATCTGATTTTAACAACCAAATAGGTATACATCTGGTCTCAAACAGCGAAACAGGTATGTGATATCTGGTCTCAACAACAACATAGGTATATTAAGTAGAATATCTCGTTTTAACAACCACACATGTATATAATATCACGATTTAACAAAGACACAGGTATATAAATTATGGTATTGTCAGGGACATAGGTATATAACATCTGGTCCAAACAGTAAAATGATTATGATATCAGCCATGCCAATGTGTAATAACAGGCCTCATTCATCACTTAGGTATAATATAGTAGACATCCCTGGACACTAAGGAAAATAATGTCTGAACTCTACATCTAAATATGAATAACCAACAAGAGTATATGGTCTCTGCAATCACACTGCCATATTTATATAACCTCCCAGGTATATATATATAAATATATATATATATACACCAAATACACAAATGTATAAAATCTATGGATAGTTCAAACATCCTTGTATTTTATACTTCTAAAAGATATGAACTCTTAAACCACAAAGGTGTTTCTAAAATATTTAAATTTACTAAAATCCCGTTACACCTTTGCAATGAGCTCAAATAAAATCCTAAGTACGACAATGTCAAAAGGTGCGAAAAGGTTCACTGGAGCACACAGCTCTGCGTGCCTCCTGTACTAACAAAATTGCTGAGCTTGACAAAACGCTAATACATGACCCCAACGTCGTAAGAATAGTTTGCGCAATCTTGGGGATTCACCCAGACTGACTGCCACAGAGCGGGATACTAAAGTCTGCCAGTATTGTTTTCATCATCGGGCTAAACGCTCTTCTAATTCTAATATCTCAGCGGATGCTCCGTGATATGTTATCAATGGATCATTAAGATTTTAGCTTAAGAAGTTTATAGCAAAAAAATTATATATATATTTCAACTTCCGGGCAAATTTTTGAAGCTCCATTCCATTTTAATTTATTTTTTCATCAAATATAATTCCTTTTATGACAATTTATAAACTAAAAAAATAAAGAATTCTGACATTCCTTAATTCAGCATAGCATTAAATACACAATATAGTTCTCTAAGTCGCCATGAAAAAAAATTTACTTCCTATAGCGGAAGTAAATGTCCCATTACTCTCAAATCCAGCTCTCTAGTTACATCAACCAATCACTGGTAGGCCCCTAGGGAGATTCCCCTGCTCTAAAAAAAAAGAGAAACTTTTCCCAAATTAAACTCGGGGGAATCCCAGCCGATTCTTTCTTGCTCGAAAATTTTCTCTAAAGAACTGTCGTGGGATTTCCACAAGGTTGACATTGTTTCTTGTCAAGGCTTGTAAGATTTGGAGAAAAACACACAAGTCTCAGCATGATCCTCACGGAGACTCTAAAAAAATAAATTCGTACATTATGACTTCCAAAATAGTTAACGTTTCGTAAATGCAAGGGGATGTCGAACTGAAGTCGTCGCAAATAAGACATCAGCCGTGTAGTCCGTTGTGAACATGGGGATGTCGAACTGAAGTCGTCGCAAAGAAGACATCAGCCATGTAGTACGTTGTGAATGTTGCGATCATTAGTTTGCGTTTTAGACTGCTTCTTTCTGGTCCATAAAAATAACATAATTGTGCAATACGTTTGTACACATCTCATCTAAAAATACTATAATTTCCAATCAGTATGAGCAAAATTATCCCAAAAATATTAAATTTGTCAATTAAATTTGTACCGATTCTCATTTAAAATAATGTCCGTACATGAATTCAATGAATGGACATTTATCTCCCATTAGCATTATTTCGGATTCGATATCTCACATTAGCATTATTTCGGATTCGATATCTCACATTAGCGTGATTTCGGATTAGACATCTCACATTAGCATTATTTCAGATTCGATATGTGACATTCTCCACAAATTGACAACGTTTCGGTAAATTTTTTGATTATTTTGAAAATACAAAAACGACTGTGGTATTTCACATGCCCTGATCATGATAATTATCGATGGTCATCATGTTCACTACGAAAATACAATCAATATTATATTGAAATATATCTGTCTTCAAATGCTTATCATTCACATACATATCAATTAATTTTTAAAAATCACCTTAACTTAACTGACCACGGTATCAGTTAGGGAGATATTATCCTGCAACTCAGTTGTTGTTTTTTTTTAAACCTTTATTTTCTAAAAGAAATCATTAAATTGTAGCAGATTCACTCATAAATTGAACGGCTGAGGATTTCTGTAGCTAACTGTCATGACAATTGGGTATCAGTGACCCATGGGAGACGGTCACGTCCTGCCACTGCCACCGAACCCCCAGTGCGTCACAAGTGAGTTAAGCCACTCAACTGTTTTATTGAAACCCTCCTCTAACATGTTTGAGATCTGTTCAAATATATTAATTCAATTAGTAAATGTTCAATAATAAGTTGTCGTTGTTTTACCCCCGAACACAAAAAAAAAATAAATAAATAATAATAATCATTTGTGAAGTACTTTTTACGGTCAAGCTTTTCGAATAGTTTGTGTTTATAGGTACACATTAAGAAAGCTACACATTTAGAAAGTTCTTTATAGGTACACATTAAGAAAGCTACACATTTAGAAAGTTCTTTATAGGTACACATTAAGAAAGCTACACATTTAGAAAGTTCTTTATAGGTACACATTAAGAAAGCTACACATTTAGAAAGTTCTTTATAGGTACACATTAAGAAAGCTACACATTTAGAAAGTTCTTTATGGGTACACATTAAGAAAGCTACACATTTAGAAAGTTCTTTATAGGTACACATTAAGAAAGCTACACATTTAGAAAGTTCTTTATAGGTACACATTAAGAAAGCTACACATTTAGAAAGTTCTTTATAGGTACACATTAAGAAAGCTACACATTTAGAAAGTTCTTTATAGGTACACATTAAGAAAGCTACACATTTAGAAAGTTCTTTATAGGTACACATTAAGAAAGCTACACATTTAGAAAGTTCTTTATAGGTACACATTAAGAAAGCTACACATTTAGAAAGTTCTTTATAGGTACACATTAAGAAAGCTACACATTTAGAAAGTTCTTTATAGGTACACATTAAGAAAGCTACACATTTAGAAAGTTCTTTATAGGTACACATTAAGAAAGTTCTTTATGGGTAGACATTAAGAAAGCTCTTTATGGGTACACATTAAGAAAGTTCTTTATAGGTACACATTAAGAAAGTTCTTTATAGGTACACATTAAGAAAGTTATTTATGGGTACACATTAAGAAAGTTCTTTATGGGTACACATTAAGAAAGTTCTTTATGGGTACACATTAAGAAAGCTCTTTGTAGGTACACATTAAGAAAGTTCTTTATAGGTACACATTAAGAAAGTTCTTTATAGGTACACATTAAGAAAGTTCATGATTTTGGTAAGGATCAAGAAGGGGAAAAAAAGCAAATGAATATTGTGCTTACAACTATTTTCAATACACTGGATTAGTAATTAAATTTAAGGAAACTGTTAAACTCCATGTTTAAAAATCCATCAGTTAACTGCTAAACAGCATCGTACGAGATACGTGTGAGATTGTTTTTGTTTTTTTTGGTAATTAGAAGCACCTTAAGAAATGTATACGGTTGAGCACATTTTATTGAGATGCACATCCTTTAGGACTAATGCACTGCAGTGTTCATTCAAGCTTTAATTTTAACCAACCAAATTTCAGCTTACAGTCTGTGGCAAATTTCAAAGGTTTTTCCCATAAGGTGGTTTTTATGTTCGTAAGTAGTTGAGAATGTTGTGGGCTGAATTGTTAAGGAAAGAAAAACGTAAATTTATTTTGGAAATTACCAACTATTTTAAGACGGACAGGTTGGAAACTCCGAGGCTTTAAAAATAGCTTAACAAGCAGGTGTAGAGAAAGAAAACTCCCCCCCAAAAAATATTGTATAATATAAAAAAAACAGAGGAAAGATCTATCAAATTGACTTTTATCTTTAGTTGTGTGTCAGTACTTTGCTGGGTATGCATGTAGACAACACGGGTACTGACCGAAGAATTATTTTGTGACGCGCATGTTAAGTGCCCGAGTTCGATTTCGGGCGATGCTTCAGGAATACCAATCACTGACAGGGGTATACCGCGGCCTGTGTGAATACAAAAGTTTCGATGTCAAAGTTGGTTTAATGAATTTATAATACGTAGATTTGAACGTTGGATTCGATGAAGTCTCTAGGTGTAATGATCCACTGACAGAGCGCATCCATACTACTTAGTCAGACGTGCGAAGTCATCCAACGAACCCCCCTCGCCATCAGAATCTAGGTAAGTAGGTCAAGACACGTCACTCATAGTTGAACACTGGTGAAAGACAATGGAATTTTATATTTTAAAAGAAAAAAGTCATCATAAAAAAATTTTAGGTTTAATAATTAAAAATTTTTTTATTTATAATTGCTGTTCCCCTTTATTTTCCTAATTTAAAACTTAGTGAAATATAAAGACAACCAACCAATAGAATAGTGCGTCATATTTCGAAATTAATTGAGCGTAGCATGTTTTTTTTGTAACTAATTTTTTTAGTGTAAATAGCGATGCAAATATATGTTTGTAAAAATTAAAGATGAAACAAGGCCCTCTTGATCTATCGAGCGTATGTGTTAAAGAAATCCTACACGTCTCTTTGTAAAACGAAAACTCTTTCAATGGAAGTAAAAAAAAAATATATATTTTTTTTAAAAGTCCGACATCAAATTGTTTTAACATTAGTAATAGATATAATTATAATTTGTTAGTATTATTAATTATGTAAATTATATATGTATGTATATACTTATATATATGTGTATATATATATATATATATATATACACACATAATATACATATACATTTTTATGTATTCAGTCTAAAGAAAGTTCATCAAGCTTTCATTGATCATTGGTTTGTCTATTCTATAATAAAAAGAGGACTCCAAATTGTTTCATGCCAGCTGGCTCCATGTTGTCAAATAACCGCACGTAGATTCTAACCTGCTGATTTGATTCATCTGCACGGACAGAACTGTCTTCCTGTGATGGTCAACGCACTGTTGGGTATTATGACAAAAAAAAATAATATTGATATAATAACAAATTGTCTCATTAGTAACACATTGTAGATGTAACAAAAGCAAATTTGAATGCAACGAAAGGAAAAGAAGAAATACACGTTTTCTCTCTTTGTTGTTGCAAATTTTTATGTACAGTGCGGTGAGCCTAGACCTAGGCTGGGGTACTGCAGTGAGCCTAGCCCTAGGCTGGGGTACTGCAGTGAGCCTAGCCCTAGGCTGGGGTACTGCGGTGAGCCTAGCCCTAGGCTGGGGTACTGCGGTGAGCCTAGCCCTAGGCTGGGGTACTGCGGTGAGCCTAGCCCTAGGCTGGGGTACTGCAGTGAGCCTAGCCCTAGGCTGGGGTACTGCAGTGAGCCTAGCCCTAGGCTGGGGTACTGTATTGAGCCTAGCCATAGGCTGGGGTACTGCAGTGAGCCTAGCCCTAGGCTGGGGTACTGCATAGAATCTAATCCTAGGTTGTGGTACGGTACTGCAGTGAGCCTAGCCCTAGGCTGGGGTACTGCGGTGAGCCTAGCCCTAGGCTGGGGTACTGCGGTGAGCCTAGCCCTAGGCTGGGGTACTGCGGTGAGCCTAGCCCTAGGCTGGGGTACTGCAGTGAGCCTAGCCCTAGGCTGGGGCACTGCAGTGAGCCTAGCCCTAGACTGGGGTACTGCAGTGAGCCTAGCCCTAGACTGGGGTACTGTAGTGAGCCTAGCCCTAGGCTGAGGTGCCGTGCCATATATTTTTTATTAGTCCACTTGAATAATAATAAATATAATAATAATAATAATAATAAGTATTTTAAAAAATTAATGAACTGTTATATTTTATGCTTATAATGGTCTTTATTATAAGATATTTTTTTATTTATAAAAGCATTAATTACACTTAAGTCCATTTGAGGTAGGCCTTGTTTTCTGTTATAAAGCCCCCAAAAAAGAAAAGGCACTTACCTTATTTACAATACAAATTAACAAGAACTATAATAATTTTATTTAATAAATAGATTATGTTTAGGAAATTAATTCTATACACCAATTAATACCCCCCCCCCAGACGTTACATTTATGTTATTGTGTTTCTCAGATTATCCAAGACAGGAGTCTTCATGAAGCTTTGCATGTCTCTGGAGCGTCTCTTCCTTCAGCCCGATGGCAAGCCTTGATCATGGATTAATCTGCTGCATCGAGAAGGTTCTTGGAAACTTGATCATGGATTAATCTATTGCATCAAGGAGGTTCTTGGAAACTTGATCATGGAACCTAAAGTAAATATTAATTTCAGATTGTTTTTGTTATAGACTTCATTGAATCCACACAAAGATTCCATAAGGGAAACCAATAGATAAAAATATTATACATTTAAGAACAAATTGTTTTTTTTTTTTTTTAAATCATCAAGTTTGTTTAATACTTTTATGGGGTCTTTAAAAACTAATTGGAATTTATTATTTTTGTATTCACTTTGTTGGCTAAATATAAAATTGTTGACCTTAAACTTAAAACAATTACATGACTTGCCATAAATGTAATTATGAAATTCTTGCAACTAATTAACTTTATTGAGCGAAAGTGAAATAGTTTTTAATCATAATGTCCCTATATTTGTAACCCACTGATCGAAAATTACCCGCCCCCCTTTTTTTTGTGTGTGTTTGTACATTTTAATGAAATGCAATATTTACTTCACATTTCTGGATATGGTGATTTTGCACTTAAGGTGTTAACTAGCATGCAGTGGTCATGTATGAATGGTGTTCTGTATTAACGGAGGGGTCTGTGAGATAACCTCCCGTCGTGGATTCTGGAAGAGCGGGAAAATGTCCATAAAAATAGTTTTAAACGTTGTGTCATTTCTGTGTGATTTGCGTAACTTATGTTCCAAGAATAAAAACGAAAAAGCCTTGGTTGCAATACACGTTGTCATTAACAGGAATATGTGTGTACACTAATATGTTATGAAAGAATATGATGTTGAGTACATATCTAATCCGCTTCCAGGAAATTTTATAATTTAATTGTAACAGAAAGTAATGTTTCTGAGCAGTGAACATTTTGACAGCTTATATCTCTACATAGAGTTATTATTATAAACAAGGGCTTAACAGTATGCAGTTATTTTACACCGGGTCCCGGTATTTAGAGAAAATACCCGGTGGGTCCAACTGCTACAAAAGAGAGTTAACTTCTCCTCTTCTATAATATATAACGGCATTTAAACAATAGGCCTACAGACAACCCTACAACCTACCTACCGGCCTTTAAACAATAGGCCTACAGACAACCCTACAACCTACCTACCGGTCTTTAAACAATAGGCCTACAGACAGCCCTACAACCTACCTACCGGCCTTTAAACAATAGGCCTACAGACAGCCCTACAACCTACCTACCGGCCTTTAAACAATAGGCCTACAGACAACCCTCCAACCTACCTACCGGCCTTTAAACAGTAGGCCTAAAGACAGCCCTACAACCTACCTACCGGCCTTTAAACAATAGGCCTACAGACAGCCCTACAACCTACCTACCGGCCTTTAAACAATAGGCCTACAGACAGCCCTACAACCTACCTACCGGCCTTTAAACAATAGGCCTACAGACAGCCCTACAACCTACCTACCGGCCTTTAAACAATAGGCCTACAGACAGCCCTACAACCTACCTACCGGCCTTTAAACAATAGGCCTACAGACAGCCATACAACCTACCTACCGGCCTTTAAACAATAGGCCTACAGACAGCCCTACAACCTACCTACCGGCCTTTAAACAATAGGCCTACAGACAGCCCTACAACCTACCTACCGGCCTTTAAACAATAGGCGTAGAGACAGTCCTGCACCTTACCCGTCGGCATTTAAGCAATAGGCGTAGAGACAGTCCTGCACCTTACCCGTCGGCCTTTAAGCAATAGGCCTACGTACGGTCCTACAACCTACCTTACGACCTTTAAACAATTGTCCTACATACAGTCCTACATACAGTCCTACATACAGTCCTACATACAGTCCTACATACAGTCCTACCTACAGTCCTACATACAGTCCTACATACAGTCCTACATACAGTCCTACATACAGTCCTACATACAGTCCTACATACAGTCCTACATACAGTCCTACATACAGTCCTACCTACAGTCCTACATACAGTCCTACATACAGTCCTACCTACAGTCCTACATACAGTCCTACATACAGTCCTACATACAGTCCTACATACAGTCCTACCTACAGTCCTACCTACAGTCCTACATACAGTCCTACATACAGTCCTACATACAGTCCTACATACAGTCCTACCTACAGTCCTACATACAGTCCTACATACAGTCATACATACAGTCCTACATACAGTCCTACATACAGTCCTACATACATTCCTACCTACAGTCCTACATACAGTCCTACATACAGTCCTACATACATTCCTACATACAGTCCTACCTACAGTCCTACATGCAGTCCTACATACAGTCCTACATACAGTCCTACCTACAGTCCTACATACAGTCCTACATACAGTCCTACATACAGTCCTACATACAGTCCTACATACAGTCCTACATACAGTCCTACATACAGTCCTACATACTGTCCTACATACAGTCCTACATACAGTCCTACATACAGTCCTACATACAGTCCTACCTACAGTCCTACCTACAGTCCTACATACAGTCCTACATACAGTCCTACATACAGTCCTACATACAGTCCTACCTACAGTCCTACATACAGTCCTACATACAGTCATACATACAGTCCTACATACAGTCCTACATACAGTCCTACATACAGTCCTACATACAGTCCTACATACAGTCCTACATACAGTCCTACATACAGTCCTACATACAGTCCTACATACAGTCCTACATACAGTCCTACATACAGTTTTAAACCATACCCGCGGCTCTTCATTGATTAATATAATAGTCACCTTCCCATAAGCAACAAAAAAATTAAGCTTTTTACCTGAGTTCAACCGTCACACATGACTCTCGCTGCGTGGCAGCCTTTTTTTTTTTTTTTTTGTAACTCGGTACTATTGATATAAAACATGTGGAGTTGTGGGGGGGGGGGGGGGAGGGTAATGGCGGTTGTGCAAAGAAAGCAGGACACACAAGTAGGAAAATATATATAAGAGATAATTCAAAGCCAAAACATGAAAATGAGTACACCTTTGATCTGAGTACACCTTTGATCTGAGTACACCTTTGATCTGAGTACACCTTTGATCTGAGTACACCTTTGATCTGAGTACACCTTTGATCTGAGTACACCTTTGATCTGAGTACACCTTTGATCTGAGTACACCTTTGATCTGAGTACACCTTTGATCTGAGTACACCTTTGATCTGAGTACACCCTTTTTAGGGAAATGGACTCTGATGTCAACCGGCTCTAAATGCGTTTTTTAATTTTTTTAAAATCCTTTCTACGCTTTTGTTTGTGTTCGTCACAGGCAGGAACTTCGGACGGCTAATTGACCCACTTCCCGTCAACCTATTGAGCTGAAAACCTGACCCATAGATTCGTAGTCGACGACAACCCATTCTTTTAAATTATCCGCCCACCCCCACCCACCCCCCAAAATCGGTTTTAACGCCACCGGATGCCACTCAGTTCGGGAAACAAAATTCACGGTAACTGCCTTAAATGAGCTTCTTAAAAAAAATATCGCAATTTTACGTCATATCTTCTATTGTGTTACGGAAATAGTTGGTGCATTAAATTTGCGTTGTAAAGTGCGGGTGGGTCATTAGAATATCAGTATAGTTCGAGGGCGGCAAAAAAAAATGCGGTTGTGCGCTATGGAAAGGGGGGGGGGGAGGACTTATTGGGGTTCTTATAAAGTGGCGTCATATATATTTATGTTTTGTCAAAATTTTGAGGGCGCCGCCCCCCTTCCATTGCTCGATATTGCATTTTATAAAATAAATAAACAAATAGCTCTGTCTTTAAGGCTTGTTTAAATGACTTTCGCTTAACACGTCCTATTTATAATTGTTAAGTGCAATTGAACTCTTATCATCTAAAATCTTTAAGCATTCATTTCATTAGTCGTATTTTATGGTAGCCTCATACGATGACAGCCGTACAAGATGACAGCATTATAAGATGACATCCCTATAAGATTACAGCCGCAAAAGATGACAGCATTATAAGATGACAGGATTATAAGATGACAGCCCTATAAGATGACAGCCGTACAAGATGACAGCATTATAAGATGACATCCGTATAAGATGACAGCCGTAAAAGATGACAACATTATAAGATGACATCATTATAAGATGACAGCCGTACAAGATGACAGCATTATAAGATGACATCCGTATAAGATGGCAGCCTTACAAGATGACTGCATTGTAAGATGACAGCCGTACAAGATGACCGCATTATAAGATGACATCCGTATAAGATGACAACCTTACAAGATGACATCATTATAATATGACAGCCGTACAAGATGACATCATTATAAGATGACAGCCGTACAAGATGACATCATTATAAGATGACAGCCGTACAAGATGACAGCATTATAAGATGACAGCCGTACAAGATGACATCATTGTAAAATGACACCATTATAAGATGACAGCCGTACAAGATGACATCATTATAAGATGACAGCCGTACAAGATGACATCATTGTAAGATGACAGCCTTATAAGATGACAGCTTTAGAAGATGACAGTCTTATAACATGACAGCGTTAGAGAAATACTACACGGTTGCGTCTTGCTATAAAGCATTAGAGCCTGCTAGAGCTGGTAAGAGTTTGTGGGTGGGGGGGGGGGGGAATGCAGCAAGCCTTTGGCCTACTAAAATAATCAGTCAGCGTTAATAACTACCGGGTGGAAAAAAATTACCCAGCCAAAAAATCCCCCCCCCCCCACACACACACAAACTTGGAAGTTGAATAAACGGGAATAGACTTTCTTACAGACGTTCCTGCTTCGTAGTAAAGTGAACTACTATTGGGGTCGCCGGGAGGTCAACCTCAATTTGATCTTGAGACACGAATCACACTTGCAAACCTGATTAGAAAAAGAAAAAAAAAGATAGAATCTACACAATGTAAATTATAAATGAAGTTTTAAGTATTATGAAATAATTTCAGGAAGATCTGTAAAATTCATAGCTGGAGTTTTCCCCAGGAAGTTATGAAAATTCCCCAAGCTTTTAATTTTAACTCAGTTCTCCGCTCGGGCTGCAATATATAAAGTGTTGCTAGCAGGATCACACAGTCCTCGGGTTGCAACATATAAAATCTTGCAAGCAGTATCACACAATCCTCGGCTGCAATACCTTTAACAGACCATACCTTTAACATTACAAATGTTAAACTTTTGATGTGGCTCTGACCAGTTCTGGGCCTTAAAAATGTTAAACCTTTTTTGTAATGCTTTAATAGATTGTCCAGCAAAAAAACACGCTAATCTTCGGGTTTAAAAATGACAATTCATTGCGATCATCTATTTTGGCACCCTATTGAAAAGTAGATGTTTGTTCAATGATTGTTTGGTAAACAATGACTTCAGCCTCCATGTCTTAAAGCTTTTTTAAAATTTGAATTGGTCTTAAATATTTAATAATAAATATTATTATATCTCTATAATAAGCTATTACGACTCATATTTACTTGTTAAAATATTAGCTCTGATAATTGTCTTAAACCATCGCCTTGTTTAATAAGGGTATATGTACATACATATATTTTTTTTAAACAATTATTTTCTTTATATATTTTATGTTTTACCCCTAATTTTAAGTAAATCTACCTTTTTCTTTTTTCTACATTTCAGTTTATTTCAGGAGTTCGCTACTGTTTACAAGTAAGATCAACTGTAGCTTGGTCAGGCATGGAGGTGGCATGCATGAAAGTTGTCGTCACAGGAGAGCTACTTTCAAGGGGGAGACAGCCAAGGTATATTCGTGTTTCAGTTGGCAAAGCTACTGATTATCCTAAATATTAGTTAGTATGCATACAAGCAAAATAGCAACAACAAAATTTCATTAAAACGCGTACACTAACTAAAACCAAGCCCGTTGTGGTATCCTGACGTTTTGTACTTAACATTAACTGATCCCAGGTCTGGTGTCCTGACATGTTGCACTTATCATTAACTTAACCTAGGTCTGGTGTCCTGACATGTTGTACTTATCATTGACTAAAGCCAGGTCTGATGTCCTGACATGTTGTACTCAACATTGACTAAACCCAGGTCTGATGTCCTGACATGTTGTACTTAACATTGACTAAACCCAGGTCTGATGTCCTGACATGTTGTACTCAACATTGACTAAAGCCAGGTCTGATGTCCTGACATGTTGTACTCAACATTGACTAAACCCAGGTCTGATGTCCTGACATGTTGTACTTAACATTGACTAAACCCAGGTCTGATATCCTGACATTGTGAAGTACCTTATCGCAAGCAGCCCTATACCGTATTCCCTAATAATAATACTCAAATACCCGTTATTTCTTGAGTGAACGTTAAGGAAACGTTCTGAGATGAAAAAAAAAAAAATAATAATAAAAAAATAATAATAATATAAAAAATTTGACTAATAATAATGATAATAATAGTAATCTTAAATTGTTTCGTAGCCCTGTCGTTCAATATATAATTTAGTAGGAACACATTCGTCACGTGTTCAGAGTTCAAGCCTTGCGTTGTCAGATGTGTACTTTTAAATTGTTCCAGTTCATGTTTAGTGATTCCTGTTACAGCAGACTTCCTCAGGCCCTCGGCTACACACCAGCAGTACTATGGGCCTCGAAAAAAATAATAAAAGAGTGTAATGGGTGGTTGGGGGGGGGGGGCGTTAATGGTTGACCGAATTCAACTGCGCAGTTACCTGACTGTGTCCGCAGTGACTCTTACATCTAGATTTTGACGATTGCATAAATATATTTTTTTAAAACTTTCTCACCTCAGCGTTTATTGGCGGGAGAAAATGGCAGCCGACATTTCGTACAACAGAAAAGTATATCCCAGCTGTTACTTTACCTCGGCGGTTCTCAACATCGGGGGCCGAACGTCCCTTACCCGGGGGCGTCGATCAGAAAGCACATATTTATGAAGTAGCAACTAAAGTAATTTCATGGTTGGGGGAGGGGGGGTCACCACAACACGAGGAACTGTCTTAAAAGGTCGCGGCATTAGGAAGGTTGAGAACCACTGATTTACATGGATCTTTATGAAAGGGGTAGAACAACTCTTCTAAAGCTACCTTATTTGGTTTCCAATGAAAGACGCTTTGAGTACATTAAATAATCCAGTACGCTTAATCCAAAGCTTGCTTTAAGCGAACAGCAAAGATTAAAATGTCTGTTCACTTTGTGTAATTAGTTTCAAATAGCTGTTTAAATGTACTCTGTTTAACGTGTATGAACTATTAAAATAATAATAATAATAAAAACCGTTAAAGTATGTGATGTTGACGGCACAGCGGAGAGACACAACAAGATGACAGCTGCCTCCTTTTGGTCGTCAAAAAAACAAGAGTCTGTAACTTTATAACGAAGTCAGGGTCGTACGCAATCTGTTGTAAGAGTATATATTCTCTATAGAAAGGTCAAGGTCATTAAGCAAAGAATGGTCGTTGCCTTCTTTTGCCAGGCTGAAAGAAGAGTCTGTACTCTATAGCAGGGTCAAGGTCATTATGCAAATGCACAACAGATTGGTCGCTGCCTTCCTTTGCCGTCTGATAGTAGAGTCTGTACTCTATAGCAAGGTCAAGGTCATTATGCAAACACACAACAGAATGGTCGTTCCCTCCTTTTTGCCGTCTGTTGTAAGCCTATATAAAATTTTAAAAAGGGGCACGTCTTCCGCACAAAGTCTATTCCCATTAAGAATAATTGACATCCAAAACCACCTTTCTATTTCCACACAATTCAAATATTACAATATAGAAATTTGAATGACCTTGAGCCTTTTTTTTCTCCGGCCTAATGTCACGAGCATCTCACGTGAACGCTTTGAGAGATGTCACCATGACATGGTGTAGATTCCCGTACGACAGTACCACTTATACTATATATACATTATTCAAAAAAAAACTTTCGTTTTCGTGGTGCATTTTTTTTTTGTTCTACCATTATTATATCACATATGCACGACACACTGAAACACGAAAAGCTTCATATTTTTGGGCAGAGTCACTGTACCGTACTTATGATATTAAATCGATTTTTAAAAAAAATTATGTATAATTATTTTTTTTAAAATCGCAGTATACCTATTTGTTGATTTTGACCAGTTGACTGCACTTCCTCGTTGGCAGATGAACTCCCATCAAAACTTAGAGCTTTGGCAGCAAGCGATTGTCAGCGATTCGTTGAGACATGTCCCAGCAACTGAGGCGCCCGTTTATTGCAAGTCATCTGCAGCGGAATCATCACAACTGCGCAAAGTAAGTCAGAGTCGAAAAGAAACACAAGACCGTCTCCATTTCAAATGAGGGATTCAAAATTTAAAAAAAAAAAACTGTACTGAAGATTGACAAAGAAGGCAAACCCCCCCCCCCCCCCCCCAAACCAACCAAAAAAAAAAAACCACGGAAAAAAACAATGGATTAAAATAATCAAAACATAGCAGTTCTCAAAATAAATTCTAAATACTCATTTATTTTACAGTTTTGAAATATACGTATTTATTCTGCAAAGGGACAAGGAGCAATAAATGTCTTACATATATAAATAGCTACTAGAAATGACCCGTTAAATTGGGGAAAATAGTTTTTTTATAAGTTTTGAAAGACAGCATCATTGTATCATTACCGTGACCATTAGTGATATTTAATTTAATCCCCTTTGTGGCATACTTTACAAATTCTACATTGAACATACACAGAACATACACTGCACATACACTGAACATACACTGAACATACTCTGAACATAAACTAAACATACACTGAACATACTCTGAACATAAACTGAACATACTCTGAACATACACCGAACATACACTGAACATACACTGAACATACTCTGAACATACACTGAACATACACTGAACATACACTGAACATACACTGAACATACATTATACATATTCTGAACACACACTGAACATCCTATAGTAAGGCAGATTTTTTTCTCTTAGTCATTACGTCACAGTACAGATCTCCACTTTTTCAAAAAAAAAATTGTTTCACCTGCGCGTGATGTTCCCGAGTTGATGTCAACATCATCAGAACCTACTGATACCATCCCCACCCATGTGGCCACGTGATGAAAAGATTTGTTTCCCCATGTTTGCCATGGTCCGTTGTAAGCAAAAATGTCAGACAAAACGAGGCGCCCCAGTGGTGAAACATTAAGTAGACATTATGAGCGGAGCCGTGCAAAAGAGTAGCGGTAGGGCGCCTTCTTCTAAAGGCGCCAAGAACACCGTTCTTCATGCAAATTATATGTGTTTTACTGTAGAATACTTTGGGAAGATGGCGCCCAACTTCCGGTTTTGCCCCGGAAGCAGCTATTCCTTGCCATGCCTGTTATTATTTGATTAGTTTTGAAGAAAAAACAAGAGATTATTATCAAATAACCTCCTTCGCTAAATTCTAGGCTCTACAGAAAGTTTTTGGAAATTTTAAAATGTTAAGTAATTACATATTAAGATAAGATAACATAACATAAGATTTTTTTTTATTGATACACATAAAAGTAATTTTAAAAACAAATTAAATTAAAGTGTATGTATTAATTTTCAGCACACAGATAAATACGTATTTTAACCAAGACAACATTTTAAAACTATAACAATTTAAAACAGAAGACAACTAAATTATTTCTCTAGCGTAGAAATCGGCCAGAAAATCAAAGACTGTAAATTATTGAACTTTATTTTGACCCAAAAAAGGGGCCTTATAGGATTAGAGATATTTATTCTTTCTCTAACACACCCAATTTTTTACTCAGAATCATATTTACTGATAGCTTCATATGTGACGACATGTTACGACATCAATGTGTTTGTGCTATGTATTCGTTTGGGTTTTTATTTTGCCGTTTCTTAGGTAGTCCAATGGGGCAAAAAATCCTAAACGAACAATTTATATTTTAATGGTAGTATATATATATTTTTTTAAAAATCAATTAGCAAAACAGAAGTTTGTTGTGAATATTCTACAGTAAACCATGGCTCGTCATTACAAAAACACAATTAATTACAATTTTTGTTTCGTCCTTCAAAGTTAAAAAAATAAGAGTCCGCCAATGGCTGGACAAGACCTTTACAGATACGCTATGACCTGGGTTTTTTTTTTTTTTAAAGCAGCCAAGAATTTTTTAAAAATAAATAATGATAATCTAATAAAGCGTCAGTTCGCACAATCAAATTTTCGATCATACATTTGATGCCATTTGTGTAAGCGTCAGTTCACACGATGAAATTTCGCGTCAAATTGTTGTATGAACGCACTATTTTGTGCGTGGTTTCTTTTTTGGGGGGAATTTGATCAAATAGTGATTTGTGACAAGGCTTCATACACGAATTGCATCAAATGCTTGAAGGAAAATTTGATCGTGTGAACCGAGCCTAAAGAGTCATTGGAATATCACTGGGTGTGACGAGTTTGGGCGGGACATAAATAGCATCAACTTCCGGGTTACACCGAAGATTAAATTGAGGCCGTTTGAGAGACGATATGTCGTCAAATAATCCCTATCTGCGTCGTTGAGGCATTCCCAGGTCAAACAGCATGTGACGCCATATTTAGCATACCCTAGACCTAGCATCTTATCCTCGGGATTATCTTTTTAAAAAACTATCATCTCTGATCTGACGGATGCTACTTCAGATATCATCTTTGAACTGACGGATGCTATGTCAGATATCATCTTCGACCTGACGGATGCTACCTCATATATCATCTTCGACCTGACGGATGCTACCTCATATATCATCTTCGACCTGACGGATGCTACCTCAGATATCATCTTTGACCTGACGGATGCTACCTCAGATATCATCTTTGACCTGACGGATGCTACCTTGGACGAAATAGGAACTCATTTGATTTGACATCACATCTAACCATCATTTAAAATGTTCATTCCATTGTATTTCAGATGACAATAATCGCAACATCATTTTATTAGAAAATCTTCTCCTTTAACTGGAATTCATATTCTACATTCCAAATTTTATAAATTTACTTCGCTTCAACACACAACAACACATCCCGCTCTGCGTGTGTTTAATAACATTAGTGCAATTGTCTTATTGAAATGTGAGCCATCTTGAGTACAAAAACGTTAACACCCTGATCAGGTTGAATGCAGTAAACGTATGTGCTCCTATCACTTTTCATGGTACCGTATTAATTTCAAGCGAAACCGAGTATTTCTTTATCATGCAGCTCAATCAGGAAGTTGCATTAAATTCCTTTTTAATCCTTTTTTTTCTTTTAAAATTTAACATATATGAAACTTGACCTCATTTCCAAGAACACTATAACAACTATCGTGTCAGGATCATGGCAGCTGTACCTCTTGGGGTATTTTAAATGTTTCTTTTTTTTCTTTTTTTAAATTTTACCATTTCCGGCAGAGCTAATAACGTTAGGTGAAGATATAAGACAAAGCGATTTTTTATTAAAAAAAACTCCTACGAACAAAACAATACAGAAACATTTTAAAATCTTATATTATAAATGCTTAATTATTAATGTTTTAGATCTTATTTGAAAATATGAAGATGAATTATAGTCAGTTTTGCTTTTCACTTAATATTTCATTTCAAGGTGGATTTTTTTTCAACCCATGAAATCCGGAAAAGATGGTTTTTACAAAGGTCGCTGGACAGGACTCCTAGTGAAGATATGAACAGCAATGAGTGTGCACGACAGGTCAAGGTCAAATAGATGAAGAGCAGAGTGACATAAAAACAGTGTCAGCGTCTCATGTTACTGTTATGAGGTGGGTGCACTCATCCACAACCCAGTTAGACCACGACAGTGTCCGCACATGATAGAATCCCCCCCCCCGGGTGTAGCGTTTCTATCACAACCCCAAACAATTTATGAAAAGCTCTCAAATGGTGAGCACCGTCAGGTCGTGAAAGGTTGGGATAATAAGCACCATCAGAATTAGAAGTAACGTTTGATCATGTAAACTATGACACACCTTTTAAATTACCCAGATCAGCGTTTAAAATACCGTAGCAATCAGAACTCAATCGATCATTACATGAATTCAATAACCTTCTTGGACTTAAACAAACCAATAAAACATATTTTTAAAAAATAATAGATTCAGTTCTAAATAGTACAGTTGGAATTGGTCCCAAATTTTACAGAGAAAAGGCGAAAAAAAACAACAACAAAAAAAAACGTTCCAATAACGTAGGCTTTATATAGTATCATTCCTATTGGCTGCATCAACCAAGCATACAATTTAGTTGACCTGGGTGTGGGCCTACAAAACACGTGAATGAGGACAGGGTCGTTTAAAGGGTATCTTCCGGGTTCACTCCACGGGCGCGTGACCATGTTGACCTTTCGGGTTCGAACTGGTTTTGAGGTGAAAGGCGGGAAACGCACTTGAATCCGGCCGAAGGAGATTATCCGCCATTTTGTTTTTAGACTGGGAAGTCAGTCGGTTTACATTGGCTTCTCAGAAGTATTTTATCATGAGATTCTTTGTTGTTTTTCTTCAAAAATGGCTGCTTTTTTTTCTAACTTCGAGAAGATTTCTTTAACAAAAATTGTGGTCTTCTAGGGTTTAGCACTTTTATACTTGAATCAGCTTGTCGAAAGTATCAAGAAGGCTATCCAACATAATTTCCTCCCACCAACATATCTAAAACGTCACAAGTCACTCCGCATAGCTACCTGGGCTCAAATTTTACCTGTAAACAAAATGAAACGACCTTCACTTTCAGAAATCCATAAAATCATTCAGACTATTTCTTTGTAAAGCCTTTGAGCGCCATGCTTTAGAGAGGGCGAAAACAGGAGTTTGTACACTGAAAAATCCCCCACACGTCTTATCAACCACCCATCAGACTTATGTTTTGATGGGGGATCATTTGTAGTAATTGTTATCGCGTAATAAAGCATTCGGGCGATGGCTTTGTGTTTAATGACAGTCATATATTTCACATGTCAGACTCTTGAATGGTTGGGGTTGCAAATAGATCAATCTAAAGAGATGGAAAAGTCCAACACATGACAATCACTGGGAATGTTTTTTTTTTTTTTTTTTTTTTGCTGTTCTTTTAAGGAAGCATTTTTTTTTGTGTGCTAAAATATTATATTGAAACTATTTCTCCTTACACCATTTCGTTATCGCTATTTGATATTCAAATGTAAATAACTATCAATGTATCTTATAATTAAATATATACCCTTTGTTTTTAAAATCAACGGACATAGTTAAAGAAGTATCATAATGCAATCCTTTCGCGTCTCGAAAGCGACAGAGAATACAAAATGGCGACCGGCTGGAAGGTGGCTACACATAGAAAAGCCATTTTTTTTTCAAACAGTTTATTGCCCGTGTGAAATATGTACTTGTATTAAGATTTCTTAAACTCAAACCCTGTTTTCTTTGTTAAATATATTACCGTTTCGAGCAGGTTGCTAAGTATGGTCCAATATAACACAAAGTTTTGAGTGTGTGTGTTTGTGTGTGTTTTTTTTTTTTTCCATTTCAGTTCAGCGTAATTATGGCGCCGCTGAAACATGCACTAGCTATTGACGTCATAGACACTTTATCACGAAGGTAAACAGAAAAATCAGGAGCGGCTACACGAACATTTTGAAACTACAGTGTTTAATAATAATGGATTTAAAGAATATAGTATGTTGTACATCAGCATACACGACTATCGAAAATATTGTGCTTTTTTGTTTTTTAAAAGGCGGTTTCTAGAAATTAATACAGCAATAACATTTAAATGATTTAGATCGGATTATAAATTCACATCAGCCGCTAGTTATTTGGTCATTGCCAACTCTTCAAATCCAATGGACTTGAAATAGCAATTTGCAATACGAAAAATAAATAAAACCCCACATTAGAGTCAAAATGGTGGCTGCTAATTATTGCAAGTACATAAAATAAGACTAATAAGAGACAAAGAAATAAACCTAATATGAAAATGCCAGTTGCAAGTAAATGTCCGTGGCAGCAGAGAAAAGCTGATAATACAATGAGCATCACAAGAAATGTCCATGGCAGCAGACAAAAGCTGATAATACAATGAACATCACAAGAAATGTCCATGGCAGCAGACAAAAGCTGATAATACAATGAGCATCACAAGAAATGTCCATGGCAGCAGACAAAAGCTGATAATACAATGAACATCACAAGAAATGTCCATGGCAACAGACAAAAGCTGATAATACAATGAACATCACAAGAAATGTCCATGGCAACAGACAAAAGCTGATAATACAATGAACATCACAAGAAATGTCCATGGCAACAGACAAAAGCTGATAATACAATGAGCATCACAAGAAATGTCCATGGCAGCAGACAAAAGCTGATAATACAATGAGCATCACAAGAAATGTCCATGGCAGCAGACAAAAGCTGATAATACAATGAACATCACAAGAAATGTCCATGGCAACAGACAAAAGCTGATAATACAATGAACATCACAAGAAATGTCCATGGCAGCAGACAAAAGCTGATAATACAATGAACATCACAAGAAATGTCCATGGCAGCAGACAAAAGCTGATAATACAATGAACATCACAAGAAATGTCCATGGCAACAGACAAAAGCTGATAATACAATGAACATCACAAGAAATGTCCATGGCAACAGACAAAAGCTGATAATACAATGAACATCACAAGAAATGTCCATGGCAACAGACAAAAGCTGATAATACAATGAACATCACAAGAAATGTCCATGGCAGCAGACAAAAGCTGATAATACAATGAGCATCACAAGAAATGTCCATGGCAACAGACAAAAGCTGATAATACAATGAACATCACAAGAAATGTCCATGGCAACAGACAAAAGCTGATAATACAATGAACATCACAAGAAATGTCCATGGCAGCAGACAAAAGCTGATAATACAATGAACATCACAAGAAATGTCCATGGCAGCAGACAAAAGCTGATAATACAATGAACATCACAAGAAATGTCCATGGCAGCAGAGAAAAGCTGATAATACAATGAACATCACAAGAAATGTCCATGGCAACAGACAAAAGCTGATAATACAATGAACATCACAAGAAATGTCCATAGCAACAGACAAAAGCTGATAATACAGTGAGCATTACAAGAAATTTGGTATTTTGCACCACCATTAGCTATTTGGCGCAAATATGGCGCTGGCCTATTGTGCTACCATTAGCTATTTGGCGCAAATATGGCGCTGGCCTATTGTGCTACCATTAGCTATTTGGCGCAAATATGGCGCTGGCCTATTGTGCTACCATTAGCTATTTGGCGCAAATATGGCGCTGGCCTATTGTGCTACTATTAGCTATTTGGCGCAAATATGGCGCTGGCCTATTGTGCTACCATTAGCTATTCTAGAAATTCTAATTTTTTCTATTTAATAGATTTAAGAAATTGCGCATTTTCAGAATCTTTATTTCCAAAAATTTGCTTTCTTGACAACAATCTTGTTCCGAATTCCAAAAACGTATTTAAAAAAAAAAAAAACTATATGTTTATAGCCGTTTTGAACTTCAAAAAGTGGATGTGTCTCGTCACGAAATTACAAACGAGAATAATTTCCTCTAAAACCTGCCAAACACTTCTAAAGACATTTTTTTGGTGACGTATGGCAATGTGTGCTAAAACAAGATGTAAGGGGGGGGGGGGGGGGAATACGGTGAAAAGTTTTTTTTTTCCTTCCCTGCAAACCGTTGAAGTTAATGTTAAGTATGTTTCTGTTCTTTTAGGGACAATTCATATTCTAGACAACAATATCTAAAACCCCGGATATTATTTTATTTAAATTTCCGGAATATTTAATGTTTCTTTGCCCATAAACATATTAATTGAAGGTGTATGATCCTGCAAGTCACGTATGACACATATTTTGCAAGACTTAGTCTTTGAAAAATAAAATCTAAAATCGCTTTGGATGTGAAATCTGATATTTTTCTATATGTTTTAAGCTAGTTTGTGGTAATATATTGAGAATGAAGTGGACGCCTCTGTTAATTGAACGAAAACTGATGATTGTTGATATAGAACTCAACCAGAACGCTGTAAAATATCATTTAATTTGTCCATTTCCATTTATAATATGTTGTTTAAAACGATCTTTTTAATACATTTGTTTTTTTAAAAAAAGGTTAAGATCTTATTTTCAAAGAGTCTCAGTTGTTACACATTCCACAAAACAACTTATAGGAATATAACCGTATTAATCAGTTTGTTTCGTTGAGAATAAGATTTAATGTCAATAATCCATGTATTTCTTTCCTAATAGTTTTTTTTGTAAAGCTTTCGTTCATCCTGCATAGAAAACTAACCACTCATATCTCATCCTTTCAGGCTTGGAAAACTCGCCCCTGGGTTTAGTTAAACAAGAAACGACAGACATAGAGCTGCAGTGCCTCCACCCATATCCAGCTACTAGGGACATGTGCACGTACTTGCCTTTGCTGGGGGAAAAAAAAGGAACTTACTGTCGAGGTAACAAAAATAAAGTTTTTAAAAAAATAAAAAATTAAGAACTCCTTACCATTCACCCGATTTCGCCACCCTCAAAAAGTTGGGGTGGGGGGGCGGGGATCAATTAAGCCACGTGTTCTCAACGTGACTTCCTGAGGTCAGGGTAACATCGCAAATTTGAAAATAGTTTCCATTTTTTTTTCCCTCCTCAATGTCCGTATTTCTATTTTTTTAGTTGACATTAAATAGTCATGCCAAAACTTGCATTAGATTCTTTGTGAACTATAGCTTGTTTTTTTTTTTAATGAACTCTAGGCTGTATGCTTTAAAGAAATATCGGTATTTTGTTTATAATACTGTTGTTTTTTTAATGAACTCGTGTTGTCTTTTAATGAACCTTTTTTGTAATGAACTAAAGGGGTTGGTTTTTTTTGGTGGGTTTTTTCGTTGGGGGAGAGGTCTGAAGATTGATTTTGGGGAGTCTTTGAAACGGCTCGGGCATGGGGGTTGCATGGGAAGATATTTTTCTCTTCATTTCAGCCTCTAAATTTTGCTAGTTATTTTTGTTAATAATGTTTAAAAAAATAATCAGAAGAAAAAGGGATAATTTGAAAATAAGTCTTCAGAAAGGACATTGTTAGACAATAAGTCACCAGAAATGACATTGTTAGACAATAAGTCACCAGAAATGACATTGTTAGACAATAAGTCACCAGAAAGGATATTGTTAGACAATAAGTCACCAGAAAGGACATTGTTACTGTTAGACAATAAGTCACCAGAAAGGACATTGTTAGACAATAAGTCACCAGAAAGGACAATGCTAGACAATAAGTCACCAAAAAGACATTGTATGAAGAAAAAAAAAGAAATAAGAAAGGTGATATTTTTTTTTTTAAAAGTAAAAAGAAAGGGTATTGTTTGTTGGAAAATAAGAGAAAGGAGATAGTTTGAACATAAGTGAACAGAAAGGAGATTGCTTGAAAATAAGTGAAGAGAAAGGATATTGCTTGAAAAAAGTGAACAGAGAGGAGATCGTTTGAAAACCTGCCGATTTGTGTAGGGAATCGGGGAAACAAAGTGTGTGTGTGTGTGGGGGGGGGGGGGGATTTAATGGACGCAAAGAGATATTTAGACCTACTATTAGTATTGTTGGCGCTTAAATCAATAAAAGGCATTGAAGCGTTGTATCCTTGACATTTAAAAAAATGACCTTGACCCCTTATTTCTTTTTACTGTTGCCTTTATGAAAAGTTAATGGCCTTCTAAATTTACAATTTCAATCGGGATTGAAACAGGCGGGAAGGAGACAGTATTTCACCATTATAGCAGGATACGCTTCAGTCATCTTAAAGCTCTGATTGTCCCGAAATCATATGCTATCACCCCTTATGCTATGATTATTGTAATAAAAAAGGACAAATCCGTATATAAAGTTACGTTTTCAAACATAGACTTGACATTTTAAAAAAAAATTAAAACTACGAACTACATAAATTATGTATTTTGAAATCTCCCGTCACACAATGTTTATTGGACACAGTTGTTATCAAGGATTTCCCTGCGTTTACAAGTCAGAGAGAAGAATTCGAAATTTTTAAAAAAACAACAAAAAAAAACAACAACAACAAAACAAACAAAAAACAAACAAACAAACAAATAGCCCATTTTGTGTTTTTCAGGGGTTTGGCGTAAATAATAGTCGTTTCGTAATCCTCGATCGCAACAATATCCCCAAAGGCGAAATACGCAGATATCTGAGCACCTTTCAGTGGCATCATAATAAACTATTTACATTTAGTTGGCGTTTGTGCTACCTAAACGCGTGACCTTTCAATGAAAGGCCACGCCCATTATTTTCCTTCAGTCTCCTGAAACAGGAAGTAATGCACACAATATACAAGAAAAATTTAGAACGACAATATTTACTTGCCTGTACCTAAAGCATTTGTTGGACTTAACAATAACAACATGTGGGCTTGTCGTTTCGAGTATCGATAGCTTAAGACAAGGTTTACAACTTTAAAAAAAAAAAAAAAAAAAAAATTCTGAAAAAAAAACAAGGTATTTGTGCTCTCAAGAGCCCAAGAGCCCTGAAAAGTTTCTTTTATAAATCAATTTTAACGATCTTTCTTTTTTCTGGTATAACCCTTCAATTAAAGAAAAAATGATTATGTTTTAAATAAAGGAAAATAGACAAGTAAGAAGATAAAAGTCTAGGACTCAACTATTTTAATGTTTGTATGCATATGTCTACTCCTGCATATGTCTACTCTTGCATATATATACTCCTGCATATGTCTACTCCTGCATATGTCTACTCTTGCATATGTCTACTCCTGCATATGTCTACTCCTGCATATGTCTACTCCTGCATATGTCTACTCCTGCATATGTCTACTCCTGCTTATGTCTACTCCTGCATATGTCTACTCCTGCATATGTCTACCCGGGTCTCCTTTTTCGAGTCGTATAAATCTCTGTTAGAGGCCATATCTAATTATTTAAGAACCGTTTTTTGTTATTACGTCATGTAGGAATGTTATTGAATTGTGGAGGATGAGGATTTCCAGAAAGAATGTAGTGTATCAACGTCTAAGAATGTAGTGTATCAACGTCTAAGAATGTAGTGTATCAACGTCTAAGAATGTAGTGTATCAACGTCTAAGAATGTAGTGTATCAACGTCTAAGAATGTAGTGTATCAACGTCTAAGAATGTAGTGTATCAACGTCTAAGAATGTAGTGTATCAACGTCTAAGAATGTAGTGTATCAACGTCTAAGAATGTAGTGTATCAACGTCTAAGAATGTAGTGTATCAACGTCTAAGAATGTAGTGTATCAACGTCTAAGAATGTAGTGTATCAACGTCTAAGAATGTAGTGTATCAACGTCTAAGAATATAGTGTATCAATGTCTAATTGGAGCAATATAAAAAGTTGATATTTAAAATAAGCATGTAAAATAGCCACACAACAAGTCCAGCGTGAAACTCTTGATCATTTTATACCATTTTGAAACTCTTGGTCATTTTATACCATTTTGAAACTCTTGGTCATTTTATACCATTTTGAAACTCTTGGTCATTTTATACCATTTTGAAACTGACTTATTACTTGACGTTCCCATTGGGCTACATGGCTACCTCCAAAATCATCCCATTTTGAAACTGAATTATTACTCGACGTTCCGACTGAGCTACATGGCTACTTCCAACATATTCCCATTTTGAAACTGAATTATTACTCAACGTTCCCATTGGGCTACATGGCTACATCCAAAATAATCCCATTTTGAAACTGAATTATTACTTGACCTTCCCACTGGGCTACATGGCTACATCCAAAATTTGTGTAGCCATTATTGCACATTATATAATACTGATTGCTATTTGAATTCTTCACTGACAATCAGTAACGAATGACTGGATGGATTACAATGCTGTATTTTTATAGCGTAGAACAATTTGTTTAAAAAGTCATGCCGATCACCAACAAGCAAAAGTCCCGCCTTAAATTATATGTAAATAAGTTTTGCGTCCAAGAAATAAAACATAATGACAATGGCATTAATGATGCATAATTCTTTAAAAATGATTTAAAAAGTCATTAAACTTTAACGATTAAAATCTGTTAGTTTATTAAATAGACGAAGCAATGATTTAAAGAAGAAGAAAAATTATATTTTTATTTGTTTTTTATTTGCAGATTTTGTTTCCATTCTAACTCTGAGTAACAATGCCAACTTTTGATAGACTATCATCGTCATTCTAAAAGTAGGTGTTGGTGGTGTTTTAGAAAAACTGGGTCTATTTAAAACAATTTTGTTCTTGCATATACAACCATCCTCCCATCCATCCATCCCTGTGGCGCTACAGCCGATTTAGAGTTTGGCCTGCCTCGCCACTTCCTTCCATCCATCCTTGAGGAGCTACAGCCAATGTATGGCATTGGCCTGCCTCGCCACTTCCTTCCACCCATCCCTGTGGTGCTACAGCCAATCTAGGGCTTTGGAATGCCTCACCATTTCCTTCCACCCATCACTATGGCGTTACAGTCCATGTAGGACTTTGGTGTCTCTCACTTCCTTCCATCCACCCTTGTGGGCCTACAGCCCCGGTAGGACTTTGACGTCTCTTAATCACTTCCTTCCATCCATACCTGTGGAGCTATAGCCCATGTAGTGCTTTTGTCTGCCTCACCACTTCCTTCCATCCATACCTGTGGCTCTACAGCTCATTTTGGGCTTTGGCCTGCCTCACCACTTTCTTAAACCCATCCCTGTGGGGCTATTTTAATTTTCCAATACTTATGTTTAGTATAACAATGATTTATCCAAAGAATGGTTAGTTAGTAATATATCAATTTTTTAAAGAAATAATATTATCACAAATAAGTTCACGCATTGCCATCGCCATTTTTGTGTGGACTCTTACTTGCCAACACAATCATCGATCTAATGAGATAATTGTGAGTAACTTTCCTTGGATTTTTAAAAGCCTTTGCTTCTTATGACACACCATTTAACATCGTACGTATTTATCAAATCTAGTGCTTAGATACTGATCTCCCACCCACCGCCTCCCCAGGTGGCGGATAGGGGAAAGCCCAAATATGTGACGGGTCCCAAATTAGAGCATTATTGTCTTGTAGGAAGTGAAGAGGTCCACAAAGGCTTGGGAACCTTATCAGAAAAGTAAGGCAGCTACCCAGAGACCTGCAAAGGGCAGCCCCAAAGACTTGGAAAGCCTGTTTAGAGAAGGAGCCTTAGCCACCCTAAAAGATCAACTAATTAAATTAAAGATCTCTATTGCTGCATGGCAAGACTTTCGATGAACAAAAGCATAAATCCTCAAGTCAAATTACCATGCCATATTTTACAATGACAGCAAAACTAAAACTCTTGGAACAGGATTGTCTGTGAAGAAAGAAGCTAGAGGTGCAGTCATAGTTTTAAAACCAGAGAATGAAAGTTCTGGCTTTTGGCGTGGGCGATGAAAAAATGTTAATATAACATTTGTAAATGGTCATGCTCCACTGAAGAAACAGGAGGTCGGATAAAAGAATTCTTTTATGATACCCGGGAAAAGATCTATAATGAGGCACCACAACATGATATTAAAATATTGTTTGGCGACTTTAATGCCAAAAATAGGAAAATTAAAAGTGTTTGTGCCAAATATTGGCAAGGAGAGTCTGCAGGAAGAATCCCATGACATTGGGATCCGACTCATAGAATTTGCTTCAGGAAAAGGGATGTCAGTTTATAGCACCAAGTTTCCACACAAAAAAATAAATAAAGTTACTTGGAACTCACCAGATGGAACCACCCACAACCAAACTGACCATGTTCTAATCGATCGGAGGCATGGATCAAACATACTAGACGTAAGAAGCTATCGAGGAGCTAATGCAGACCCTGATCATCTACTTGTAAAGGCTAAATTGTATTGTATGGCATCTTTCCGTCTACGAGAGACGATAGATTATCTTGTCTGGTTGCAGCTCTTCGTGGGACTAATGAGACCGATCCTTGAATGGCAGTCTCTTGTGCATGTCCCGCACACGAATGCGGTGGAGTAGTGTTTTCTTGCGTTTCTCCGCGCTCTCTTCACAGCTGCTTCCGCCCTGTAGAGCTCCTCAGCACGTAGTGATCCTTCCTTCACGATGCCCCGCCATGTGGATTGATCCTCCGCCAGGTCCTCCCAATTTGAGATGTTGATGTTAGCCGCCTTCATATCTCTTTTGCAAATGTCTATGTATCTGAGACGAGGCCGTCCAACTGACCTTTTTCCTGTCGCCAGCTCGCTGTACCGTACGTCCTTATGTATGCGACCAGGTTGCATTCGCTTGACGTGCCCAAGCCAGCGGAGGCGTCTTTGGATTAAAATGGCTGGGACGCTGCACATATTTGTTTGAGACAGGACATCCATGTTGGGGACTTTTTCCTGCCATTTGATGTCAAGGCTAAATATAAGCAGATAATAAGCATGATACACAATGGCCGAAATCTAAGAGAAAAACGGTGTGATACCACAAACTTACCCAAGACCCACTAACTGCAAAAGCTTACCAACATGAAGTATAATAGAAGCACAGCTTGAAGCATCACAGTGAGAAATAAACAGGAAAAACAACACAAATGGACAGGGGGGTAGGATAAAAATGCCATAAAAAGATCAGCAGAAAAAAGTAGTAGGTTTCAGCAAGCTGATAGTAGACTAACCTGGTTTGATAATGAATTCAGAAAGTAAAAACGCACAAATGGCCATGATACAAAAAGAAATCAGAAAGACGAAACAGGTATATAATGACGCCAGACGGAAAGCCCAGGAAATTCACAAGTCTGATTCATGTAACATCAATCAACTCAAAAATCAAAGACCCACAACCACTAGGAACTCTCAAACCCTTCAGTATCTTGCATATGCTGATGACTTATCACGGTTATAAGGGGAAAGTAGTAAAGACATATCAAAAGCTTTTTAAGCATTAGAAGACGGATCACTACAAGCACGCCTGAAAGTTGATACGTAAAAAGCAAAATACATGACTATGATAAGAGGAGATCAGACAGATGCAATCATTAACATTAGAAAGCACAATTTTGATAAAGGGAAATAAATTCAAATACCTAGGATCCTTAATAAATGAAAGAAATGAATTACTAACTGGGCAAACTTCAGTAGTCATAAAATACTCATAAGTAAAAACATTACAAGAATGACAAAGAAAACTATTTATAAAACTGTAATCAGACCAATTATAACATACGCAAGTGAATATTGGACATTAACAAAAACATCAGAAAACATATTAAGAACGTGGGAGAGAAAAGTTATCCGGAAAATATTTTAGGCAAACAATGGGTGAATATGGCTGAAGAATACGAACTAACCACGAATTGTATAGTTTATATCAGTGTCGTACGCTAGTTGCAGAAATAAAAAAGGCAGGCTATCCTGGGCTGGACAATTAGAAAAAAATCCCCAATGATAGAATGAAGAAGGTGCACGACCAAACCCTCAGAGGAAAACGGCTCAATGGCAGACCTATATATAGGCTCAGATGGATGGATGGATGATGTGCAAAAAGATCAACAACAGCTGGGAATCCATGCATGGGAAAGAAAAGCATCAGAGTGGAAGGAAGTGGTGAGGCAGGCCAAAGTCCCACATGGGCTGTAGCGCCACAGGGATGGGTGAAAGGAAGTGGTGAGGCAGGCCAAAGTCCTACATGGGCTGTAGCACCACTGGGATGGATGAAAGGTAGTGGTGAGGCAGGCCAAAGTCATACATGGGCTGTAGCACCACAGGGATGGATGGAAGGTAGTGGTGAGGCAGGCCAAAGTCCTACATGGGCTGTAGCGCCACAGGGATGGATGGAAGGTATTGATGAGGCAGGCCAAAGTCCTACATGGGCTGTAGCGCCACAGGGATGGATGAAAGGAAGTAGTGAGGCAGGCCAAAGTCCTACATGTAGCGCCACAGGGATGGATGAAAGGAAGTAGTGAGGCAGGCCAAAGTTCTACATGGGCTGTAGCACCACAGGGATGGATGGAAGGTAGTGATGAGGCAGGCCAAAGTCCTACACGGACTGTAGCGCCACAGGGATGGATGGAAGGTAGTGATGATGCAGACCAAAGTCCTTTATGGGCTGTAGCGCCACAGGGATGGATGAAAGGAAGTGGTGAGGCTGGCCAAAGTCCTACACGGGCTGTAGCGCCACAGGGATGGATGAAAGGAAGTGGTGAGGCAGGCCAAAGTCCTACACGGGCTGTAGCGCCACAGGGATGGATGAAAGGAAGTGGTGAGTCAGGCCAAAGTCCTACATGGGCTGTAGCGCCACAGGGATGGATGAAAGGAAGTGGTGAGGCAGGCCAAAGTCCTACATGGGCTGTAGCACCACAGGGATGGATGGAAGTTAGTGGTGAGGCAGGCCAAAGTCCTACATGGGCTGTAGCACCACATGGATGGATTGAAGGTAGTGGTGAGGCAGGCCAAAGTCCTACATGGGCTGTAGCACCACGGGGATGGATGAAAGGAAGTGGTGAGGCGGGCCAAAGTCCTACATGGGCTGTAGCGCCACAGGGATAGATGAAAGGAAGTGATAAGGCAGGCCAATGTCCTGCATGGGCTGTAGCGCCACAGGGATGGATGGAAGGTAGTAATGAGGCAGGCCAAAGTCCTACATGGGCTCTAGCGCCACAGGGATGGATGAAAGTAAGTGGTGAGGCTGGCCAAAGTCCTACATCGGCTGTAGCGTTATATGGATGGACGGAAGGAAATGGTAATATGGATGTAGCGCCACAGGGATGGGTGGATAGATGTCTAACAAATACCTGAAGGAACAGGCTTACGATGAGCAGTGTTTACCTACAGCGATTGAGATAAATTATAGACTTTATTTTTCACTTGGATTTTTTTTCTGACTATACATATTATTACTCGAGCAACATATGACCACGTCATATTTCGTTCAATTATATTTTGTACTAGATTACATTCGTTTTTTGCCCGTGGCATTTGCGTTTGAGAGAAGAAATAAATTAACTCTTTAAAATGGTGTGCGCTAATTAAATAGTTATCATGATATTCGAACCAGTTTTTAGTTGTTTCTGTAACAAAAATGCGCACCATATCGAAGATGAGATTCTGCGCGATCCCGTGTCAGGAACAAAATCCTGCAATTCTTTTTTTTCACCATGGTTACATTGAATTATTTTATACTAAGTTATCGCTCGCCGAACATTGGCGACAGCAATGCATCAACTTCTCATCTACTAAAGTTACGTGACAAAACATGAACTCAAGTAACGCACATTTAAGAATCCCAATTTTTGTTACACCCATTCTTCCCTACCCCCCCCCCCCCCCATGACACGTCACTGCACACTTTTTATGTCACGCCCAAGATGAACTATATTAAATATTCTGATGTCCCGACCACTTTTAAACCGAATATTTATCACGCCATATTTACATCGAGGCGATTTCATTTTCCGAAAAGAAAAGAAAATATTACGTCTGAAACCCAGTGGCGATATTTTAAAAAAAAATCATTTAGCGTAGTCATCGGGAATTATATTTAGCGCGCTATCCGGAAATGGAAGCAGTCACACCACAAGCAATATATATTTATGAAAATACTTTACAAATTCCATATCTTTGCAGCGTGTTAACAACATTGGGAGATGGATATAGCAGATAAGTTTTAAAAATAAATGTCAACTCAATCAGAGCGCTGCCGTTCAAGAAGCTAAAGTAACTTAACTCATTGAATTACAAACACTTAGTTTTATTTATAAACTCTATTGTGCAATCAGGCGCAGTAACTCTAAGGCTTTATAGTTAGTTGATGCATGTATCATAGTACCCCAGAGGGGCTCAAGGGACCTTTTCATCAGTCTTTATGTTATTTTAAAAAATTTAAAAAAATAATCAATTATATTTTTTTATTTCAGAAAGCACTTGTAGCACAATCCAGCCCGAATCACAAACTGCGCATTAAATTCTCCCCGAGGTCATCAGAGACTTAAACAGGCGGGTCTGGGATCATAGTGACCTATATCTCCTCAAGGCCATCGATTAGTGCATACGTAATTCAACCGTGCTGCTGTAAATCTTTTATAGGCCTAAAGCTCTAGTCCTTCATATAAATATTCCTAACTTTCAAACACCATTTTTTTTTTTTTTTAAAAAAAAGAGCTAATTAATTTCCCTTAAGACGAATTTTGCTTTAACAGGCGAAAGATTTTTTTTTTAATAACAGTGTCTCGTAGTGATACTTTTATATCTTGTATCAGTCAATATTCATATTTCTTTGCCCAGGTGCACATGAAGGCTGCAGTCAGTGTGGTTTGAATCTAGTAAAGCGAAACACTCGGTCCTCTTAAACAGCTGTTCTGACATTTCTTTCCAATGAAATTCATTTTTAAAAAGACGGCTATTTTAAAAGGGTTTTAACGTGTTTTATATGTTTTTGCTATTTGATGACGTGGTGCTGTGCAGAAAATTAATTGACATATAGAAGATACTGTGGAAAGGGGGGGTGGGGGTGGTGTCATGGATATCAGACTACCCCATGGCATGATCACGTTTTAAGGAGCCTTGATATAACACCGAGAGATTTGCAGATACCCCGGGGGGGGGGGTAGGTTGTAATGTGGAAGGTTTTGAGTTTGGGAATATTGGGAATGGTGGTGGTGGTGATGATGGTGGTAAGGTAAAGGGGAGGGGTGGGGGGCTCAAATACAAGGATGTGTAAATGGGGTGAGGTTGTTTTTTTTTTTAGTTAACTGTTATACATGAAAACCCACTGGTTGGGGGGAGGGGGGGGGGGGGGCTGGCAATGTTACTCTCTTCCTGCAGCATCTGCTGAAGATGGTAGGATGGGTCTATGGCAGGAAATGCCCTTTATTTGGATGGGTAGGCTAGAGTAGACCTAAAGATGGACGGGTGGGCTTAAGATGTCCTTAATATGGACGGGCGGGTGCGAGATGGCCTTAATATGGACGGGCGGGTGCGAGATGGCCTTAATATGGACGGGCGGGTGCGAGATGGCCTTATTTTGAATGGGTGGATACAAGGCAAAGGCAGGTGTCAAGTCTTTCAATAGGACACTTTGAATAATCGTGTGAATGTCTCATAATGAACTGAATACCCGACTTGCATGAGAGGCATGTGTAGTATTAATACAATACACTCGACCCCGCGGGGAGGGGGGCAGAAAAATTTAGACCAGGGGATCTCAAATTATTTCTCAATTCTTGTGTTATTTAACCCGAATTAAACTGATATTTTAAAAAAAAGGTTATGACCAGTGGCACGATGGGATACTGAGCTGACCAGTGGCACTTTGGGATACTGAGCTGACCAGTGGCACGTTGGGATACTGGGCTGACCAGTGGCACGTTGGGATACTGGGCTGACCAGTGGCACGTTGGGATACTGGGCTGACCAGTGGCACGTTGGGATACTGGGCTGCTACAATGTGCGGAACAATCGAAACTATTCCAAGGGGAGGTAAATACACTTTAGTTTGGTGACTATAGAAGAGGGTTGTCCTGGAGTTAAAGTTTTTTTGTTTTGTTTTCAATGTCCAATGACCATCTTTATAAGAAGGTATGATGGAATAAATATGTGATTAGAATATAGTCACTTGGTAGGTATATTCTTCAGTGGACAAGCGTTAGTCCTTCATATCATCATATAAATATAACATAATGCGTTAGGTAGCTGTAGAATAAGACCGAAACTGATCCCCTGATACCGTCCCCATGCGTGCAGGGGTTACAACACAAGCCCCATCACGTCACCGGTGTGCTACTGTGCTCAATTATAAAACGTATCCAAACTGAACTGAATGTGTGATATCCATATACGGCGGTGGTGGGGGTTGGGGGATGAGAGGGGGGGGTTGACGTGTACACACAAAGCCTGGCAATGCCTTACCTCCCTACTCTGTGCTGCTCCCGTCCACTACGTCCCTCCCCCCTCCCTCAACCTCCATATATGGCATATCTTGACCTTTAGCCAGGGGTCTCTCTTTGTCCCAGGGAAATTTATTTCTCGGAAAACATCGCCCCCCCCCCCCCCCCGCCTTTCTCTCTCTCTCTCTCTCCTCTCATAGTGTGTCAACGTATGTTTAAACAAGTGACTGGGTTGAAGTTTTGAGTACTCTTAGGTTTTCAAGGGCCGCAGACACGTGATTGGCTCAAACAAAATTTGAGTGACATCTCTTTAGGAGGCCGGGCTAAACGTTAAAAGCTCCTCCTCCTCGGGGACGGTGTTTAGGTAAATTTTCGACTAACCCTCATTTTATCCCCAATACATTCATGTGCTTGAGGTTGACACAATATAACACAGGCCTACTCTAACTGTTTGGGGTTCTCGATCTGTCTTTAAATACCTTTTGAAATTAATCTTTCCCAAAATCTTCAAAAAACCACTTTAAATCGATGTTATGTACCAAATACGAACGAAGAACGTGCAAATTAGGAGAAGACAATTGTTTTGACCACGCCACTGACCACAGTTTAGAGATTAATATAGATTTGATTGTTACCGCAAATATCGTTTATTTGAGGGTTTTTTTTTTAGATATCGAGCAAAGCCCGGGGTCACTCCATTATTTCATCCCTGGGCCTACGCGTAGTGATGGCACGATGGAATATCTCCCTTGAGAATTTACAAACTATTTTTTTATTCCTCCTTTCAAATAGTTTTTCCGTCAAACTCTAGCTTATGCAAAGCTGGAGTTCATGACTCATGTTTAAGCCGTCAGGACGTCATCAAGGAACAGCTAACTAATGTTTAAACGTTTTATTTTATGATTCATTAAAATTATTTTCCTAAAATTTGTAATCTTTGAATGTTGATCTGTGCAAAATAGAGTAATCAGGAAAACTATGGAAATCTGAACTTCAACGTTTGGAATAAGAATTTTAGTGTGTTTATTTTCAACTAAAACTTATGGAATTTCAATTTTTTAATGTTTCCTGTATTCCATTACGTTCGTACTAAATCAAGTCAGGGGCAAACATTTTGTGCAGAGGGCCACATTGACAAATGTAAGGCAATTTTTTATTTGGGGGCGGGGAGGGGGGGGGCATGTATATTATGTCCAATTTTTACATGTCGATAAACATTTCTCTATATTAAAATAGGTAAATTCACATTTTAGCATTACATTTACATGACAAAAGTCTCGGACTGTTTTAAAAAATAGAAAATTAGAAAGAAATTTGATCAAAAATGTTAAGACAATCATCAGGGTACATTAAATTCTTTAAAATTCAACAAAATAGCTTAAAAAAACAAAGACATTTTTGTATTTCTAAATGACTTCGAGGGCCGCATAATATCAGTTGTGGGGGCCGCAGTTTGCCCACCCCTGCGCTAAATTACATTGCTTCGTAAGCTATTTTTTTTTTTCAATTCAAAACCTGTATGTCTGACATCTGACCAATGCGGAACTAACACTTAAAGCAAGGAAGAAATAAGCAATGATTCCTGTTACTTTTCGCTTGTAATGTAACGGGGGAGGGTGGTGGTGGTGGGGAGTAGGAGGAGGGCGCAGATGCTGTAATGTTAGTTTTCTTTCATTTATTGTTGCCTTATGAATTTGCTGGGCACGGTATCGGCTTTGTAACATTATTTACAAACATTGTTATTACTCTTATTGTGACTTTCCCAGAAAGATCGTAGAAAACAAATAAATATTTATATAATCATAGCGACAGAGAGGACACAATAAAAAAAAAATTTGTTTAAGTATTGAAGAGTGTTTTTCTCCTTTAAATGTTGATCGATTGGCTGGTGTTTAAACGTTTGTAAAGACTTTTACGCGTGACAAGAAAACAAGTGCTCGCCTAAGAAATCGTGCAGGGCACAACCAGAGGAGGGAGAAGAAGAGGAAGGCAGAGAAAAAGATGGGAAGATAACATCATAGAATGGACGGGACTAAAACTACAATAGGCGATGCTGTGCGGAGTGCAGAAAACAGAGAGGAATGGAGGAGGATAGTTTTCATGTCATCTGTGGTGCCCCAACGGTCTAAGGAATAAGGGACATGATGATGATGATGATGAAAGACTTTTAGTCTAACCATTTCTTCTTACAAATTACCCTCTCCACACACGAAACCTTTCAGGAACGCCTGCTCCCAAACAAGCAGTCTCTATTTTTCACTGTGGATGAATATTATAATTTAACGAAGTTTTGTTTTTAAAACTAGTCATATTTTTTATTTAAAAAAAAAAAAACGTTCACCTTCTTAACAAAGGTTCTATTATTGGATGATTCACGACAATCTTATAAGTATAACATGGTAATAAAGGCGATATATTGCAATCAGGTTAGCAAAAAAAGGACATTTTTGTCACAATTCTTTTGCTGCCACTCGGATACTACTTTTCAGCTAAGTGCGATTTAAAAAAAATTTAATTCTGTTTTTTTTCGGTTGTATGTTCGCTGACGCAGGCTTCCTGCCGACACGTTATATGTATTGTGGCGTTCCTTTTTCAAGTTTTCACATCCTTTGGTTTACTTATTTCCTTGTAAGTATACGTTTCTTTCCCATTTGTATTTTTGCATTCCTACAATATTCATTTTAAACCTAAAAAACGTTTACGGAATTGAATTACGTATTCTATCTTCCTCCGGTAGCACAAGTTCCGCTTACTGCCTACACATGCTCTCATTTAACGGGAGATAAAACATTTCAGACGGCTTCCTTTGTTCCTCGAGTTTTTTTTAACGGAAATTAACCCTTCAGGTCAAGAATGTTGATTGGTGTCAAGGTTGTCAAACGTTCCGTAAATTTACGTACGGACAATCCTTTAACACAAATTGGCCCGTAAAAGTTCCCTAGAACTTAAAGATGCACGTAAAAAGTAAGAAACTGTAACCCCCTCCCCTACCTCCCCCCCCCCCCAAAAAAAAAATAAAAAATAATTGTATCGCATGAAAGGAGTAATCTTGAGGATTTGTATGTCCTCTCATTTACTAGATCCCAAACTTTAATTATACTAAGCAGGAAAATTAAATATTTAAGATAATTCTACACAAACGGCTAAACGCTTAAAAAAAAAAAAAAAAAAGTCTCACGCCTCAATGTCGCATGCCGTATCATAAGTACACAAAGGACATGACATTGTCATTTGGAAATATGAAGTACTCAAAGGACATTACACATGACATTGTCATTCGGAAATCTGAAGTACTCAAAGGACATGACACATGACATTGTCATTCGGAAATCTGAAGTACACAAAGGACATGACACATGACATTGTCATTCGGAAATCTGAAGTACTCAAAGGACATGACACATGACATTGTCATTCGGAAATCTGAAGTACTCAAAGGACATGACACATGACATTGTCATTCGGAAATCTGAAGTACTCAAAGGACATGACACATGACATTGTCATTCGGAAATCTGATTTTTTTTAAAGCCCCATAGTTCCAACAAGTTTATTTGTAAATAATATATATCTGCAAAAAACGTTTTTGTCCATAAAAATTAGAAAGATTTAAAACGTTTGAAATTAAATTTTATTTGGATCTAATGTCAGATTTGTAGCAATTCATTTCACAAATTTAATCGCGACGCAACTAAATTAGACACAAAGTCAATAGCCTGGAACCTGTGTGTCAAAGCCAAACCACGTTTTTAGAATTGAGCAGCTCAGATTGAGCAGGAAGGTTTCCTGCGGTGCCAGAACAACAGCGTGACAGTTCAGCAAAGGTCGAATGTTCAGTGATCTGAAAGTGAACTGCTCAGTGAAACGGAAGTGAACCGTCCAATGCACTGTATGTGAACTTTTCATTGAACTGGGTGTGAACCGTCCAATGAACTGGATGTGTACTGTTATGTAAACTGAAACAAAAAATGAAGGTGAAAGTGACGAGAAACGTAACGTGATCATTGAACCGGAGAGTGAACAAGACAGTGAACAAGATAGTGAACCGGACAGTCAACCTGACAATAAACGGCGCAATGAACCGGATATTAAACGGAGCAGTTAAACGGACATAGGACAAAGCATGCAGGGAACCTAGCAGTCAACCAGACATTGAACATGAGCATCAGCGGAGCAGTGAACGGAACTGTGAACCGGACAGTAAAACAAGCAGTGAATCGGACAGTAAAACGAGCAGTGAACCGGACATTGAACCCGAAGGTAGCCTGGACAGTAAATTAGACAATGCAACGGAAGTAAACTGGTCAATAAGCCGAAAAAAAAACCAAGATTGACAGTGAACCGGGCGATAAGCATAACTTTGATCTGATCCTTGAACCGGGCAGGGATACGGACAGTAATTTGGACAGCGAACAGGACAGTAGACGGAATTGTTCACTGGACAGTCAACACAAAGAGTTTCGACGTTTTTCCGAAGAAAAGGGTTAACAACAACTAAAATCATCTAAAATAAAACGACGTAGCGAGTGGCATGTCTTTGTCCACAATGCGGATACAGTAAACGCCGAAGAAGAGACAAGCTTTTAAGCGTCAACTATATTATCAAAACGAATACATACAAAGAAGCATCTGCATCCTCAAACTCATTTTACAAGGAAGTGGCCGGAAATAAATACTACCGAATGTTGCGGGATAATCCCTGCGGTGGCAACAGAAAATCAAGTAGATTTCTAGAGGAATTATTACAATGAGTTGTTGGTTATAGGGATGTGGGACAGAATTATAAAATATCCTTTTGAAAATGTAAGCATTTCCTTACAATATTACAGATTTTGGAATTTTTGTAGCTGTAGGAAAGATAAGGGAGCGGGTCAATCTTAAATTTCAAGAAACATTTGATACGCCACTATTATTTGATCAACTTAGAAATAAGTCACTAAATAATAGTGGCGGTAGCGATGCGTGAGTGATATAAGAATCTCAATAAGTGTTAAATGTTAAGTGGTAACTTCTTTGAATTTTATTTTGCGCGCCTACTGAACACAGCGTAACAGCCATACGTTCATACCCAGAGAATTATTATTTGTGATTAAATTCTACTCCTTTTCTCCTTTTATTAAAAAAAGTAAAATATAATAAGCAAAAATATATTAAAAACGGATTAATACATTTGCTATCTCTAGTATTTTATTGTAACTGTTTTGTTGGTATAATGTTGCATCATAGAAATTATTTCTTAAATACGATGATTGTGAGTCGCATTAACATTAACATAATGAAACCGCATAAAATCGGACTGCTGGCAATTAACATAGAGTTAATGAATCTGAATTCATAAATTGCAAGATGTTATTTGCTGGACAAATTACAAAAACACTAGCTGCTAAATGAGATATTCCTTAAAAATGTTAATTAAATTAATTTTTTGTTTTGGTCTGAATAAAAATAATTCCGAAATTTTGTCTTTACTGAAACAAAAAGAAAAACAAAATTTATTTTATCGGACTGAGAAATATAATTTAAAAATAGAGATAGGCAGGACGATAGACCGAGAGCATTGTCTCTTCAACTGTTGCCCGTGCGCCACATTGTGTGGGATGAACAAAGTAAAAGAACTTGTTACCCACCATGCAGCTAAAATTGGACCAGCGGTGCAATAATATTGATACTTTTTCATAAATCTTTCTTTGAAAGGTACTACTCAGCGCAACAGCTTTTTCAATATAAAATTCCTTTGAATGACAAATCTCCGACTTGTATTCCAATGTTTCAGTGTCTAGTACTGCACGTCAGCATTTTGAAAGCTGCTAAACTAAGATTTTTAAAAATCTCATTTTGTATTCTGTGACCACGCAGCTAATCTGAATGAAATCTCAATTCCTTAACATTAAAAATATGACCGAAACACATTAAGATTTTTCACCCCTTTCTCTTGTTTCTGTTGTTTTGCAATTCAGATCAGACATGTTCCTAGGATACGAATTAAAACAGAAGGACATCGGAAACATAATATTTTTTGTTTGTTTTCTCTTTCAAACATATATCTGTTTTGAAGCACGCAAGTAATTTTTGTTTCTATCTCTCCTTAAAGAATTTTTTTCATAATTTATTTAAGGGGTGAAATAACTCATTTAATAGCTCTGCAAGGCAACCAAATGGTCTAGCGAAAAAAATTTTTTTTTAAAATAACGCGGTGGGACACGAATACAATAGCCTAAAGGTTGAGCCTTATTTGGAAAAGCACGTTTTTCTTCTGTCATAACACGGCACTACTCAAGCTAAGGCAATCATGATCACATGAATGAATTGTTCCGTGATATGACAACTGAGAAAAACACAAATTAAGATAAATTCGTTATGTGCCGTTTCCCGGTCTAATTAATGGAGGAATTTAATGCCATATTTAGGTGCATGAAAGAGATATAGAAAAATAAGGCTAATCAATGGAGATTGGCGAAGTCTCTAAAGGTCTTCTGATGTTAGGTCTACCCTGGCATAAAGCAAGCTTTAAGGTAAAAGTGATAGTTGCCCGCGTGCTTTATTCTAATGTTGGTTCAGAATGCTGTAGCCTCTCGCGTTCAAGGATTATGAAATGTGTATGCCATTCAGAATACGTTATTCAGTCGCATCATCAGACAATGGAAACATTCTGTCATGAGAATTGTGTTCACGTGACAGGTATCATGGTGCCCAAAACACTACATTTAAACTATGTTGGCATGACAGATATCCTGCGGTCCAAAAAGACTCAGTTTAAACTGTGTTCACATGACAGCTATCATGCTGCCCAAAATACCATTTTATAACATATGGAAGACTTCGGCATCGCAAATTTGGCATGCATACCAGATACAAAAATATTGAAAAAGTTTTACCCTGAACGCTGCAATGAACGGTTGGTAATCACCTGATACCATTGGACAATCCCCTGATACCTTTGGACAATCACCTGATACCATTGGACAATCACCTGATACCAGTGAGCAATAAAAGCAAAAGATCGATCCCTTCGGCGTCAAGGAATACGTACTGTCCTGTTACTCCAACCCCCTGTCCCCAATCACCCCCAAACATCGTGCTAAATTTAATTCATTCTAATTAAAGACATGTATTATTTAAATAAATCATCATATATGTTAAAATGAGGAAGCAATGCTGTACTAAAAATAGCTGACACTCAATGTTTGTGTTGGTTAATATTGTTCCAGTGTGTTGGTAAATTGTTAAATTCACACTGGTCACCACCCTGGTGTTTGTCTGGTGTTTGTCTGGTGTTTGTCTGGTGTTTGTCTGGTGTTTGTCTGGTGTTTGTCTGGTGTTTGTCTGGTGTTTGACATATGCTTGCCTGTTTTTATTTCGAAGTTCAAGGAAACATTTTCAAATACTTCATTATACATTATATGAAACTGATAATTTTAAAAATAAATTTTGTTTATAATTGGAAAATAAAAAAAGAATATTTTGAAAACCCAGAAAACTAGGCGTTGGTAAGAGGAGAAGAATAGATGTGCAACGTATGATTATGTACACATTTAGTACAAGCCTAGCTGGGAAGGAAATCAGTTTTATGAAAAAAGGTTTTCTCAAATGTTCTCTCATACAGTGACATCATTTGAAACAATAGCTTATAGCAACAAAAAGGTCACACAATGCGGGAAGGGCGCCTGGAAAAGGAGGATCATACAGCAGTACGCCTGCACAGCATTATTATGGGACAGCGTTCGGTCAACAGCCTGTGACTACTGCGACTTCTAAATGATTTTCATCAATTAGCCGCGTCCTGCCCATGGCACGGCTACATTAAATATTTTCTAAGCCAGAATTTTTTTAAAAATAAAATTACTCTTCACTGAGAAATTATGTGTGCCTTCAATTTTCTTGAAGTTATGATTTCAAAATAAAATGACGCCATTCGTTAGACACTGAAAATAAATATGTACTTAACTAGCACTCTTGAGTACTACAGTAAAGGACATTACTTTATTTGTTGTCAAAGTAGAAAGAATCCACAGAGTTTTGCGGTTTAACAAAGTCTCATCAATGCATGGCTTCATAGGATTGCTGATCTTTGAGTGTGACTTCCTACAGCAATGCGATTGGTGGATTTCCGCCAAGCGCATCCATGCGAGTGAATTACTTCCTGGGATAATGATATGGTTTGAAAGCTTTCAAAGACAATGCAATTGGGGGGATGTGCGTCAGTGCTAAACGATTTTCCAGGACTACATAAAGGGATCAATTATTACATTTTTGGGGGAATAAAAGAATTGATAGCTTGCTTCGAGATGTAAATCCATTCATTACATTTCCTGCGCGATTAAAAGTTGTTATTATTAATTTTTTTATGTGTCTTAACGAAATTTTTAAATACAGTCAACTTCTACAATATAATATATCTACATAGAAGGTATGTTCATCCCTGACATGGCGATGAGCACACCTCTCCCTTTTCTCGTTATTATAATGTACGTGTAGCTTGAAAAATGAGTTAAATCAACACCAACTGTAGATTTTATCAAACAAATGTTATTTTGGAAACGATGAAGCATTATATTAAAGTATTAACTGACAAGAGGTTGGTTTTTTTTTTATTAATATAAGAAATAAATACATTATCGATAATTAAATATATCGCGCGCACAGAATGTTATATAATCGGAATACATTTACAAATATATTTTCTTTACTTTATCTCCTGTCTAAACGTTGATACATAAATTTTAAAAAATATGTTTACATTTTTATCTCAACAATATACCTTATGGGAGTAACAAAAATATAATCCATTTCACCGTCCGCCATTGCACCCATGCAAAATGATCAACTGAATTGAAATAGAATAAATCCTTTACATCGCAACATCCCTTTGCACACCCACTATGCGCCCTCCAACTGAGAGGCATGGGATCCAGTCTTTGCTAATATATAATTGCAATACATGTTTATTTTATATTTTCAAACAAACATTTTTTTTTTTTTAGGAAAGTGTTTGTGGGTCGGGAATACCCAGCTTCACGTTTTTAATGATAATAAAAAAAAAGAAAAAGGGCTCTTACGGAGAACGGTTTACGGATGTAACGATCACAAGGTTTGATAATGTACGCACCTCTGCACGGAGGGGTCACAATAAGGATGTGCATTCCATCGGGCTGACCACTGCATTCTCAGAAATATTGATGACAGCTTGATTTTGTATTTTTAATCATGAAGGTTGTAGTGCGAGTCCAGGAAGACGGTAGCGGATATGTTCAAAAAGGGAGGGCGATTTCTTTGATTTCTTACTGAAGAGCTTCAGGGATTTCCGTTTTTTTTTCCTTTTTCAATCTTCATTGCTTGGTGAGCATTAAAATAAAAGTACACCATTCTTAAAGATGCCCCTGAGAGGTAAAAGGCTTGCTAATTAGTATAGCCACACGCTTTTATGTAAGAAGCCATTTTTGGGTTTTGGGTATTTAGTCTAATACAGTTGTTTATGAAGAAATTGACATATATTTTATTAAGGACCGTACACATATAATATGAAGCGAATGTTATAGTGTTTGATGTGGGGGAGGAGGGGGTAAAGAGCAATGTTTTATGACGATTTTTTATGTGGGGGAGGAGGGGGTAAAGAGCAATGTTTTATGACGATTTTTTTAAATTGTTACATTTATAAATTCTTATATTTGCAAACGTTCTGTTTATTTAAATTTACAAAAAGTAGCCCAGATTATTGAAAAGTAAAATGTATATTTATTTATTGTTTATAACAATTTGCACATGCTTGTAAAAATAAAATAATTTCTGGCCTTTTGCTTGAAATTCCCTTTATATCTTCTTGTTATTGGACTTAATTCTGTCTTAACATGATTGGCTGGGGGGGGGGGTAGCTATTAATGTTATATGATAATAGGTGGCGTGGTCAACGGAAATGTCTTATAACGTTATTAAGGGTAAGGGTTGGTTCGAAAAATGATTTTTTTAAAATAATATATAATTCGTAATATCTTCACGACCCTTTATTAGTAAACGGGTCGTAAACAAAAGATTTGAACCGAATCTGAATAATATATACATTCTTAATTTATCCGTGAAGCGTCCTTCAGTGGCAAAGTCAATGTCAGTGTCAATGTCAATGTCAATGTAAGTGTCAGTGTCGATGTCAGAGTCAATTTCAGTGTCAGTGCCAATGTCAAGTCAGTGTCAAGTCAATGTCAATTTCAGTGTCAGTGCCAATGTCAGTGTCAACGGCAGTGTCAATGTCCTTGTCAGTGTCAATGTCAGTTTCAATGTCACACATGTAAATGTCGTTAAAATTTTTATCAGAACGTATATCGAAGTTTGCAAAAGAAAAAAAAAAAAACCATTATGTTAACATTTTTAAGAAAAAGTCATACATCGCAATAGCAGTGGCGTTTCTAGGATGGAGGCGACAGAGGCAATTTTTGGGCTTATATATGGCATTACGTAAATGATGTGGGTTTGTTGGTTAGGAAGTGGGTTTGTGTGTGTGTGTGTGTGTGTGTGTGTCATTTAGTAAATTACGCAACTGTGAAAGTATATATTTCAAATTCAAAGACAGATTTGGTTAAAATAAAACATTTCCTAAGCCAAAAAAAAAAAAAACAAATAAAAAAATTCCCCGCATTGACGTTTCGTGACACAATTGTGATATTAAACAAAGTCACATTCCTTAGAATCCCATGCTCAAGGCGAAGGAGGGGAAATAACCTGTGACTTCATTATTATTGGCCTTGGAGCCACTTGCACAGGACCAGGCGGGCGGGGGCAAAACTTCCTGATTGAGTCCTTTTTTTTTCAAAACAGGCCATTGGGATTCTAGGAATTATATGGATCGCACGATCAACAGATACTAAAATTAAGCAGGATTAATAAGTAGGCCAAAGGTCACCAGGTTGTCTGGCGTTTATTCACATAACATGGTTAAATAAAGATCGCAAGGCTGTCAGACATTAACGCACATAACACGATTGAATAAAGATCACAAGGCTGTCAGACATTCATTCAAATAATGAGATTGAATATGAACTTGGATTTTCAATTTTAAAAAAAGAAGAAAAAACTTTTCGAAGATTAAAAAAAAGTATTTAATGTTGTTATAACTTAAGCTCAGAACAATAGCAAATGCTTCACTGTGCCTCGGAGTAACACAGTGCAACATAAAGAATCTTTCTTCCCACGCACAATATAATCGCTTGGAACCACCTGGAGAATACCGCCGTGAACTCGACATCTATCGAAACCTTCAAGGCTGCCTTGGCATCTGCTAGGAGCCGTTAGGATGGCAGCATTGCTTCCTCAAACGTTGCACATATGCCAGTATATGGATGCAGCGTCCTTCAGCGTACCCTACCAGAACCAGATGGCCGCTTTATTTACAAACTTATCAGAATAAAATCGTTTGCAGAACACATCATTTACCAGAGATGAAGGCGTCCAGCTAAATACCAATGTTTAAATCTAACTTCCACATGTGACGGCAGCTAACAGGATGCACTATCCAAAAGATTTAGCCGAGATATTCGATCATCCGGTCTAGAAAAGTTGATGCGGCAAGCGTCATGTAACTAGGGTTTCATCTTTCACGACACGGGAGGAAAGCATGTTTGAAGCCTGTCAACCAAAGGACATGACTAGGCGTCAGTTCACACGATCCGATTTCGCGTCAAATTGTTGTATGAACGCACTATTTTGTGTGTGGTTTCTTTTTGGGGGAATTTGATAAAATAGTAATTTGAAAGTTGTGATAAGGCTTCTTACACGAATTGCATCAAATGCTTGAAGGAAAATTTGATCGTGTGAACCGACCCTAAGGCCTCCAAAAATTATGACTTTTCGTACGGTTAACTTTTTATGGTAGAAAATAAATTTGACTTGCTCACACTTGGTGTCAACCCAGGACTTTTATTTCGAATTCGAATAAAGTAATTGGGTTCAAACCGTTTTTATAACATTTTTTTTTGCTGGCATCCGTCCGTCACAATGTGAGGATGATGTGAGACATCACAGGACGAAATCCACAAGGCCTTGGATTATTCTTTTTTCAGGATTATAAGCTGGATCTCTACACAGCAAATCGTCTCGCTCCACGTCCCTGGATAACCCAAGGAAGCATCCTGTGGATCATACAGCTTGCCATCAGCCTGCGTCGCAGGAATTGTCAGAATGTTTCAGTGTGTCAGTGTTATCCGCCTACGGGACTCCATCTCCGGGTTTGAATTCAGGGTTTCCTTCTTCTTCGTGAGTTGCCACATAAGGATAATGAGTCCCATCCACAGAATTATTACTATATCTAATCTACATTAGAAAAACAGTAAACTATCGAGCCGAAGCTAATGAAGTCTTCCCCAACTCACCCTCCGCTAAACTCAACTGGCCATTAACCACGGAATTATTACTATATAATTATAACTATAGAACAGCGGTTCTCAACCTGTGGGCCGCGACCCCTTTGTGGGTCGCGTGACCCTTTCCCAGAGGTCGCCTAAGAACATCTGAAAACACATATACTCTACAGTTATGAAGTAGAAAAAAATATTTTTTTTGGCTGGGGTCGCCACAACACGAGGGACTGTATTAAAGGGTCGCGGCATTAGGAATGTTGAGAACCACTGGCCTAGATCATAATGTTATTTCAGTTACATCACCTATATCATATTGTCATTTCAGTTACATAACCTATACTATATCATATTGTCTTTTGAGCTATATAACTTTTATCACTTGGTTACTTCAGTTCTATAAACTAAATTATAAAAGAGTTTGTCACTTGAAGCTTAGCCTGCTCCACCATTTGGAAATCAGTTTCCTTAAAATTCCTCGAAATTTGGAATTGAACTTGTAATAGACAAAAATATAAATGGACGAATTAAGAAACTCAACCTCACTTCGGATCATGTAGGTAATTATAAAAATATTATGTTTAGCTTTACCCAGACCAAACTCTGGTACGTACATGGCCACATAGTACAAGACATTTTCTGGGAGGTTACTCAGCAGGAACAAGAACGACACCAGCATGACCGACTGGACGACTTGCATGTCCCTGCCGGACAGCTTTCCGCTCTCGGCGTTTCTAGGTGGCTTAGATTTCCCTGGAGGAGACCTCCCATTACGAAAACTAACTTTTGGAATTGTGCTTTCATTTCTGAAAGAGGTAACTGATCCAGAGTTGTTGGAGTTTCGATGACCACTTGGTATACTTGTGAGTTCAAAGTTGTCCAAGCCCGTTGATTGCTCTTCTGTAACGCCTGAGGATTTTGCCGCATTGAATGAGGTCGCACTTTGCCTGAATTTATAGGCTTTGCTTAGACTGACAGAAAGTGAAATGGCGCAGACGAAAATAATGACTTCACACGCGTTGAACATAACGCGGGTCATGAGGTAGTAGATCATCTCAATGGTGGCCCTATCATTCACGAAATAAAGACGCAACATCGTGGCGTTTGTGGGCGAGTTCAGGGTTGCTTGGAATCCAAATGTGGTTAGAATCGGAATGAACGTAGATGTAACGAAGAGGTAGATGACTGCCAGAATGTGAAACGTTTTCGTCTTGGTGAACATGCCTTTGAACTGAAACGGAAGCAGCACGCAGAGACACCGTTGGACAGCTATGAACGCCGTCGTCAAAACAGATATGTTGTACGGAATGCCTGCGTACCACGTCATCACGAAGGCAAACTCAAACCCGTTGAAGACGTACTCCAAGCGGGCACCGTACATCTTTGTCAGCAAAATAATGAAATTGCCCACGTTTGAGCAAAAATGGACCAGGAGAAACCACAGGTCAGAGAGTGTCAACGAGAAAAAAGCAATACTGACGCTGTCTTTGAGTCCGGTCTTCATGAACACGTAAAGGTTAATTAGGTTCACAGGAATCCCGAATGTGAATGTGATGGGCTGGAGGATTCGAACTATTAGGATTTCAATGGCATCTCTGGTTTCATCTGACACGAGTTTCGAGCTCGTCGCCAGATTATTATCGACGTCATTGATGTCAGTCATTGCTGCGGACATGTTGATGTAGGGATTCATGCTGATATAGGAATTCACATCCAACATTGTTGCTCACTATCTCTCTGTCTTATTTTTCTATCATCCATTAGTTTATTCCTAACAGTAGCCAATTTGTTAACCGATTGTGACAGCGCATATCTTGACAGAAAATTTTTGGGATCGTCTTGCTTTTATCGTCCATTGCTTAAACTCATGTAACCAGATTTTCCTTCAATAACGTGCACACGGCCATCTGCCATGTCACAAAATACACGGACACAGGTACCGGTACTGTACATCATGTTACGAAACGGATCTTCAGATATGTCTTACGTTGCACGTTAATTAAATTCCCTACGAACACAGTAGAAAGACATTAAAGGTGAAATACAGGTTGAAAAGATTATCTCGCAAGCAATTCTTGTTTGTATCATTTGATAGGTTGTTTGTGTATGGGATAAATAGGGGGAAGAAATAAAAATGAAGTATGAAATAATTCAAAACTTAAATGCATTCGTTCAAACAATCTTGACCCTCGGGTGACATTAGAAGGACAGCTCGTTGACGCATCGCTGACAAACAAAACATACAAGGGATTCTGAGTTGTCTAGTTTGACACAATAATGACAGCTGCAAGTGTAATTATCTTCAAGTTTCAACAAACTATACTATTATCTATAATCATTATCTGAGCCAGACGAAAATGTTGTCAAGATAAATTTTAATTCTAGATGTTAGATGAGATTTCCCCAGAAGTTCAAGTACTGAAAAAGAAACGAACTACCTCGTGGCTAACAAATGGAATGTTATTGTAAAAAAAAAAAAAGTTGTTACTTTTTTTATCTCCTTTGTCTGCAAATACGGCTTCACACTCTTCGTCCGTAACTAATCTTGTTAAGGAGTGACGTCATCATTTTTAATATATTTTTTTAAACTTAAAAAGGTCATTGTTAAATATAATTTTATCAATAATAAAGACACGCCTTGTCATTAAAAAAAAAATAAGCGAAACCTCTAAGAGAATTTATGTGAAAAGTTGTTTTTTTTAAACATTATATATTTAAATTTTGACATAACAGGAATAAGCTGCAGAATTGGAATTAAAGAAAAATGTGTACTTAGCAATTAAGATAATGACTTATAATAATATAATTTGAGCTCCGCTGAAAGTAAATGCATTTGTCGATAATGTTGGATAATTGTGACACACATTACTGAGCTGTGTCAAGTGATTATCTCAGGCGATTTTTCAGCTGTTTGAACGAGACAAGAGTTAAAGTTAAATGCTACGTTCTATGACCAATTCTTCGTGGCGCAGTCATTAAAAAAGTCGTTGGGGCATTATATGGGCGGAGTCTTGCCATCGTAAATCTAATCTGTCAGCAATGAAGCGGCACTTATAATAGATAGTGTGATAGGGATACAATTGTAGGTTGCCTGATTTAACATAACATTGATTCTAAAAAAAATGGATTCTCTGTTCCTGATCACAGTTTTTTTGACAAGCTATCTCGGAATTTGGCAAAACGAAATGCTAACTATTTCCATTAGAAGTAATTTTTGGTTTAAATCGGGATCTCGGAGACTTTAAAGAAAACTTAATCAATATTAGAAAAAAAAAAAAAAAAAAACTTAACATGAAAAGGTTAACTAAGAGACGTCAATACAATCTTGAGTGCAGGATAGCAACAATAAGGCATGGACTACATCAGCAATAAGACATTGACTATAGCAGCAATAAGACATTGACTATAGCAGCAATAAGACATTGACTATAGCAGCAATAAGACATTGTCTATAGCAGCAATAAGACATTGCCTATGAATAAAATACTCCTGATCATTGCTCGTGTCACATTAAATTTTATGATTTGTTTAGTGTTGAACACCAGGAAACTTGTGAAATCCCTGATATTTCAACTTTAAAATGTGTTGTTGGTTAGAATCACACTGTCACATATCACCAGGACCACACTGCCACACATAACTAGAACCACGCCCCATACATATCACTTGGACCACACCCCCAACATATCACTAGGACCACACCCCCAACATATCACTAGGACCACACTGCCACATATAACTAGAACCACGACCCATACATATCACTTGGACCACACCCCCAACATATCACTAGGACCACACCCCCAACATATCACTAGGACCACAATGCCACAGCAGGAAACTTTCGAAGTCCCTGATATTTCAAATTCAAATTGTGTTTTTATGTTTACCGGACTGTGTTACAAGTCTCTATTATTATTAGTTACATTTACCTCATTGTCCCTGCACATGTGTAGCGGACGATTTCAGTTGTATGTATATTGAGTAGCTATAGATAAGGAAAAATACCAATAAAGTTTGGATCAATCTATTTAAGACCTGCACGTATAATAAAAGCAGAATTTGCTTTAGATATTCGTACTGTTTAGAAACAACAGGTTTAATCTAGTTGATAATTTACATTTGTTTATCTTCGATCAAGGCCAATGTTTAACATTAAAGCCATCCCTGTGGCGTTACAGTCCATGTAGGGCTTTCGCCTGCCTCACCACTTCCTTCCACTCAAACCTAACTATTGCTTTACTTTTCCATGCTTGGATTCCCAGTTTTAGATCTTTTTTCACATCATCCATCTATCTGAGCCCAGGTCTGCCTTTGAGCCGTTTTCCTCTGGGGTTTCGGTGATGCACGCTCTTCACTCCGCTGTCATTTGGCATTCTCTCTTAGTGCCCTGCCCAAAGTAACGAGCCCTTTTTTTTTATTTCTGCTACTATCGTGGGATCCTGATATAGTCTGTACAATTCCTTTTTGTTTCGTATTCTCCATCCATAGTCATCATGTTTTGGTCTATATATTTTTCCTGAGAACTTTCCTCTCCCATGTGTTTAATAGGTTTTCTGTCCTTTTTGTTAGGGTCCATGTTTCACTTGCATATGTTACAACTGGTCTGATTACAGCTCTACAAATAGTTTTCTCTGTTTCCCTTGTGATGTTTTTACTTTTGATTATTTTCTGACTACTGAAGTATGCCCTGTTTCCGGCTGATATTCTCTCTTTTATTTATGTTAGTAATTCATTTCTTTCAATTAATAAAGATTCTAGGTATTTGAATTGATTTACTTTTTCAAAAGTATGGTGTCTAATTTTAATGGCTTAGTCTATTTGTTCTTCTCCTATCACAGTCATGTATTTTGTTTGTTAACTTATTTGGTTGTATTTGGTTGTTAACTTCCAGCCCTGCTTGTAGTGATGCGTCTTCTAATTCGATAAAGGATTTTGATATGTCTTTAATACTTTTCCATAGCAGTGCTATGTCATCAGCATATGCAAGTATACTAAAGGGGTTGATTGTAGAGAGTGCCCATTGGTTGTGGGTCTTGGGTTTCCCTCAGACAGTATCCTGTGATTGTTCCTCGTATGTTTAACATCAAAACATTTTTATATTTTATTCTGAATGTGAATCATTTAAGTACATATTCATCTATTAATGTGAATGAACTATTTGTGTAAGACTGAAATGTCTTGGTAAAACGTATCTTTTCTTTAGCAATGGCCGATTTTTTAATTTGTCATCTTACACAATGTAACAGAATGGTTATGAGATATAAGGAAGACTCAATTTACTTTCTGAAGGCGTAAGTATTATAAAGGGCGGGTATTTATTCCCGTTGGACTAATACCTAGTGAAGGTCGGGTGCTACAGATGTTATTTGTCTTTAAATAATAATGGGATTATGTCTTCTCATAAAATTCATTGTTCTTATCACAAGATCCATTGTTCTTATCAGATGATTCATGTGTCAAATTATTCCTCAACAGATGAAGTACGCACAGGGGCATATCGCCAACTGTTTCACCCCGAGCAGCTGGTCAACGGCAAGGAGGACGCTGCAAACAACTATGCCAGGGGACACTACACTGTCGGAAAGGACACTGTCGATCTTGTCTTGGACAGAATTGGACAAATGATGGTAACGATAAAAGATGTCCATTTCATTCGATCTCATTTAATTTAAGAAGACAAATGATACTTACAAGTGTAATGTGACACCTAACTGTTTGAAGTTGTAAAAACCGGAAGCGTAAATGTCCCATTTTGCAAGGAGAACATTGTCACATACTACTATTACCACAATGTCACTTATTACTGGTAACAGATAATGAATTGTCCTGTCTACGAATTCAAGTTTAGCATACCTTGTTCTTTTATTTTTATTTCTAGTACCACATTGCCCCATATTACCAAAAGAGCATTGTCTCATATTACTAGAACCACAAGGCCACATATTTCTGGTACCACAATATTACATTTACATTTTATCGTAGTAACTACCACCAATAACAGATGAACGTTTGTTTTTTAACAGGCTGACCCGTGCACGGGACTTCAAGGTTTTCTCGTCTTCCACAGTTTTGGAGGCGGTACTGGGTTGGGGGTTCTCATCCCTGCTAATGGAGCGACTCAGTGTAAACTACGGCAAGAAATCAAAGTTAGAATTTGGTGTGTACCCCGCCCCACATGTTTGTAGAAATCAAAGTTGGAGTGTACTGTGCATCCCGCCGTAGAGCCCTTTATTTATATATGTACGCTGTTTATCTCGTTCAGCTTAGACTACTGTTTATTTTATAATTGACAAAAATGAATTTTGTCATTCTTTGATTGGTATATAAATCGGATTTTGTACTTCTCGTTTCTTTTTGTGTAAATGATCTGAAGCTGGATTGACAGAAGCATATATTAACTAGAGTTCATTTTTAAAGACAATTATTGTCTTAAAAATGATCTTTTGTTAATATCTACTTGTTTGCATATTATTATTACCTGATTTTTTTTTTTAGGTTTACAGTAAATGCATTTTTCATATTGCCCATGTTTAGCAACATTTTGTCTCCCCATGGGTCCTTTCTATTATCACTTTCTATTGGTGTACCGTACTCAATGTTTTATGAGTTATTGACGTTTTGTAGTTTTATGGGAAAGGGATTGACAGCAACCCCTGCAAAGTGCATGCCGAGCCTGCAAGCCTTAGGAGGTTACTACTCTACTGCAATTTTAATGTATAGCTTATTTATTTAAACGTAAACGATAGTAAATGTGTTAGTTGAGCAGCATTTTTGTCTATCAAATTGTGTTAAAATCTGTTTTTGTTTCATTCTCTCTTCAATGACCGGTACATTTTCTAAGCATGGTGATGGCACTTTTTGAAAGACTAGGTAAGATGGCAGTATTGTACAGGCATGTTTAGATGGCTGAATTGTACAGAAACTTTGAGATTGCAGTGGCCTTTATTGGACAAACAAGTTGAAAAGGCAGTATTGGCGAGACCAATTCCCCTAACAAGTTGCAAGTTGGGGAGTCATATCACTGATTAAGACTTCGGCTGAATTTAATTTTTCAATCGGAAAATGGGAATACATTTTGTAACTTGCTTGAGAGCAATTCTTATTTTATTGTATACTTCTCATTGTATTTGTTGTTTAATTAAAATCACCTAATATTAATGGATGGGGGTTGGCACAATATAAAGAATATACCTGGGGATTTTTAAATTTAAAAAAAAAAACCCATAAATTATTGCTTCTTACCGTTAACGGTAAACTGAAAAGTAACAGCATTTTATCGCTAAATTACACTTAGCTGATAACAATAAGTTATCGCTTTCTCAAAGGAATTACGGTTAATTACTGGCAGCTTGTGCATAGTATTTTATCGTAAAATAAAGGTAATTTTTACAATAGATTTTGTACAATGTGCTTCATGAATTTACCAGTGGTTTGCTAATATGAATTTTCTTTTCTACACCTATAACAATACTAAATCGAGAGACTTTTAGAGAATATATTTACGTCCTCACAAATTCAAGACAACTGGTCTCGGGGGAGGGGATGGATGTCAGATGTTCGGATGGGCGTAAGATCAGGCGCGGAGGGGAGCGCTTAAACCACCGGGATTCCTTTTATAAAGGGCTGCATTTTCGGCCTACTGCAGCGTTTTTATTGTGAAACGTGGGTAGCACTAACCCTGTTTACGTCATTATCATCGATACAATTAATCATAATCACCAGGGCAAGTCATTACACTACCCTCTTTTCCCCTTCACAAACTAGATTCATTCGAGATGTGGCGCCCCTGACGGTATGTGTTTGGCACTAGCTAAATACTACCCCTGGAATCTATATAGTCCAACTATTGAAAAAAATCTAAGGAACAAATATTTGTCACTATAAGAAGCATAAGAAACTAAGATTGATCGCTATCATCCATTTATTTTGTTTAGAGGAGGCTGGAAGAAATCGAGGGTGCCGGTGATTCCCAAGCGAAAGTGGGAATTGGTCTAGGAAAGGGGTGAAGCCTCCGCAGGAAAGTGTGAATACATTCAAAATGTAAAGATTTGCCGTTTGGTGTGTGAATATTACATTCAAGGAAGGGACATTATGTCGCTTGGGGGTCGGGGGAGGGGGGGGGCGGCGCACGGTATCTATCAGCGTGCAAATTGTACCCTGCTCACAACCTAACCTGCATTCACCCCATTTGTGACGAACTTCGTACTGTCAGAGTGATCGGTTGGAGGAGGGGGGGCAGTCGACTTCTACATGGTTGGGGAGTGCACCCCCCCCCCCCCAGGAGAGACGAATCAAATAAACACTCATTTCAAGATTGTTCCCATATATTTATAAACATGTCGAGTTCGAAGTCCCCAAATTTAAAGCCCATTTGAAAGATCACTGGCTCCACATTATTGCAAGTCATTTCTAGTGCGGTTATTGTGCGTACATAAAGATTAGCAAAAACAAAGTAAAACATAATTTAAATGACTTACTAGGGAGTAATTAGTTAAGGGAGACATTTATACAAAGTTGATATCACAAGTGAATTATTGTCGTCCTTGTTTTCTGTCTTCAAATTTACCTTAGCGTAGCGGTTCTCAGCCTGTGGGGTCGAACCACTCTTTCCCTAGGGTCGCCTAAGACATCAGAAAAAAAAGACGTACTCTATAGTTATGAAGTAGCAAAAATAAAATGTTTGTGGTTGGGGGTCGCCACAACATGAGGGACTGTATTAAGGGGTCGCGGCATTAGAAAGGTTGAGAACCACTGCTATAGAAGATAGTTTTGCAACCGGTTTTCCTTGGATTTTTGATTATTCATCTGATAGGTGTTTAAAAAAAAGAAGAGACAAAAGGCTAAACATAAATGTTATTAAACAATTCCAGCAACCGCTCACCAGTCTATCTCTACCTGTGTAACGTTTAACTGACCGTTTTCGAAGTACTCACTCAACTGTCTTCCATCTATGGTGCTAACTACACACACAAAAATAAACAACGAAAACCACCACCCCCTTCTCTCTCTCTCTCTCTATATATATATATATATATCCCCCTCTCTCTCTCTCTCTCTCTCTCTATCTTTCTCTCTCTCTATATATATATATATATTGAATAAAGAAGAAGACAGAGAAAAAGATGGGAAGATAACATCAAAGAGTGGACGGGATTAAAACTAGGTGAAGCTGTACATAGTGCAGAAGACAGAGAGGAATGGAGAAGGATAGTTTTCATGTCATCTGTGACGCCCCAAAGGTCCAAGGACTAAGGGACATGATGATAATGATGATGATATATATATATATATATATCCCTCTCTCTCTCTATCTTTCTCTCTCTATCTCTTTCTCTCTCCCCAGTATAAAAACGGAAATGAAGTCACAACAAGTGCTTTAAAAACCAACATAGCCACAATTCTTAAATAAAAACGAAACACCAAAATTAAAAGAAAAACATGCTCACGAAACAACCATTAATTGGATATGTCCGTCCCCCCACAGTCATTTGTAAAAATATATTTTAAAAATAACTTTAAGAAATTACGGATGAAGTATGCCAATTTTTCTTCAAATAAAATTGAGGCCCCTATTATTCGGAAACTCACTGACCGCGATTAGAAAGCTTATTTCACTGACCACTTCATTGGCTCGATGAACCAACGTAACGTATCTAATTCCTATTTTATTGGTCCTTACAAAAATCTTAACAGATGACCGTAGCTAATTATAGATACATTCATATACTTATATAATAAAATATAAAATTGAAATGTTTGCAAGCAGATCTTGTTACCAACTGGCTATAATACACACGCTACAATTTCACCTTCAAGTATGTATACCAATAGAGCTGACTTGACTCTTTCACTGGTCGCTTCCTTGAAGGGTTCCACTAAATAACTTATTTCTTGGAACACGATTTGTAAGATCTGAGGGGGACGGATCCGGGCGATTTCAGTGTAGAGTTTGCTGCTTGCAGACGGCAGGATGTCGCTCTTGTACCTAACGATATACAGCTCTTAAAAATATTTCAGTTTTTATGAGAATTCGATGTTCGGGAGAAAATCAATCATGGTATATCTTAATCGTGCTTCTGTGACTGAAACCTGTCATGTTCAAGTATGTACTATACATTTCATAAACTCTATATTTGCAGTAAGTTTCTTTAGTCCATCGACGGAGAAATGAATGCGCATTTTTTTTTTTAAATTGATGAATATTGAAACAAGTAATATCATACTAGTAAATCTGTAAGCAAACAGTTAGTTGGGAATGTGTGAATAACTCATTTTGTAACAAGAAATATTATTATTTTAGGCTCTTAGAATGTTCACTGCTCTTTTAAGCAACTTCATGTGTGCAGTGTGTTTAGAAACATATTATAGTTTATTTTGGTTTTTCACATTTAATGATCATATCCCCCACGGGATGTTCAAACTCTGCACAGTTTAAATCATGGTGAGTTATAATAGAGTCTTTTTAAGATATCTAAATTAGGTAGATATTTTACTTACTATAATTACAATATGTGTAGTGAAATTTCGAAGTAGGGGTGAGGAAAAAAAAGATGGTGGCATCTCTTTCATGCAATCAGTTGACATTTAACAGCAGTTCAACTATGTGTAGAAAGAAAATCGCCACTATTTTTATGTTCATGAAAGCAGAAAGTAGGTTCTTGAATACATTTAGATTTATGTATACTTTTGTCTAAAAAACAACAACAACAACAACAATAACAACAACAACAACAACAAAAACACAATATGCAGCTATAAATAATCAATGAATTATCAATTCCAGGATTTTTAGAAAACTTAATCCAGGATAAAATGAGGAAAACAAGGGTGCGACTAAAGTTGTAGACACCCGCGCGGGCTAAGAATGTTGCCGTCCCTTCGAGGAAAATACGCTGCAGGATGATGCGCCTCTGTCTAAAGAAAAATGTGCCGCCCAGGGTAGACCACACCTTCCGCCTTGCTTTTACGCCACTAGGGGTGAAACTTTAATCATTTAAGCCGGAACTTTACATTTTCAATGGAGATTTAAGCCGCCCCAATCATACTCTGACGTTAACGCCTCCAACATTTAAAAAAAAAAATTCTACACAAAAACTACTTACAATATTCAATAATTAATCTGATTGTCAGGAGATAGTAGACGTTAATTTAAGAGGATATACTATTGTAGTTTTTAAGAAATCAAAATTACTCGATCACAAATAGGCCGATTCATGGCACCGGTTGAACCTCGTTATGGTCGTTAACGCATGACTGACTTTAGGAAAAAGTATTAATATGGAGTCTTGTGTTTTCAGCTTACAGAAGGCCTATAACTAAAGGAAGATCATCTTAATGTTCATAAAGCACGGCGGTCTCATGTAATATCGAGGAACTTCTTCGTTTACTTTCCACTTCTGTCACGTAGACGTCACGGGATCCACGGCAAGGTATTTAGGCCCGCTGAAGACTCGTGTTGTGGACTTTGAGGAGGTCATTAATATAATGTATCCACAGCAGCAATGAACAACATGTTGATTCAGTTGACATATTGATGTGCGGTAGAGAAATTATCGTGGATATGGCGGAGACTGCTCTCTCGCAGTGTAAAGGAACTAATAGGAACAATATAGATGAAAGCTTGAAATAAAATTAATTAAAAATGATGCTATTGCTTAGACTATTTCATATAGCATATTCAAATGATCGCAAATTACCAACAGAATTTTTTTCCATCTCAACATTATCTTCTAACTCAGAAGGGCTTGGACTCTAGTATAACTCGAAAACAACTTTATTGCGCTTCATTAGAAGAAATGTTATCATCAATGTAAGAAAGGTTTGCTTTCTCAAATGAAGGACTTATGTTTTTAAATATTATTTTTTATGCTCCGATTTTCCTACCATTGATCTTTGTTGGATTTAACAATTATTGCTGATATATAAGCAATGTCGTGTGTGAAGACAGGTGTCTTTGGAGTTCTCACAAAGGGAAGTATTAGTGTCAATGGAAGTCAGTACCCAGAAAGGCATAAGTGCCAGGTGAAATCTACCTAGAAAGACATTAGTGTAAATAAAAGGCAATACCAAGAGAGGCATTAGTGCAACTCAAAATCAGTACCAAGAGAGGCATTAGTTCCAGTGAATTTCAGTACCAAGAAAGGCATAAGTGCCAATGAATTTCAGTACCAAGAAAGGCATAAGTGCCAATGAATTTCAGTACCAAGAGAGGCATAAGTGCCAATGAATTTCAGTACCAAGAGAGGCATAAGTGCCAATGAATTTCAGTACCAAGAGAGGCATAAGTGCCAATGAATTTCAGTACCAAGAAAGGCATAAGTGCCAATGAATTTCAGTACCAAGAAAGGCATAAGTGCCAATGAATTTCAGTACCAAGAAAGGCATAAGTGCCAATGAATTTCAGTACCAAGAAAGGCATTAGTTTCAATGAATTTCAGTACCAAGAAAGGCATTAGTTCCAATGAATTTCAGTACCAAGAAAGGCATAAGTGCCAATGAAAGTCAGTATGAAAAGCATCTAAAGTGAATAATTCTGAGCGTGTGCTTAGAATTAATTTACTGCAGTAAGTACATGAACTTTTATGGCAAAACAAAATGTTGGTGATAAATAGAATACAGAATAATGCAGACATCTTCCGACAAAGTTTTTTTTTTTTTTTTTTAACCTGGAATAAGCAAAAGCAAAAGATTGCAGCAAGTCATTAATAATGCTTCTTCGTATTCAGTAATAATCTAATACATCTGCTAATTAATAAGACACGCACCCCAAACAAATGCGCATATAAACCAGTGTATTCAGGGTTTAATTAAAAATAAGAAAAAAATCAGCGTAAAAAATCAAGGAGAATGTCTTCCTAAGTACATCATTACATTGCGTCATGTTATAATAGTTTCATCATCATCATGTACCGTAGTCCTTCGATCGTTTGGGCGCCACAGATGACATGCAAACTATTCTTCTCCATTACTCTCGGTCTTCTGTCCTACGCATAGCATCGCCTAGTTGTAATCCCGTCCATTCTTTGATGTTATCTTCCCATCTTTTTCTTTAAAAAAAAAACAACACCTGATGATGAATGGGTTGGATGAATAGGGTTGGGTATAGATTAAAGAGACACAAAACACTTTGTATAAATGGAACACTATTTGTAACGCTTTCCTTATCATTAGACAGTATGCGAATTCAAACATTTAGGGTGAATGCCGTCATCGGGACAAACAAAGTAATATAATTATAAACTAAATTGACATGATGTAAAATAATGTATATCCTACCTACACCTAAAATTGAATTAAATGAATAAGAATAAGCACAAGTTCTAAACGAAAGCAAAGATCAGAAGTACGGAAAGAAAGTGGGTTGAAGTACTATATAAGATTTTTAAAAAAAAGAACGATTCAATGTATCCATGCAAATTTGTGAAATTGGTTTGTACCGTATTGATTCAACATAACGAATAATTTTAGTAATTTTACAAAAATTTAATTTCTAGCAGGTTTGTTTATGCAACTGCCATGTCCAATATTCCATTATGGTCAGCACTGTTAAAATGTTTAGAAACGGCGAAAAAGGATTTATTTATTGATGCTATACAGGTGTTCACTAAGACGGTCTCCAAGGCGACGACCTGTCTCCTCTAGGTATGATTTCCCGCACTTTTTACAAAAGAAGGTGTAAATCACTTTGAGTGTTGTGCAAGTAAAACAATCTTTGACTTTGGAAACTTTCTGAGGGAAAGGAGTCTTAGCAACTTCAATCACGTAAGGACATGCGTAACAATGGCTGCGGCGGGCTACGGTTGAAGCTCTTATAGCAGAGAGGTTGATGCTAACAAGCAGGCCACTAAGGCATTGACCTTCCAGGAATAAAAAAGAAGAGCTTTTTTTGTGTTGAAAATCTGTTTGGAGACAGGGTCTATTATAAGGATTGACCCGTTTTTAAGAGCTAGATAAGGAACCATAAAATTGTGGGGATTAAGATTTACAATGAATGTATATGTAACTTTGTTGTCTGAATTAATTTCTTACACAAAATCGTGTCTGGCCGTAACCTTTTTCGAGTGACAGCTGCTTCTGACATTGGCTCAAGATGTATACTACAAGGGGGAAGCAGTCCAACATGTCTGCCATTATTTCCCCCAAAATCATGATCTTTATTGCCAAGTCTTCTTAGTCTATCCCAGTAGTATCAACCTTCCTAATACAGCGACATCTTTAATACAGTTCTTCATGTTGTGGTGACCCCAAACCATACAAATTATTCATAAATATGTGTTTTCTGATGTGTCTGAGGCGACCTCTGCGTAACGGTCGTTTGACCACCCGAAGGGGTCGTGACCTACAGGTTGTGAGCCGCTTGTCTAAGCAGTTGGGAGAACGGGTTAAAATTTTAAATAACAAAGGTTGAGACGATTAATTTAGCAGGAGACTGTTTAAAAACTAGTCTTACTTTAAACACGCACTCCCGATATAATGTCTTTACCACCCCCTTTAGCAATCCCACCGCCCCACTCTGAGAACTCAGAACTTTAAGCAGTGGTTCTCAACCTTCTCTAAAGCCGCAACCCTTTAATACAGTTCCTCGTGTTGTGTTTGACCCCCAAACACATAAAATTATTTTCATTGCTATTTCATGAAGATGTGTTTTCCGATGGCTTTAGGTGACCAACTGCGTAAAGGTCGTTTGACCCCTCAAAGGGTTTGCGACCCACAGGTTTAGATCCTGCTGATTTAGATCCTTTGATACAAATTTGTGTGAAGTAAAAAATATCCTGAAATGCGAAACAAGATTTCCGGAGTTGCACTTCGCAGATTTGACAACATGTCACCGACCCCTCAGATAAAATGATTTAAATTTCCAGGGTTTGAAAATCTGGTTAAAGAAAAATAAACCCGTCTATTTAACAAGGCTTAAATCCATACTATAGGATTTCAACTTCAATCGATACTATATGATTTCAACTTCAATCGATAATATAGGATTTCAACTTCAATCGATAATATAGGATTTCAACTGCAATCGATACTATAGGATCTCAACTTCAATCGATAATATAGGATGTCAACTTCAATCGATACTATAGGATTTCAACTTCAATCGATAATATAGGATTTCAACTCCAATCGATAATATAGGATTTCAACTTCAATCGATAATATAGGATTTCAACTCCAATCGATAATATAGGATTTCAACTCCAATCGATAATATAGGATTTCAACTTCAAGCAAATTCTCCAACGCTCTGAAAGTCAGACCCGTAAGTTTTAAAAACTCAATTTTTTTTTTATCTTCGTTGTTTCTTGTTCTGCTTGACTTCTCTGCTGACGAAGGCTTTTAGCCGAAACGTACTCTTTCATTGTCATGTCTTTTCATTTCAAGCATCACAATAACTGTTACCCTGTTCTCCGTGCAATATAATTGCATGAAATGTATGTGTAATGAACATTTTAAACTCCAAGATACGTAATTACATGATTAAAATTTCGTCTCGAATTCCACTGTTTAAAACTGGTCATAAATTAATGCCAATATTTTCTTAGTTTGTGGGGTCCGCCCGTAAAGGCAATTAATATTTACTTTCGGAGACAGAAAAGTGCTAATGGATTGGTTCATTGAGGTCTACTGCAGTTCAACAAAGGGCATTTTTAAATGATGCATTTCTTTTTTTAATTTTAATTCGTTATTTTATATTCAAATAAGTTCTTTGAAAATTCCACCCATTACAATTTCACCTTTTTATGTTGCGGCTAATGGAAATATATTTTTGTTTAAGGTTTTTTTAATTCTTTTTTTAATCAACACAACTCAAGAGTTAGGTGTCAGGTTTTGTCAATTAGTTGTTTTTTTTTTCCATGTTTAAAGAAAAATGTCCACCCCTATGGCACACCACTACCCCGACCGGAAGTCTTCAATTCGTGTTTAGTGCTTCGTTTCCTACCTGGCGCCTGTGACGGCAGTTTGTTCACGCAACGACTGACACGCTTGTATAGTGGCCTTGGCGTACTACAAACCCATTGATAATATTTTTTTTAGTGAAGCATGCCTCTCATTGGTCGACAGCCAGCCAATCATGTTTACTTCCTTGTTTGTTTAAGCCGATATAGGATATATCTGATCAGAGGTTAAGGGAAAGAGTTAAGGATGAGGGGGGTGGGGTGCGGTAAAGCAGTGGGGGGTGGGGGCGGGGGCAAAGAAATGCCATTTCTATTTATAGTGCATCTCTTTATAATTTATAGCTCAGTCACATGTACGGCCGCGCCAGGGTGTTGATTGTCAACATGCCGGTTGACACTGTACGTCATGACTTTCTAGCTCAACAGCTGGAACAGCGCAAATGACGTCACCCTCATCCCGAAAAGCGCCCATCATTTAGCCACACACCCTAGCACTCATTATCATATTCTACACGCTGTACCACAGCCTTCACCACTTTATCCCTGCCTTTACCCTTTACATCCTAGGTATCAACTAACATATCCTATATCTAACCCCTCTACCAGCCTTGACCCTTATATCCCATTATTCAGCCTTATATCCTAGTCTTTACAAATATATCCCAGAAATTCGGCTATTTATTCGGGCCATCATCCGTATTTCCCACACTTGATCCCTATACTCCACCCTTGAACACTATATCCTCCAGCCTTCACCCCTATACCCTACAACCTTCCCCTGTATCCTCCAGCCTTCAGCCCTATATCTTCCAGCCTTCAGCCCTATACGCTCAAACCTTCACCCCTATATCCTCCAGCCTTCAGCCCTATATCTTCCAGCCTTCAGCCCTATACGCTCAAACCTTCACCCCTATATCCTCCAGCCTTCAGCTCTATACGCTCTAGCCTTCTAACCTATATCTTCCAGCCTTCAGCCCTATACGCTCAAACCTTCACCCCTATATCCTCCAGCCTTCAGCTCTATGCTCTCTAGCCTTCTAACCTATATCCTCCAGCCTTCACACCTATACCCTCAAACCTTACCACAGGTCCCAGCCTTCACTCAAATATGCCAGGCCTCATCCAAATATCCCTGCCTTCACACATATATCCCCGCCTTCCATGATATATCCTTCAGCCTTCACCCTTATATCCCAGCCTTCATCCAAATATCCCAGTCTTCAACCAAATATCCCAGCTCACTCCCATTAACCCTACTCTTAATGCCGATTCACTAAACGTCATCCCTAGATATTAACATGTTAAGTCATACAACTTATATTAGTTATGGAACTCGCGCCCTGGCCCATTGTATTTGTGGCACAAAACAGCGCCCTGGCCCCATTGTATTTGTGGCACAAAACAGCGCCCGGGCCCCATTGTATTTGCGGCACAAAACAGTATAACATCACTCAGAGAGCAGAATGCCAAGTCAACCGTAACCCGAGTGGGGCGTAACAAGTGGCGATAGAACAACTCACACGGAACAGCTCCCAAGTCCGAACCAGATCAATGTAGATCGAGCGTTCAGAAAGTTGTTTTTATATTTTATTATGGTATTTAAATAAAAAAAGAAAGTTTTTGTGTTAAAGAAAAGTGTATTCACAAACCTCAACAAACTCTAATACAAAAGTGCAAGGTAAAGGTCGGAACTTCTTTCTACAGTCGTGTTTGCATAGCACGTGACTGTCGCCAGAACATTGACCCTTGCATACTCAAACGACTTCCTTGATACCAGCCAAAAAAAACACCAAAAAAAAAACTAACTTTGTGATATCGACTATTTGAGGTCTTACTGGAATGGGAACTTGGCAGAGCTCAATAACTTGGAACACGAAGCTTGTACAAATCTGACATTTATCTTGTGAATAGAACGAGTGAATGGATTGTTTCAAAGTGCTCTAAAAAGATTTTTTTTTTTCTTTCAAAGATGTAACTATCAGTGGATTTTGGGGTCTCTGGTGTCCAATGGTAAAATTGGGGGGTCGGACTGTCAAGTATGGGGATTTACTGGTACTTGCGAACCTTTTGTTGTGTTTTATTTGTGCGCGTTGTGTCTTGGTTTTGTGTGTTAGTTAAGTTCCTGGGCGCCTTACCGGCCAACACGTTGATGGCGTAATTTTATTTGAAAATTGCGACGCGGTGTCTAAGTCAGTCTTTGACTTATGTGTTATTCGATTGGCAGTCGCTTAGATAATTTGTTCGGTGAAGGCTGTACTATATTCCTCTACTTATAGCGAGCTGCGCTTTACATGTGTTTGATTCATTGTACAGCCTGGTAAACATGTGTTTGATTCATTGTACAGCCTGGTAAACATGTGTTTGATTCATTGTACAGCCTGGTAAACATGTGTTTGATTCATTGTACAGCCTGGTAAACATGTGTTTGATTCATTGTACAGCCTGGTAAACATGTGTTTGATTCATTGTACAGCCTGGTAAACATGTGTTTGATTCATTGTACAGCCTGGTAAACATGTGTTTGATTCATTGTACAGCCTGGTAAACATGTGTTTGATTCATTGTACAGCCTGGTAAACATGTGTTTGATTCATTGTACAGCCTGGTAAACATGTGTTTGATTCATTGTACAGCCTGGTAAATATGTGTTTGATTCATTTTACAGCCTGGTAAACATGTGTCTAGGGTTAGAGTTTACATCGCTATTGCAAAAAAAAGAAACTTTTGTTCAGTCCGGTGTGATTACGACGCATAAACGTGTCAAAGAATTCGAATGAAAGAAATCAATGATACCCGTAGCGATGATACGATCCCGAACTTTTTCACTCTCTCTCAAGCGTAACAACAAAAAGTACAAAATATACATAAAACATACCCCATAAATAGTATATGAAATGGACCGAAAATGCGACCCCCCCACAAACCCCCTTCCTTTTAAAAAGATATGAAAACACCGCCTTAGGCCACCCATCAAATACAAGGGCTCATCATACAGGAACCGTTTGAAGTTTTGATTTAGAAGACACACTTTGTAAAAGTTAGAGCGCTGTGGAACAGACATGCAGTGGAGAATTGAAAATGGACTGAGAGATTTATGTTCTGTTTCTGTGGAGGACCGGGGAAGGGGAGGGGGTAGACTTTCAGTTGAACAAAAGTTTATGTATGTTTACGTTTATAATTAAATTAGGTTGATAAAAGTTAACATTATTTTAAATTAAATGTATAAAAACTATATATATATATATATATATATATCCCAAGCTCTGTGATTCAAAGAAAAAAGGCCAGAGCTATATTAATTAACGTCTCATCTTTAGCTTTGGCAAATTTGTAGATTTAACTGACATATGTATCGTCCGTAGATGAATGTGTATTTTTATATACGCCACATAAAGTTAAGCATAAGCTGGGTGGTCGAGCGGTTTTACACAATCAATAATAATTGCTGGTGGTCATTTCCCTTACAAAGCCAACATTCCCAAACAACTCTGGTGGATGGGACGGCAACTGCATCTACGAGAGAGCAAACATCTGCATACAAACCAGGAGCCAAAAATGATCAATACATTGAGCGTGGGTCCTCAAATATAGGAAAATTAAAAACAAACAAAAAAGCCTTTTAAAGGAAAGTTAATGCAGTTGAGTTCAAGTTTATCCTGATGTTGATACAGTAGTGTACGGAGCGAGGGCGGAGAGGGCGATCCGCTCCGGGTGGAATACATTTTTCTTTTTTTTTTTTTTCGTCTTTTGTACCTCGCGCGGTACTAATCATGGCTACGCCACTGCACTGCTACGTGCGACATATCTTTTAATAGGTAGCATTATTTTTTTCAATTGAGTGCGTGTATTAAGGGGCCGGTTTAATCACCCCCCCCCCCACACCCATCCAGCTTGTATCACAGCGGCGTGCCCCCATCTACTGGACACTGTCGTAAAATGAATCCATCTTCTGGTACATATCCTCACCGCCCCTCATTGCAGGTTTTCGACACGTTAAAACATGTTTTTTTTGTTTTTTGAGCAGTTAAGGCGAGAATGAAATATGTCCATAGGCAATGTTCCTTTTGAGCTGCGCGGCTGCGCATCCGCGCAGCTACTTCACAGATGCCGCGCAGCAGTTTTGAGCATCCGCGCAGCAAATTTTTATAAAAATACATTCGAACAGATACGCTGCACTCTGTAAAGTAAAACTTTGCACACAACTTTATGATTTTGCACACGAACCAGCAAACCTTAGAGGGAACGTTGTCCATAGGTATTCCGAAAAACCACACCACAGATCATGTCACTGGACCGGTAGTCGGCAAACTTTGCTGTGCAAAGAATCTTTATAAAAAAAATGCTGTTAGGTGATAACATTTGGTACACTTGAGAAGATATGAGCGGAATGAAAACCCGTGATCTTTTATATTATATGAATACCTCGACAAAAGAGGATGTTTTATCCAATGAGGAGCGTGCAAACAACAATGAACATTTATGAGAACTGTCTTTCCAGTGACAAGTGCAAGATTGAAATATATCTCACTCATGTTCAGTTCAAAGGATCAAATTTTCGTCAAATTTCTTTTTTTTTTTTTTGGAACGCACAATTTTTTTGGTTATAAAATAGTGCGTTCAAAGAGAAATTTGACGACAAAGCGACGAAAATTTGATCGTGTGAACTGATCATAATAGATCATAGGCTTGATAACAGACTATAAACTAATTTAAGTTCATTGTGAATCGTTCTTTTAAAAAATGTAAAAGGATTCTAGAACGTTGCGTCAAGAAATGGGATGTTATTGCTAGTTGATCCATCGAGATCGATCAAGATCATTTCAATGAACAGATACTGTCATGGCGTGATCCTGTCAGAGGTGGGTTTTTTGGGGGGGTTTGGGAGGGGTGCGGGATTCTGGCGTGAAATGTTCTTGTGCAGTAGGTGTGCAAGAAATTAAAGGGGGCATATCCAGGTGTAGAGTGAATCCCGGGGGATTTTCTGGAGTGTCTTTTTTTGTTGTGCAGCCGTTGTTCTGTTGTTTTCATGTTCTATGGAGACTTTGTGAAAAGAGGAACGTCCGTATGCTCGATATTTTGTCAATTTTTCCCCAAAACAAGAAACTTAAGTTTTGAGATCTGAAATTGAAATAGGCTCTGAGTCGGAAGCGAGAAAATGCATATTGTGACGATTTAGAAAATGGTTGATCAGTGCCTAATATAAACTCAAAATTGATTGTGTTACCCCCTGGATTAAAAATAAAATATGTTAATACATATGGCAATAAATCCACTGTAACACAAGTTAATGTTATATTCAAAATTTACATTTTGCCATCTTTGAGTCTATTGTAACACTAGTCAAGGTCATACTCAAAATTTAGATTTGGTTACCTTGGAGCCTAATGTAACACTAGCCAAGGTCATTCCCAAAATTTACCTTTGCTTAACTTTGAGTCTAGTGTAACACTACCCAATGTCTTTCCATTAATAAGAGTTGGTTTAATTAAATCCAGTGCAACATTTCATAAAGTCATAAAAAAGCTAATAATGATTTGAGTGTGAATATCATAACTATCTTCATTAATATCACTATCGTTATTATCATCATGATCATTATCATCATCATGATCGTCATTATCATCATCATCATTATCATCCTCATTATCATCATCATTTTCATCATCATTGTCATCCTCATTATCATCATCATTATCATCATCAGTATCATCATCATTATCATCATCATATCATCATCATTATCATCATCATTATCATCATCAGTAACAAAAAACAGTAACAGTGTCAGGAATAACATTACACTGGGTTCGTGGCACGTGAGATCGCTGAGAGAAACGGCAAGTCATGGAATCACACGCTCATCATCACCCTCCCTAAGAAAGATAACCTACAGCTATGCCAAAACTAACGCACCATTAGCATAATAAGCCACCCAAGCAAGGTCATGCTGAAGGTCATACTGAACCGACTAAGACCATATGCTGACAGAATCATTGCTGAAGAACAGGCGGGCTTCAGGCAGGGACGTGGCACTACTGAGCAGATCCTAAATCTCCGAATACAATGTGAGAAATATTCTCAACACTAACAAAACCTACACCACGTCTTTGTGGATTATAAGAAGGCATCCGACAGGGTTTGGCACGCTGCTTTATGGTCCACCATGAGGCACTACAACATCAACACAAACCTAACCAGAATGATATGCAGCCTCTTTGATAAGGCCACTAGTGCAGTCTTCTTCAACAATAACATCGGAGAATGGTTCAAGACCACTGTTGGAGTACGACAAGGCTGCTTGCTCCCCCCCCCCCACCCTGTTCAACATCTTCTTAGAGAGAATTATGTGAGATGCACTGGAAGCGCATGTAAGGACAGTCAGCATTGATAGCAGAACAATCACCAACCTACGTTTTGCAGATGACATAGATGTACTGGCTGGAAACGAACAAGTGCTAGCCAACCTAGAAAAGCGTCTCGACAAGACTTCATAGTCCTTTGGCATGCAAATCAGTGCAGAGAATACAAAATTGATGACGAATAACCACACCGGCATCTCCACTGAAATTGAGGTCGGGGAGAAAAGATTAGAGACAGTAGGCAGGTTCAAGTAAATTGGAGAAATAGTATCGGAAGAATGCTCCAATCAATAATTGATGTCCAGGACTAAAGCTAGGCGATGCTGTGCGAAGTGCAGAAAACAGAGAGGAATGGAGAAGGATAGTTTTCATGTCACCTGTGGCGCCCCAACGATCCAAGGACTAAGGGACATTTAGCTGTAGATCACATTTTCAGCCAGATTCCCCTTCCCATTGCTCGATTTTACATTTTATAAATTATAAAGGAATTTTTAGAAACAAAATTTTGTTTAGGAGTTGATTATTCCCCCCCCCCCCCCCCCCCCCAAAAAAATAATCCTGTAAAGACATGACATTTTATTTTGAGTAGTGACTATATCGTTCAAGTCGTGTTAAACGAGCAGCCATAAGACATATGACATTTTCAAAATATTTATGATACATACTATTACGGACCGTTACAGATGGAGAATTTAATCTCTGTTGTTTTGTCTAGGGCTCGTTCTAAAAACAGTCCATAATAAAGGACGATACCAAAGGTTAAAGATAATAACAAATAAAACGACAATTAAGGCCAGAGCTAATTACAATTAATAACTTTTTAATTTGTGAACTTCAATTAAATAATAACAGCAAGAGAAATATTATTAAATTATAAACTTACAGATTTGCTGGTACCGGTACTGTATATAAAAATACAATGAGCACAAAATTGTACGAGGAAATAAAAATCTCTACACACAACAAAGTATAATGACACATAGCATGCCTCGTAATCAAGGAAAAGAAAATCTCTCCCTCGTCATTTATTCTTATCCCTTTTATACCCAGTTTCATATGATCTTTCTGGAAATGGAATACGCAGTCTTACTGCTTCCCGCATTCTCTAGATCGTTCCATCTTGTTCGACAGAAACGGATGATAGTAAACAAAAGTATCAACAGAGGGATATTTTTTTCTAGCCGCCCCAACACGGGACCGACTTGAAAGAGGTCATGCACGTGGAAGGCGGGCAAAACGTGTCTCAAAATACGTCATCCCTTATAACAATACAAATGCATTTATAAATACGTTGATGCGATATGTAGATGAGGATAACATTAACACATTAAATTAAAGGAACGCAATAAATTAGATAAGTCTTTTTTTGTGTTGTTGTTTTTCCCATTTTAGTTGTTCAAATTTGTATGTACAACTGGACGTTAGTTTTTGATTAAGGAATTTACACTAGTGCAGTTTAAGATGTCGAGACAGAGTTCGTCAATTTAAAACTACATAATAAAGAAACTGGACAAAACGAAGTACACGCATACTTATTTCAAATAACATTTGCGCTGAGAGTGAATATAAAATGTACAAGAAAATATAAAACTATTTCTCCAAACATATTTATATTCAGATTGTTTCTATGAACGAGCCAATTTATAGAAATTCCATCTTTTTCAATTTCTATTCAGGTGAGAAAAACTACCCCCCCCCCCCTTTCCCCCCCCCAAAAAAAAAAACCACACAGAAGAAACAAGGCAAAAGCAAGACAAAACGTAAACACAGACACGCGTTTGTTAAGACACGTGTTTGTTAAGACACGTGTTTGTTAAAAACACGTGTTTGTTAAAAACACGTGTTTGTTAAGACACGTGTTTGTTAAGAAACCCCAGTGGTCCATTGAATGTAGGCCCCCGCAGATTTCACTTAAAGTACTTGGTCATTCCCAGAGAAAGGCAACCGAAACACAAAGCATTGAGTGTAACCAATCAAGATGACCTGGACCGTCGAGTAGGTCACACTACAAGTTGTCCACTCTGGTAATGTCTTAAACAGACAGGGATGTAAGGAGGCAAAGTCAATTGTTAAACACATGTACTGTGTCGAGGTCAAGTACAGCATGCACGCGGGCAGAGCATGTACTGTGTCGAGGTCAAGTACAGCATGCACGCGGGCAGAGCATGTACTGTGTCGAGGTCAAGTACAGCATGCACGCGGGCAGAGCATGTACTGTGTCGAGGTCAAGTACAGCATGCACGCGGGCAGAGCATGTACTGTGTCGAGGTCAAGTACAGCATGCACATGGGCAGAGCATGTACTGTGTGGAGCTCAAGTACAGCATGCACGTGGGCAGAGCATGTACTGTGTGGAGCTCGAGTACAGCATGCACGTGGGCAGAGCATGTACTGTGTGGAGCTCAAGTACAGCATGCACGTGGGCAGAACATGTACTGTGTGGAGCTAAAGGAAAGCATGCACGTGGGCAGAGCATGTACTCTGTGGAGCTCAAGTACAGCATGCACGTGGGCAGAGGCGTAGCAAGGACAAAAACCTCCTTCGGCCAGAACTAAATTTCGCTCTGACTAAGTTCGCTTGACAAACCTAATTGTATGGAGAAATCTAGTTGTATGGAGAAACCTATTTGTATTGAGAAACCTATTTGTATTGAGAAATCTATTGGTATTGAGAAACCTATTGGTATTGAGAAACCTATTTGTATTGAGAAACCTATTGTATTGAGAAATCTATTGGTATTGAGAAACCTATTTGTATTGAGAAACCTATTGGTGTTGAGAAACCTATTGGTATTGAGAAACCTATTGTATTGAGAAATCTATTGGTATTGAGAAACCTATTTGTATTGAGAAACCTATTGTATTGAGAAATCTATTGGTATTGAGAAACCTATTTGTATTGAGAAACCTATTTGTATTGAGAAACCTATTGTATTGAGAAATCTATTGGTATTGAGAAACCTATTTGTATTGAGAAACCTATTGTATTGAGAAATCTATTGGTATTGAGAAACCTATTTGTATTGAGAAACCTATTGGTGTTGAGAAACCTATTGGTATTGAGAAACCTATTGTATTGAGAAATCTATTGGTATTGAGAAACCTATTTGTATTGAGAAACCTATTGTATTGAGAAATCTATTGGTATTGAGAAACCTATTTGTATTGAGAAACCTATTGTATTGAGAAACCTATTGGTTTTGAGAAACCAAAAAAGTAGTTTAATGCTCATTTCACTTCGTTTATAAAGCCAGATTTTTCTGTTCTATCCGAGCTCTCCGCTAGCAGTGGGCTTTTACGTAATAGTGTGTCGCACTTGCCCCCAAGCCACTTTTTTGTTGTTGAATTAACTCAAGGTATTTATAACATACCCGGATGCTTGTGGCGTAATTCAACCGTTGTAAATTGTGTATCAATCTTTAATGTCATTTCCAGTCCGTTGTTATAGATTTCAAATCCTGTTTGATCCGCCCCCCCCCCATGCCCTCTTAGAAAATAAAAACGGTTTTGGGGGGGGGGGGTGGCGGAAAGACAATACATTTTATTAAATTAAAATACTTAAAGAATGGCACAGAAATATTCGTACGTCTCAAACACATTGTATGTTGTGTACACCAGTAGCGGATTAAGGAAATAAACCAGGATGCATACTGATGAATGCACTCGTTATATTTTTCTTCGAAAAGAAATTGTAAATATTTACGAAAATTACATATTTCCTGAAGGAGATTTCAACATTTTTTTTTGTTTGGGGTCAGCGCCCTTACTTGTTGAAATCCCCCGCCTCCTCCCCAAAAAGAATATTTTTTTAAATTGCTATGTGTGCAAATTAAAGAATTTGAGACCTCTTCCGAGGAAATAGAGATCTATGTTTGCTTTTTTTTTTTTTTTTTCTTTTTTTTTTCGTTGTTTGAATTATAATTAAGTCTGTTGTCTGTACAGCTAGAGAGGAAGTGTTTGCCCAAGCCGACTTACCATTCGTGGCTACTTTATACCCAAATATAAATTTCTATCACTAGGACACTTATGATTCGAATTTCCTTAACTCAACTCCTGAATTCTTGAAGTATTCAGTTTAAAAGCCCTGGTCACCTGAAGCCTCATCACGGGGGGGGGGGGGGGGGGGGGGGGGGGGCGCTGAGAGAAATATTTACACGATATCCAATAATTTAATATCATTATCAATTCGATGCGACAGGACGCGACATCTATCGGACCTGATTCCGGCAAGCAGCTAACTTAGTGACACAGTAAAAACTTGTCAATGTTGACCAGGACATAAGGATGGATGTGTCCAAAATTTATGACAACGTGCGATGTCCAACCGAACCAGGGTAAACTGGTGTAAACTTGTGTAAGCTGGTGTAAACTGAGTCAATCCCTACGCTTGTGGCTTTCTATACTCCATCCCGACCAAAAGACCAAGTCAAGCATAAACATCACCAGCACCCCGGGTGGATGGGACAGGTCAACCTTGGATGGCAGCTCACCAAAGAGAAGGAAACTCTGAATCAAAACCCTGATAAGGAGTCCCGTAGGCGGATATATTCATACAATGAACAAAAAACCGACGACCCAACTGCTGCCAAGTTGCATCGTCCAAATCAGGGTGTTCCCCTTGGGTCAATACAAATAGGTTTCTCGATACAAATATGTATCTCAATACAAAAACGCCACGCTCTATTGGACAATGGTAATGTCTACAAGCGTTTTGCACTGTTCTACATGGTTTGGCATTGACCCAGGTCGGAGCAATAAAGGGGGGGGGGGGGTAATTCCTGTATTTTAATAAACGAAACTAACAAACTGCTAAAACCGAGATGCCGTGTGTGTGTGTTGGGGGGGGGGGTGTTAAGTCATCCAAAAGTTGCCCATTGTCAGACATTGTAAACATTGCATGTATAATCGTGCTAATATTTTTATGTACAGCGCGGTGAGCCTAGCCCTTGGCTGGGGTACCGCGCTATATAAGACAACATATAATAATAATAATAATATAATAAAATTAGCGTTATGCACTTATAAACACTGGCTCCAAGAAGTCAAGCGTCTTGGCCTTGGTGTGGTGTCAACACTACTACATTAGAAGAGAGATCCTATTGACATAGTTGATATGACACAAACATGTTCGGAGAACTAAGAGAAGTGACAGCGTACACTCCGAGCTGTTACTATGAAGTAGGTAGAGAAGTGACAGCGTACACTCTGAGCTGTTACTTTGAAGTAGGTAGAGAAGTGACAGCGTACACTCTGAGCTGTTACTATGAAGTAGGTAGAGAAGTGACAGCGTACACTCTGAGCTGTTACTATGAAGTAGGTAGAGAAGTGACAGCGTAAACTCTGAGCTGTTACTATGAAGTAGGTAGAGAAGTGACAGCGTACACTCTGAGCTGTTACTATGAAGTAGGTAGAGAAGTGACAGCGTACACTCTGAGCTGTTACTATGAAGTAGGTAGAGAAGTGACAGCGTACATTTAGACCAGTGAACATGAAGTGAGTAGAAACAATGTAGTCTTGTATTGAGTAGGGAATTTTATTTCGTGAAATCCTATTACCTTAATCGCCCATTTGAAAAATAGGAAAAACTATTGGAAAAAGGGGGGGGGGGGGTTTGGGACTCACAACCTACTCAAAACAAAACAACGGTGTTTCTACTCACAGCCAAAACAAGACAACAGTGTTTCTGCAAGACAACAGTGTTTCTACTCACAGCCAAAACAAGACAACAGTGTTTCTGCAAGACAACAGTGTTTCTACTCACAGCCAAAACAAGACAACAGTGTTTCTGCAAGACAACAGTGTTTCTACTCACAGCCAAAACAAGACAACAGTGTTTCTGCAAGACAACAGTGTTTCTACTCACAACCAAAACAAGACAACAGTGTTTCTACTCACAGCCAAAACAAGACAACAGTGTTTCTGCAAGACAACAGTGTTTCTACTCACAACCAAAACAAGACAACAGCGTTTCTACTCACAACCAAAACAAGACAACAGTGTTTCTACACACAGCGTCCCAATCCCCCAAAAATAGTTTTCCTATTTTTTTCAATCGGAAGATGAAAGATCTAGAGATTCACGGAATAAAATTCACGATAATTGCGCAAAATAAGATTCGTTTTTATTTTTATTTATTTTTTTAATATCGCAAGTGCTATTGGTGCATAATCATTTCATTTTGTTTTTCTGAAAACGTTGTTAAAATAAATATTCGGTGTAAAAGCGGGTGCGCCTTTAGAATATTAAAAGTAAAATTAAATAAAATAATTTTTTTTTTAAAAAACATATAAAGAATTTATACGAAAACGTAACTTTTTTTTTTTTTAATTTTTTTTTTTTTTTTTTTTTTTTTTTTTTTTTAAAACTGTAATCACTAGGAGTCAAAATTTTCAAATTGTACATCAACGTTATGATGGCTGATAAATCAACTTTATGATGGCTGATAAATCAACTTTATGATGGCTGATAAATCAGCGAAATAAAAATAAAAAAAAACTATTTCCATTGATGAACATATTGGAATATAACTGTATGCAGTTGAAGGTGAAATCGCTACGTTTCATAATTTAACCGTTACATCAGATCAAGAAAATAGATGTAAATCTTTTGTTGTTTTGATTTTGACATCACAACCTCAGGCATTAAATCAATTTAAACCAGTTGCATCCGTACTGTGCGTGGTATTATTGGAACCAATTTCGGCAATGGTTCACGTCAGATTCACACGAGTATTTTTGTATTCCGTTGAAGCCATACTTAGCATGCAAATTATGCAAATATTCTAACTACCTTGCTGGTCTGAAGCATTTTTTGGGGGTCAATAAAATTAACGTAATATGTTTACTGAATGTTCCTGTTGTATTTTTTTGTTTTTACATTTTTTGTAAGGTTGTTTCTAGTTTGGAAATGGCATGAGTTTGTCAAAAAGATAGTCGTCATCACTTAGTCAAAAAGATGGTCGCCATCACTTGAACCCTCGCTCTGCAATAGTTATGCGTCACTGGTAACGGTTCCATTTCCGCCTTCACTGTACCTCGCACCTGGCAGCTGAGACCACAGCGGAATGCTCTAATAATATATCCCAGGCTTACAAATCGTCCATGCACCGCCCGGCGCAGCTATCAAAACCTGGGGTTGAGGCTAAGTGTGACAGGCACACACATAAGGCCTTTAGGCCAGCACTTCCATGTGACAGGCACTACCGCTGCCCCTCCTTTTTTGGGATACCTATTCCCTCCCCCACCCCTCACCCCACCCGCAACATCACATGTGCCTGACACAGCTCCTCTGTAATGGAAACAGCACTTAAGTTGATAACGGCTCACAAGTGGATGGTTGTATCTTATTGACTCCCGCTTTGACGTCGATTATAAAACTGTGGATGTCCTTCGGGTTCACCGCGCTGAACAGACGAGCTGTTAAAGTCATACATTGTCAGACCACTCAAAACCGACTAAACCGTCACGCTTCAAATTCTTGAAGTTCGCTCTACCTGTATTGTGACCTGCTCACCGCATGTCGTGCAGTTGCGCAGAAGCTAATGTTGTTTTTCAAAAGATTCAGCTATATTCAATCACTCATATTGACAATAGTGATATAAGTATACAAAGTAATGTGATTATATAATTCATCCTGCTTGTTTTAACATTGGAATACGTCTACATGTTGTTTTTTTTTAAACTCGAGAGGATAGCAAATAACATTGGAGATATGCCATTATTTACTATTTCTGACCAACCTTATTTGGATGATTCACTTACAATAGGCACGACATAATCCAGAAATTAAGTGAATTAAATTGAGATTTCAAATTGTTTGAAGCTTTGAATATAACAATTATGAAAACTGTTCATTTTTAGTTGCTTAACTATGAACAAGTCTATTCAAATTATAAAAACCGCTAACGCTGTTAAAGCTAGATCAAAAGCCAGGCGCGTCTGACCGGTTCATTCTGTGACCAAGTAGGTAATCTAACCGTATGACATAGTTAAGAAGAGATGTGTACACATTTCGCTATCGTGCAACCAGCAAATAAACAAGCTGAAGGGAGACTATAAACGAGACGTAAACAAAACGGAACCATTGCGTTGTTGTTAGCGGCGGGTGACAACACAGTCACGTGCTTGTGTTGCTAAAAATAGCCTACGTGATCCCCCCACACAATAAACATGGATTCGTTTGTTTACATGCCTACAGCCGGCGGGGAAGAAAAGAGAAACGATGCGGCCATCGATGAGTACAGAGAGATTTCGGGAGATAACTCACGCCTGGTGACAGCCTCCACGGCGGGTGACTGCCCCTGCTCAAACGGGAACGCTAGAACACGCCCGGTGCTGTGCCTCCCTGTGTGTGTCTCCGGGGTGTGCTGTGTGGTCGCCGTCGTGGCGTGCGTCGTCGTCGTTTTGGCGACTCACTCCTCCCTGAAGGACTGGGAGGAGAGGATGGAGGCGAGGATAGAGCAGAAAATCATGTCTATTGTCGAGGAGCAGTGTGACTTTGACATGACGGAGATGCGAAAGGTATTTTGTTTTATTTTGTTCTTCTACGTATGGTTTCTTTATTCACTGGAATGAACTCCTTCATATTCGTATAGTCCTCAAGTTGGCACTCTTACATGACCATATAGTCTATGGCATAGACAGTGCTGCGCGCTCGTAAACATGTTGTTGTCGGTATTTAGTATTTATCAGGACTAACGAATGACCAGGTTTGCGGTAACGCCTTAATGCGGGAAAATATTATGTTATAATCCAGTGGATGTATTGTTAAAACGGTAGCTAATTCTTAAGCATTAATAAAAAGAGATAACATTATCTACGGGAGACTATCATTAAAATTTAACTCTGATAAGCTCGTACGTGTACTCTCCCCTGGCAATCATAAGAAGTCGTTATTTTAAAAAAAATAAATAAATCTTTAAATCTTTAGAATTTAATTTATATGCACTCTGTCAGTTATATTTATTCAAAATTTAACCATTTTTTCGGGGGGGTGGGGGGGGGGGGGACTACTCCAATGAAGATTTTACAATTCTGTTCCTTGACATGTTTAAACGCCATTGTTTATGCAAGGTGCGAAGATGACAATATAAAACAATCAGTGTTTAGTCAGACGCCATCTAATAGGCTTTCGACATTGATTCCCATTTGCGAATAGCCCCCAAGGTAGCCGGGACGAAACTATTGCCTCATTGGGTGGGACGTTAGAATATCATTATAGTTCAGTGACGTGAAATAGTTTTCTGTGACTTACCTAAGTCTAGGGGGAGGGTACCACTTATTGGGATTCTTATAAAGTGCGTTACTTGAATGCATGTTTAGTCTAATAATTTGAGTAAATGGGAAGTTCACGCATTGCCTCCGCCATCTTTTGGCGAGCTATGGGCTACGTTCAAATTTTTTGTAAAACAGAGTAGATTCCCCGTGGTTGCCACCTACTTTTACCTTTTTGGGTTGGTTCCAAAATCATGTTTGTTGCTTCCAGTAAGTTAAGTCGGGTTATTTAAAACAGGCCCAATTATATTGTTTAAAAATAAAATTTAAACTTCTACTCTGAATAATTTCTTTCCCCTCAATTCACTGGAAATTCAGCTGCTAGGCTAGTTCTAAAGGCAAAAAAACGTGATCATGTCACTCTACTACTGCACTCACTTTATTGGCTCCCTATACAGGCACACATTGATTACAAGATGTCTGTTCTCTGTCACAATATTTTCTCAGATTCCTGCCCAACCTATCTAACCGAACTTCTTTCTGTCTATTCACCACTTCGACAGCTTCGCTCCTCCGCAGACACGCGTATTCTGTGCATTGCTAAGACACGTACTAAAACGTATGGTGAACGATCTTTCTCTTACTGTGCCCCCAAACAATGGAACTCTCTGCCACTACACATCCGCAATATACCAACCACCTTGACATGTAAAAGTTTCGGGGTGGATGGGGTGAATATGCATTTGTTTTTGTTTTGTCTCTATACATCTGTTCTTTATTACATAAATGTATTTTATTTTATTTTCACGATTATGTCTCTTTTGCTAATATTTTTATGTACAGCGCGGTGAGCCCAGCCCTAGGCTGGGGTACCGCGCTATATAAGACAACTAATAATAATAATAATAATAATAATAATAACGTCATCCTATCCATGTTTACTCAGTCAAATCACGACAACAACAAAAGATATGAACGCGGAAATGATATTCACCAGCCCAATATACTACTCTTTTCTCCCCGAAAATAAAAAGTTGTTTCTTTTTGTTGGTGAATGTACCTAATATCTGGTAATATAAATTATATGGTTTAGAGGCTATTTGTGAGAAGCAAAACTTGTGAAAAAACAATATCTATGTAACTAAAAAATACATCTTTGACAGGTTTTAAGTGGCAGACGGGAGAAATCAACGGAGACCACTCTTATCCGAAGTCGAAGGTCAGACAACCCGAAACAAAAAGGTGCCAAGAAAGACAAAGAAAACAAAAGCGGTATTAAAGGTGAGCGAAATCCAGTTATCCATTCTAACCCTCTCCAAACATGGACAGTGGAAACACAATCCAAATTTTTCTAATCATTCTTTTCATAAATACCCAAAAAATTAGTTTCCGGCTTTCCGGCATCTCATTAATGAAACAAATTATGAGAAAAAAAAAATGTCTTTCTTGAAGCTGGGAACATATTGTCACGGACTTATTTTATTGTTATGCTCGTTTGAAAAAAAAAAAAAACGATATAAAAATTGTAGATATCGTACTATTTCAGCGCCAGCTCAAGAACAACAGCCGATGAGTGTAAAGGCATCTTCCAAGAAGGTATGTTAAAGCTTGAAGAACAGGATAATAGAAACTGTAACGTTTCGACTAAAAGCCTTCCTCAGCAGACGATACAAAACAAGAAACAACAAAGAAAGAGAAATGAGTTTAAAAAACATTTTTTGTCTGTAGTTGGCTTTGTCGTACATTTTTTTGTCTGTAGTTGGCTTTTTCGTACAATTTTTTGTCTGTAGTTGGCTTTGTCATACATTTTTTTGTCTGTAGTTGGCTTTGTCATACATTTTTTTGTCTGTAGTTGGCTTTGTCGTACATTTTTTTGTCTGTAGTTGGCTTTGTCGTACATTTTTTAAAAAATCATTTATTTATAATCGATTGTTGTAAATGGCTTAAATGTTTATGTTTATTTTAATATTTATAAAACAAGAACTTTTCAATCATTCCAAAAATTAGGGTATGATTAGGCTCCATGGACATTTTATTTTGAGTGCTTCTCATCTGAGGCAGGAATTGCTCTCAGAGCAGAGCTTCCGTACGTCGGCCTAATTCTAACAGGGAGGGTATAACTACGGGAAGTCAATAAATAGTGTAACAAGATATAGTTTAGGATTGAAAATAACAGACCAAGACAAATTAAGCGCACGTTTTTGCTAGATTATCTTATTCAGCAGACTATATAATACAACAAGCAACAGGGCCATTAAATTAATTAGTAAAACTTCTCACCCTTCCTGATGCCGCGACCTTTTAACACAGTTCCTCGTGTTTTGGCGACCCCCAACCACAAAATTATTTTCGGTGCCACTTCATAACTGTAGAGTATATGTGTTTTCCCATGATCTTTATAGGCGACACCTGTGAAAAGGGTCGTTCGACCCTGAAAGGGGTTCGCGACCCACAGACTGAGAACCGCTGTTTTGGAGGATCTCAATAAAGTCAATGTAGCTCGATGTTCAGAACAGAAAGCGGCCCGTGCTAATGTAAACCATTTCAGATGCTCAGATGGAGATTGTTGGCGAATAAATAAGTTTTAAACACTGTGATTTAGAACACTTGATGCAGGCAGAGTACGAGGCGACTCCTACTTCGACGGTATTTTTAGTGAATTATAGTATTATAGGACGACTTATTGCATGGAATAGTATAGACTGCACCTCATCTAAACACGATTTGTAAAAAAAAAAAAAATTGCATACAGCGAATAAATGTGGACTCGCCGAATTTTAGTTTATTAGCTTTATTACATTTTATAACTGTCCATTCAAACAAGACTTCCCCTAAGGCGAATGCAGTGTAAGGTATAAATTCTTGCATCCTTATCTGCCAAATCCTCTGTTGAGATCCAAATGTGTGAATACTGTAGAACAGTGGTTCTCAACATCCCTATGCCACGACCCCTTAATACAGTTCCTCATGTTGTGGCGACCCCCAACCACTACATTATTTTCGTTGCTACTTCATAACTGTAGGGAACGTTCGTTTTCCGATGGTCTTAGGCGACCCCTGAAGAATGATGGTTCGACCCCCAAAGGTTTCTCTAGTGTCTCTAATTGTTCTGCATCTAACAAGCTGTGTAATTGTAGTGAGTTCTCTGTAATCCCAAAATATTCTTACTTGGCCATTTTTCTTCTCTACTGCCACCATGGGTGAAGCTAATGAAGAGTTTGATCGACTTATTATATTTGTGTTCAAACGATGGTTCAGTTCTTTCTTTATTTCCTCTCCTTATGACGATGATTGAGTACTTTTATAGCGCTTGTGTCCATGCTATTTCACCATGCTCACAGCGCTTTGATTTCCTAAAACTCTATTTAAAGAAAAAAGTCTTTCAATGGTTTTTAAAAGGACATTTTATCCTTTTCAACGTCCCTTAAAGATCGAGGCAAACTGTACAGGATATTCTTTGCAGTGGCGTAGCGAGCTTAACTCGCGCCCGGGGCACAATACCTTTTTAGCGCCCCCCAATAACTTTTTAGCGCCCCCCCCCATTCGAAAACAATACAATATTATAGTAAAATATACCATTTGGCGCCCCTTTGTGAGTAGCGCCCGGGGCATGAATCCCCCCCTTGTCCCCCCCTCACTACGCCACTGATTCTTTGTCTTTAAATGTAGGTTCCAGTGTTTTAATCTTATACATTTACAATGTTTGTATGGCCAATGTTTTCATTCACAACATCTTTGAATAATGCTCTAAGATCAAGTGGCTTAAAAACTTCTGAGCGTAACAATCGTTTTTATTGTAACTATAACCTCTTCAACCGTTTTTCAGAGTAACAAAAGTTCCAAATTCGTTCATTTGAATGGCAGGAGAGAGGCCAAAATCTACAGCGAATCTCAAGGTGAGTTTTAAATTAATTTTGAGCTGTTGGTATGGTCAAATTATTTGATGGCTATTTTTTTCCGAGCAGATGCTCCAGAGTACATGCTTTTTAGAGATGAGGTTTCAAACGTTTTATTTTGTTTCTATGTCCAAAGACGTTATACGGAGAGCTCTAAGTATTATAAAGCACATACAAATATGTAAGAGTGAGAGACGATGAAAGGCTGGAGAGACTGAATGAGAGAGAAATAGAGAGAGAGAAAGCGAGAGAGGGAGAAAGAGAGATAGAGGAAGAAGGAGAAAGAGCGGGGGTGGGGTGGGGGACGGGAGAGAATCAGAAAGAATAAGAGTGAGAAAGAAGAGAGACAGTGGGAGAGAAAGAGACAGAAGGAGATTAAGAGATCGTAAGAATTAGAGAATTAGGGTGAGTAGAAAGAAGATGGAGAGGTGAGGTTGAGAGGAATGGAGGGAGAGAGGGAGGCGGAAGAGCTCACAACCGGATGCCGACGCCAATGCTCCAATAATAATGAGCTACTTCCGGTATATTATCGCACAATCATTTTATGTTTGCAGACAGAAAATTTCTCTGGGACTATGAGGGAACTGTGAAACCCCAAAACATGGAGCTGGTCCCCGATCATGGCACTACTGCCATATATGCTGTGAAAATAAAAAAGGCTGGGCCTTATATGGTGTACTCCCAGGTGGCCGTGAACGGACAGGGCAGTCTTAGGTATGGTGGACAGTTATCTTGTTCAATGCAAATAAACTTTGATACAATGAGTATCATATGATATCATTACATAAGTTGGCTTAAGTATTTTACCAAATAGTGTGAGACTTGATTTTTTTTATATTAAATGTAACGTTTTTTAAAATGACTACCCGGAAAAGGGAAAGGGTTCGGTGAAGAAGGAATCCCCATTTATCTCATACACCACCACCACCCCCCAACCCAAGACTTCTCGAGTTTGTGCCTATGGTTACTATAGTTACACATTGTTATTTGAAATATACAACAAAAGCGTTGGGGGTAACCGGAAAAAAAAGGCGAAAAACAAAACAGCACATAATTGTTCTTCAAAAACTTAATGTACAGCACAGAATAAGAACGCAACATAGCCCGACAGAAGTAGATCGGAAAGTATTCAAATTTAAAAGGAAATAGTTTCTGTTCTCTGTTCTGGTAGGGTACGTTGCAGCATCCACGTACTGGCAGATGTGCAACGCTTCTAAAGTCTAAACATTTTGGCGATGAGATTAATTGGGAATTTCACAAATTAATCAAATGAAACAGCAAGGAGGCCGAAGATTGTTAATGTGTGGAAGACTGAGTAGGAAATGAACAAAGGGAAATAAATATATAGGGGAAAGTGTGAAACAAAGAGAAGTGAAAGGAAATTCACGGTCTTTGGCTGTATAAAAGGCCCGGGGTAAAAGTGGGCAAGTGAAAGTGTTTTGTGGTGTCCTTTTACGGGTTTTCCCATACCATGAGTTTTCTTTATTTTAAAATTGAATTATTATGGCTGCAATCTAAATTCTTAGTAAGACGTTATTATAAAACAATACTTAAGACCCATTGCTAAACATAAATTATACTTTTTATCGCTTAATCTTGTTTTTTGAGTTGACTGAAAAATAAGTAGACACCAATCTCCACTGGACATTTCATTAATGGTCGCGCTGCAATAGCGCTTATAAATCGCTGGAGTTTACAACTAACTAAACATGTAGCAAGAGCAATGACATATACTTAAAGTACTTTGTTTTAGATCTAAGTAAAGCTCTTCAAAGATACAGTAAAAATTTTTTAACAAGATTGGCATAATAAAACAATGTATTCGAAGGTTTACATTAAGGCCATCTATTGTGTCTACCACAGGTTTCCTTACGACTGTGCTCATGAGACAATCCTCAGCAGGAATAATAAAACAGATACTGTCCTACTCAAGAGTCTGACCACTCAACGCTATCTGTAAGTAATAGTACGGTAAATGTTTCATTGACACCTGTGCACCCTTGGGTAAGTGAAGATATCACAATTTTTTTTTTAAATTCCAACGTTGGCAATCAAGATGATTACCATAACCCACTCACTACGAAAGCTTATTACAATGAAATACAATCACAACTAGAAGAATCACGGAAAACAAGAAACAGGGAAACCAACAGATGAACAGTGGGATAGGATAAAAATGCTATAAAAAGATCAGCAGAAAATGTAGCAGGCTTTCAGTAAACTCAAAGTACAAGAGACTGGTTTGATAATGAATGCAGAGAGACACTCGAAAATAGGAACAGGGCACAAATAACCATGATACAAAGTGAAACCAGAAAGACGAGACAAAAATACATTGGAAGCCAGAAAGGAAAACTAATGAATTGTGTGGGCAGAAAAAAAGAAATGGGAAAAGGCTGAACTAAAAGAAATAAAATGCTTATCAAGAGAGTGAAATAGACGGATGCATACATGAAGATAAAAGACGAAAAGAATGGATACCAAGCCACACCTCAAATATGTGAGAGCCAGTATGGAGAATTAATTACGGAAACAACGTTAATTACTGTAGAGGTGAGCTGAATTATTTAGTGCATATATAATAAACGTAGACAATGGACAAGATGAAAATTAGCAACCACCACATAGAGGGCAAGACCCTTTAATAAACTGCCAAAATTTGGGGGGAAAAAAAAACTACAGAAGTAATTAACTCTATGGTAAACGACACAAGCCGTGGAGAGGATTTCATCACAGCAGAACTTATTAAATATGGGAGGAAGAGAGCTACACACTCAGACACATAAACATATAACTAAAATTTGGCAAGAAGAGAACATTCAAACAGAATGAGAAGCAGCATTAATAACCCCATTACACCAGAAAGGTTCCAAACTTCAATTCAGAAACTGCAGAGGGAATTTCCCTGCTAAATGTTACATACAACATACTGACAAAACTATTTACCAAAAGACTATAATACAACCGCGCACTGAATAAATACTAGATGACGACCAATGTGGATTCAGACAAAGGAGATCAAGGACTGATCAAATGTTACGAATACAATATCCCAGTACACCAACTCTATGTGGACTATAAAATTACCTATGCCAGCATCAAAAGAAAAAAAAAATATATATATGAGACTCTGCAGGAGTTTGCCATATCCAACAAACTGACAAGACTGATACATGTAACATTAAACAACTCAAAAAGCAAAAACCAAGGCTCGTGGTGCATATCCATAAGGATTCTCAGATTAGACGTGGCCCAAGACGAAGAGACTCGCTGTTTTGTATGCAATTGAACCAACTATTAAAGAGACGTATAAGAGGCATACATTTTGACACCCAAGAAACAATAACAATATAATTCTCCCTCTCAAAAGCCAATGCTGATTGGAAGGCAACAACAAAAACTGCTACTTTCTGGCATCAGCGGTGTCTTAAGGGCAACCGCATTAGCTCTGAGATTGACGTCATACCGCCTTTGGGTGGCCGTCTCCGGAACTATCGGTCAATAATTATTCCATTGATCGTTGCGTTAGAAGGTGCTGCCTGAAGGTGTCTTGGGTTCGAATTTGGAGTTTTCCTTTCCTTAGACGAGCGTTCATCCTAGGCTAATTTGTAGTGGGATTTCTTTTTTTAAAACAATGGAGCAGTGTTTATAAAAATATATCCACATTCCCCCCCCCCCCCAACCAATTTCTATAAAACAATTAATACGCACAAAGTAAGAGCGTCCATTTATGTGTGTGTGTGTGTGGCCGTGCATATGTGTCTGCTTTTTGGTAATGTTTGTTTTAATTGTTCGCGTGTGCTCTTGGTTAAATGTGGGAAACACAAAGCACCTACAAACCCTTTTGAACATTACTTTTTTTTTTTTTTAAATATCATTTTTACAGGGGAGAACCTTTTCCCTCCGGACATTCCACCGATGGTTTGAGACCCATCGACACCAAGCTCCAGATGGGCGTGTTTCACCTGCAGGTCGGCGACCAGCTGAGCGTGAAGTTCTGGAAGGACTGCGACCACTTCAACTACGTCATGCAGCCTGACCACTCCTACTTCGGCGTCATTCCAATGAAACTTTGAAACTCACTTGAGTAGCTGGCCTCCCGAGACAAAAAGACACCGGTGTAGAGCTTAGAAGTTTGTTCATATAAACAATAACAAGATCGATTGTGGCGGTGGAGTAATCAGCATGGAAGACTTGTAGTTTTGTAACGTTCGAGCCTCTACGGCGACTTCCGCTTCTCCGAGTCAGCCAACGGGAGACATGGTTTACGTAACGAGACTATAACTGGCAGAAAAGAAAGAGGGGGGAAAACAAAGATTAAAAGATAAAAATCTATGTTTCCTCTGTGAAAGGTGCTCAAAATATTTCGTGCTTTTAAGTTGAATAAAACATAAAAAATTAAACAATAACTATTTTCAAAAGCAGTAAACAAAAAAAAACCAAAAAATGATTTTAAAAAATCAGTCTTAAACGTCCTCGCTTTCTTTCCAGACCCCATACTTTTTTATCTCTACATTTTATGCATTTTGTTTTCTGTTTAATAAATTTAGAGCCCTACAATTTTTTGTAATGAAAAGTGTATGCTCTGCTGCTTATTTATTGTAAGTACTTGAGAATTGATTGCTTAGCAAATATGTCCGTCTTCTTGTAACCTACCTGCGGCTGATGCACATGTCGTCACTCGTGGGACTTTTCAAATAGTTTTAGTTTATAATATATAAGCCTATATATTTTTTTTTTTTAAATCTAAAAGTAGACTAGAGATTGTTGTGTGTTGGACAAATAAAGTTGATACAGTATTTCACGTTAACAATGACTTATTTGTTGATATTATTCTTATGGAGCAGCGGTTCTCAACCTGTGGGTCACGTCCCCTTTGGGGGTCGAGACGACCCTTTCCCAGGGGTCGCCTATAGCCATCGGAAAAGACATATACTCTACATTTATGAAGCAGCAACGAAAATAATTTTAAGGTGGGGGGTCGTCACAACATGACGAACTGTATTAAAGGGTCGCAGCATTAGAAAGGTTGAGAACCACTGTTACAGAGAGTATATTTTTTTTACAAAAATGTATTCCAGTATCGTATTTTTGCTCGTGTTTGCCGATAATTGCTATACAAATTCTACCAGAAAATAAAAATGGTTAGAAAAATATGTTATTATTTTTTTTTTTAAATTTAAATCAGTAACAAAAAAGTTTCTGCTAATTTGAGGTTTAATATCTTTTGGTATATCTGAATTCGGTGTTTCTATTTTATCAGGGGCGTGATGTTTTAAGCGTCCACGGGTAGTAATTATGGCGCCCAGTTCCACACATAAACTGAATTCACTCCGGTTGTGACACGCCCCCGAGGTAATCATTTGGTACAAGCTTAGATTCAACCCCTTGCATGTTCTCACAGTGATCGGCGTGAGGAAAGGAGGAAGCGGAAGTTGAGGGCGGCGAAGACTCGCGAGCAAAGGCGGAGAAGGGGGTCTCCTTAGAAAAAGTTTGATAAATTCAAAATGCAGGAATACTTTGGGGCATAACTTAAACGAAGTGGTTATTGGTACCCGGGTACCAGAATTGAGAGGTTGGGATTAAAAAACGATTTAAAATATTATTGTTGGGTTTGTAAGACCAAATGATGTATCAAATGAAAGATAATTGAAATTACTATACGTTTGTAAACTTAATTCTTCATTGTAACTAAAATAAACTACTACAAATGACATCCGAAAAGCATTAGTCAAAACGTACCCAGGCACGCAGCGCCGCCATTCGCACACGGGTACCACTAGATTCAATGTAGCCCAACTTAAATTCGGTGTTTCTTTGACCTGGTTATTTTCCGCAAATATATTGTTTGTTATTAATAAATAGTGATTGTTTTTTTAATTTTTATTGACATTTTTTGAGGGGTAAACTGTATAACAAATAAATGCATTTTTAAAAAAACAAAATCACCTTCGAAAAAAGGTTTCCATCACAAAGAGGAACTGCTAAAATAAATTGACATCTTGAACGTACATTTTTCAAAAAACGTACGTATAATTTACCTTTTTCTAAATATTTCCAACTTTTACCATTGCCAAACAAGATATTTAACTTGCTTTTTAGTAGAAATGTCCTTACATTTTTATGGGTTGTAAATCTGGTCGTTTTTATAAATCGTATATGATAGGCACAGTTTATTTAGGAAGACGTGAGAGGTCTACAGTAGACATCATATATTTATTAATGTGTCTTTTTATTTGAGGGAAATCGCATTATAAAAAGCAACAACCAAATGTGTTTAATTGAAATGTTTATCCTGAATTTCAAATTATTATAATTTTCTTCAGATCAATAAAAAATTAAAAAACCGGCAACAAAAAATAAAGGTGGAAAAAAAAAAAAAGAATTGGCATTATAATCAAAATGCTTGTTCATGACATTTTTTTTTTTTTTTAAGCTTTCTAATGGATTTAAATTCGTGCAAGTAGGTTGGGCAGATTATTCATTGTCCTGATATTAAAAAGACATGTTGGAGGCAGTACAGCGACGGGCAGCACGCTTTGTCCTGAACCGCTACAGGAATACCTCTAGTCTTGGCAGCATGCTGGAAACACTGGGATGGTCACTATTGGAGGAACGACGACGACTATCCAGGCTCTCCATGATTTACAAGATAAATAATGGGCTGGTCCACTGCTCTGGCATTAAACAGAAAGTCGTCCCTCTCCCCCAAAGACAGCGACGAGGACATGACAGGCAGTTCCGGCTCATACCAGTGAGAAGCCAGTATAGGAACTGCTCATTCCTGCCAAAGACAATCAGGGACTGGAACAAGCTTTCAAAAGGAACAGTTGAGGCGACAACACTTGACTCATTTGCGTCTATTGCCTCAGGCCTTCCAACCCCCAGTGCATGATACCCTCACTAAGTAACTCTTGCAACCAGTGAAATATCCTCATCAACACCAGGCACAGAAACATTGCAAATCCAATCTACATTCAATGGAGCCATAATGATCAATAAATTGATCGTGGGCCCTTAATATATAGAAGAAGAAGAAGAGAAAGTCTGTTAGGAATTTTATAAGTGACATGTTAAATAAATGGTTGGAAAAAAGAGAGGGGTGGGGGCGGGGAGTATCCAGACCTGGTTTCCAAAAAATCAGATAATGTAAATCTTAACTTAAATCCTTTTTATTAGCCAGTTTAGAGCCCAAAATCGTGACTATATTATGGCCCATAACCATGGGCGCCCGCAAGTAGTGGCAAGGTGGGGCACTTGCCCCCCCCCCTGGATTGATTGATTAAAAAAAAATTTTAGACAAAAATAGACAAAACATTTATTAAAGTAAAGAGAAAATAAAGATAAAGTATTTTGCCCCACCCCCCTAGAAAATATTTTGCCGCCCCTAGAGAATTTTCTGCGGGCGCCCATGCCCATAACCTCATTCCTTATTTCGAGGGAAAGCGTCAAGTAAAACCAAAAAGTAAATTGTAACATTTTGGGGATCTGAATGTTTTGTTGGATTTATATAATGATTTGGATCACTTGAGGATGCCAGGTTCGTGCCAGTTACGGCCTAATTCAAACCGTCATAGTTATTTTGACACTTGAAATCGAAACTGTCCAATAAAACAATAGTTTATGGACATTTATTTTGCGGCGAAATCATTGGGCGGGAAAAAAATAGGAATCATTGGTAAAGTCGTTCAACTTTTAATTGGCAAAGTTGACAAATTTCTAAATTACAGAAACTGTATTTAGTTAGTTTGTTCGTTTCTTTGTTTTTGATTTATTTTTTATTTATTTTTTTGAGTTCCTTTTTTTTTTTTTTTTCAATGGACTTGAAAGACTTTAATGGGAAAATACATTTATTGATTTAATTTTTTTTTTTTTTTAAAACAACACTTCAAACTAAAAAAACTGTTGGAAGGAAAACAATGTTTTCAAATGTGTTTGGATAGACACCGGCAGAGTTTGTCAGAGCGACACTTTGTGAAAAGTGAAACCGTTCTAAAACATAAATTATTGCTGTATCATAAATAGGTTAGAATTTTCATTTACAGCAGCCTTAAATTTTTCTCCCTTAATATCATCGTTCGTGACTTCTCATACGGAGAATCAAGGTTGGAAAAATAGTACCTGAGTGGAAATATAGCTAGGGTCCTAAATGTATAGATTAAAAAAATTGTCACCCGGGGCGTACCGCCCTTGTATCCCACCCTTCATACGCCCCTGATTACATGTTTTTATTAACTTACATTCTCTACCAAAAAAATATTTATAGCATTATACCAAGCATCTAAAGCATCGGTGAAATGCAGTTCCTAATCGTTCCTACAAAATCTTGTTTTGTAATTTACAGTTCAGTTTAGATCTGCATTCACAAATGTCTTTTCATAAATTATGTATTCATATAATGGCAAAATGGATTTAGCTGAATGAATATCTATTACGTGTTTAACGTTGATTGCCAAAGCCTTGATTAAAGCAGCAGTTCGGAGCGTAATGCTTCAAGAAAGGGGCTCTTTGTGTCTGATTGCAAATCCACAAAAAAGAAAGTATAAATATTGAAATTTATCTTAATCCCAACCTTTCATTTCTCATGGCTTTCCACTATGTTTGGATTAAGACATTGAAGGCCTGGGCAAGGCTGTGATAAGAAAATACTGCGCCCGTCGTTCTTTAGCTCGAAAGGTGTATATTATATTAAACAAATAGTTTACATTAAAAATTACTTCGACGCCCTTTTGAAAGATGGCCTCTGGGGCGGCTGCTCTCCTTCAAACTATCCTGGCCCCGGAGAAAGTCAAAATAGGAGGTAAATATATATATATATATATATATATATATATATATATATATATATATAGATCGTCCTTGACATTTACGAAGTGTGATGGGGCCGGTGACCTTCTTTTGGACCTAATGAGCCAATGACTGGAATCTAGTTGGAAGACAAAAATTAAGCAAGACAAAACAGACACGTGGAAGGAAGATTTTCAACGCTTTCACTTAATTCAGATCTGCGGCCTATAACAGGTACACTGGACAAGGTTACAATTACATTAATCAATTTAGACATCAATATATAGCAAATCATGGGACGCCCAGAGGAAAAAAAAACAACTCTAGCTTTGAAAGTTTCTGGCTATGTAGAAATGTGGACTGTGAAAGAAAAACATAGCAATCTCAGCTAATATCAGAAATATTACCTTTCTTAATTTTAAAAAGCGTTTTTGTTGCTTTTTTAAAAAATTGCCCTATTTTATTCATGGTTGACAACGTAATTTAACACCGCTTCCTCGACCTACTTAGGTATATGATTTCCTTTCGTGATTTGAAAGTTTATCTTAACTCATGTGTATTTAATTTGTTTGTCAGAAAGACACAAATTGATCAATATCTGTAACATCGTTAAAATGATATTGATTTTTTAAATTTTTATTGGAGACATTCAACTCACTTTTTTTATCGTAAATGGGTTCACGGCCAAACAATATCATACATCAAAGTCCTAGCAACAGCTAACACGCATGGGATAGATCAAGTCAAAGTCTATGGGGACGTGACGTGAACGACAAGTTCCGTTCTCCTTGTTGACAGTAAGCGACTTCTTAAACTCCGCCCTAAAAAAAAAACTTTGGCTCCTCCTCTTTTAAAAAACACTTCACTGTTTTTTCAATTACGCCTCAACACAACTATGCAGCGATCTGCCTGCCCCCACGGCAGACGTTTTAAACTTTGTACAGTTACCACAGCCGCACATTGACGCCGGTGATTGAGTCAGAAGCGCGCGAAAGTTTGCAAGATTCTGTGGTATACAAGTATCGGGCAATAACAAAAGTACTTGACCCAGTGCAAAAAGGATTCATTCTCGGAGGAGTAAATGACTACAGCTGCTGCACCAAAGTTTTGTTCTTCGTATTTTGGGATGAATTTTAGTCTTCATGCTTGGCTGGTCAGCTTTCAGAGAGTGCATTTATTTGCATACTCAGTGCTCCTGATTGTATCGTACGGTAGTCTGGAAACGACCGTAGTTTTAATGCGTTTTTAACTTTTTAAAATCGTTTTATTGCAAACTGGATATTTTGAGACCAAGCCTATTTTTGGATATCAGGATGCTGTCCTTAAACAGAATACTCTGTCGTATAATAATTTGACAATTTAAATCGCAGTGTCGCATAGAGTAAAGAAAGGGCAGTGTTTTGGAAAGGAATTCTAAATGATTATGCGGAGCAGATTGGAGACGCGTGTTGATTATTAGTTGGTAGATGTTCCTATGGATAACCCGTTTTTTAAAGACAGACGTTGAACAATACAAAAACTATATACACCTTGCCGGGCGTAGAAGCTCAAGTGTCATAACGGCAACAACATTATTAACCTTTCGCCTTTTGTGCAGTTCTAAAGATAGCATATTTATTTTTAGCTCAGATAATATAAGACCGCTAATTGGATAATATAAATAAACCTCCACGATGGACCCCGATGCATCAAAACACGGGAATTTCACTCCCGCCGACGGACAGACAAGAAAGACTGATGAATTTCTAATATTGAATATACGGCGACCAGATCAGATGACCCCGAAAGCTGTTATTCCTTACACGTTCCCACCCGTGCACAAACGACAGAAGATGTGCTCTCCGATCTGTGTCACAGTGATCAGCTGCCTCCTTGTGTCGGTCATGTGTGTTGGTGTAATGGCTTTTACACTTACCTCCCTCCGTGGACTGGAAGCTCGGCTCGAGAAGCGATTGGAGGAGAGGTTGACAGCGAAGATAGAGGAAAGAATTCTGTCGATAATTGAAGAAAAGTTCAACTTGGACCCTGCGGAAGTGCGGCAGGTAGATCTAATAGTAATGTTATTACTAATTATTATTATTAGTAGTAGTTTATTATTTATTTATTTTGTGATCCATAGAAAATATTATTTCCTCACATATTCTAAGTTGGAATAGGTTTTAAATTGTATCCAGATCGAGCCCTGTTGATACTTGAAGACTTGATCAATTCACCTGTTTCCAATATTTATTATTTAATATTTGAACTTTGCAAACATGATCCTGTCATGCAAAAAATTACGCCCGGGTAAAAGCCTGATATCAGGCGCCCCCCCCCCCACAACAAAGTATTTAATAAATCTATTTAAGGACGCAATTTTTGCATGAAAATGACGTTTTTGTCGTTGTTTTTTTTTTTTGCGATGGAGCCGCAAGGATACCCCCCCCCCCAGTGGCGTAGTGAGCTTAACTCTCGCCGGGGCACAATACCTTTTGAGCGCCCCCCAATACTTTTTAGCGCCCCACCCATTCAAAAACCATACAATATTATAGTAAAATATACCATTTGGCGCCCCTTTGTAAGTGGCACCCGGGGCATGATGTCCCCCCCCCTTGCCCCCTCTCTACGCCACTGCCCCCCCCCCCACCTTTTACACCTTTCGCATTTCCTTATTTACCACCCCGATTATGCCACACATTAGATTACATTATTACCATCCTACCTTAGAGCCAGTCAAATAACGTGCTCTTTATACATGTTCCAGGCCCTGCGCCCAGTGGTCGAAGCAACTTCAGACGACACCCGACTCCAGCTGACTCGAAGTAAGAGGAAAATAGACAAGGACAAAGAAAAAAAAGGCGGTGAATATCCAGCCACTTGCTCTAGCTCAAATTAGTTGGCGAAAAAATCTTCAATATTAATTTAAAGGTGTCTGGGGTGGGTGGTACCATGTTTGACTAAAAGTGCAGACTCTATTGCAGGTGGCACGTAACCAGAAAAAAATAAGGTTATTTCATTAACAAGTGACCTTGAATGACATAATACTACAATAAAACTCTTATAAAGTAATATCGTTTCTGAAATATGAAATCTGGCTGGCATACTACAGTTGCTTTTTTTTTCTACAACACAACTATACTTCATGTGAAAAGCTTTATTTCCAATGAGAGAAAAACAAAATGATGGTATAGTTACTGACTCTAAATTTTAAGAGTTAATAATAATGACGAGTGAACCAATAAATAGTATGGGGGGGGGGGGGGAAGGGGGGAGAGAGAGAGTTAACCAACGAACTTTCAAAGCTACAAACAAGCCACATATTTACTGACAGGGGACGTAAAACGGTATTCTTAGATTTAATAACAGTAAAAAAAAAGGGGAGGGGGTGGGGGGTTTAAACCAAGACGAAAGGGAATTAATCAACACATCTAAGAGTTAGTGACAGGCCATAAGTTTACTGTTAGTGGAGGTAAAATAATATATCTAGAAAAGTAATTCAGGGGAGGGAAACAAGACGAAATGGGAGTTAACAAACACATCTCGAGCTACTGACGAGTGGCGGGAGTTGCATGCCTGACATTGTGTTTTTCTTCATCACAACTACGTGCATTTTATTATTTTAAATTTAGACCCCCCCCTCCCCCAGTGTCACCCTAACATAATTATGCTGCAATCCACATTTGACAATAATCTCTTTTACCTCATGCCATTATAAACTAAACGTACCCCTAACCCGTTGTTTAAAAAGAAAATTCAACCTGTCACGTTTAAGTAGCGAAAAAAAATCAATATGTCACGTTTAAGTAGCAAAAAATCAATATGTCACGTTTAAGTAGCAAAAAAATCAATATGTCACGTTTAAGTAGCAAAAAAATCAATATGTCACGTTTAAGTAGCGAAAAAATCAATATGTCACGTTTAAGTAGCAAAAAAATCAATATGTCACGTTTAAGTAGCAAAAAAATCAATATGTCACGTTTAAGTAGCATGTGCCGATGTTGTTTACCTTTTAACAGATTGAATTCTTGAATGGTTTCATTACTTGATTTCAGGAAAGAAACGAAACACCATTCGCCCCCACGGTGTGTTTGTGCACCTGATCGGCCGACAGAGCAACCTGATTTACGATCAAGGTAAGACTTCTACCGACACTTTCATCTCCAAATTATTGATGGTGGGCAGTGGCGCCGGATGAGGGACGGATGGGTTTGTTCAGCCCCCGGGGGCATTTTCGGAAGGCTGCACCTATTGGTACACGGGTACATCCGAATAGCATTATTCAAAATGGACCCGGACACGCAGCGCCACCATTCGCACCCGGGTACCATTAGACTCAATGATATTCGGATGTCATTTGTGGTCGTTTATTTTAGCTTAAAATGAAGAATTAATTTTACAAACGTATAGTACATTCAATTATCTTTCATTTGATATCTCCTTTTGGTCTTACAAGCCCAACAATAATATTTTAAACCGTTTTTTTAAATCCCAACCTCTCAAATCTGGTACCCGGGTACCAATAGCCACTTCGTTTTCGGAAAGGTGAAAGAAGGGCGGGTATTTTCAGGCCACTGCACAACAGGGTTTGTGTTTAGTGCGTGGTCTGGGTGCTCTCTGGTTGTCGTTAGTGGTGGGGCGGCAAAGTCATGCGCCACCTGGGGCGTCACAAAACCCTAGCCTGGACGGTAAGGTTCATTTGGTAGCAGTCGAGTGGAGGGCAGAATAGGAGGCTGTCATGGTATTTTTGATGAGGGGCGTCTAAAGTGTGGGATCGAAAATGCGGTCCAACCCCCATCCCCCCAAAAGAAAAAGTGTCCCAGGGTGTCGCTCCTTACTAAGTCCACGCCCCCCTCAAAATATATTATATAATTTAGATACAAATGCCAATAGGTGCCGCATGGGGGCGGCCACCCTTCACCTCCCTCCCCCCCCCCTCCAAAAAGGATGCTTCTTGTCAGATGTATTAACAATCGTTTAAAACGTCATGATACTTAATGAATTCTAATAGTTCACAAATTTTGGATGAAATATATAGCCCTAAGCCCTGCATTCGGCATGATACGTAATGAATAGTTTACTTATTTTGGAAACAATTCTTTAAACAGATTTAAACTTCGTGTGGGATGCCCAGCCTGCCACTAGGGCGCCACCGCAGTTAGAGCTGGTCAGAGATCCACTGACAGGAGCGTTCGCAAAAGTGCGCATAAAAGCACGGGGGGCGTACTTGGTCTACTCCCAGATCGCCGTGCATGGACAGCAAAATAATATGCAGAGGTAAGACACGCTTTCAGCGCACTTAGGCAGTGCCACGCTGGTGCCTTCAGGTGAGATATATTTACTTGGGCAGTGCCACACTGGTGCCTTCAGGTGAAATATATTTATCTGCAGGTGAAATGTATTTACTTAGGCAGTGCCCACACTGGTGCCTTCAGGTGAAATTTATTTACTTAGACAGTGCCACACTGGTGCTTTCAAGTGCCTTCAGGTGAAATATATTTACTTAGTCAGTGTCACACTGGTGTATTCAAGTGAAATATATTTACTTAATCAATGCCACATTGGTACCATCAGGCTTGGAGGGGGTGGGGAATATGATTAACACTTTTTTTTTATCAATCAAGTCGTTTGTTAGACTAACTGTAAACTTTTTGAATGTAAACATCACGATTTGTACCACGGGGTATATGGTTTATGGTGCGCGTTACACTAAAGATGGCTTCATTATTTTTAAATCTATTATTCAAAGTTACAGACACTTGTATTTTGTTAAACTTCTTAATAAAAACTGTGGCACTCCAAACATGTGACATTAGATTTTTCCCTTAATCCTTTTTTTTTCTTTCTTTTTTGTCTACCGGTATTTCCAGCTTTCCTAATGACTGTGCGCACCAAACGATATTGACGAGGAACACACTTGATGACAAGATTTTATTGAAGAGTCTCCTCACCCAGTATAAGCTGTAAGGGCATTTTATTGCACTGCCGTATCTCTTACCATGCACATTTATTATATTTACAATACGTTTAAAACGTTGTCTGCTCTTATTATAGTACAATCCAAATTTTTCTCTAACAATTTTTAAGTGGTTTTAGGCTATCCATTTTAATACTGGATGACATGGGGGATTGTATTAAATACTCCTATGATTAACGGACGACAGTGCCAGATAATGAAATACATTTTAAAAAGGGAAATTCAAATGTTATTTAAAAATGCTAAGAAATTGACATTTCTGAGTCATTTTTTAGTCGCCCCCCCTTGTCATCGCAACACCCCCAGACACTGTTGTCACTCCTGGTATGTTTTCGTCCCAGATCTTGTTGACCTCCCCCCCCCTCATGAATTTATTGCCACCCCTGTAATTGTTCTGGCCCGGGAATTGTGGTCAATGTTGTGAAATCTTCCCATTAAAAAATTGCACCATTTAGATAAGTTTTAAATAACGTCTTAAAAAGCTGCAAGCATTAACTTGTGTACATCCCAAATGTTATTATAATGCACATAATTTTAGAGTTCCTATAATTCACATAATTTTAGAGTTCTTATAATTCACATAATTTTAGAGTTATTATAAATCACATAATTTTAAATTTATTATAATTCACATAATTTTTGATTTATTATAATTCACATAATTTTAGAGTTCTTATAATTCACATAACTAGAGTTATTTTAATTCACATAACTTTAGAGTTATTATAATTCACATAGTTTTAGAGTTCTGATACATCAAATAATTTTAGAGTTCTTATAGTTAACATAATTTTAGAGTTATTAAACTTCTAACGCATGACCTATGAAATCCTCCACAATTCCACCACCAGGGGGGCGGCCTACCACACCAACGCGTACGGCCAGTCTCTCCACGCCATAGACACCAAGCTTCAGATGGGCGTGTTCCACCTGTTGGAGAACGAGGAGCTGCGGGTCAACTACTCCACCAGCTGCGGCAACTTCAACTACACCATGAGGCCGGAGCACTCTTACTTCGGTGTCGCTAAACTAGGTTGAGACATGTTTCTGCCTGGGTCCCGTGTTTCATGGGATCTTTTTTCTTTTTTTTAGGGGTGGTTGGCTACTTGAAATAATTACACTGCATACTGACATAGGTGTGTCTGAAATTATTTGTCAGTCTTTGATAGCTGGCCTTTTTATTTGAAAAAAGAAAAACATATATATTTTTTTAATGATAGATATTTAATTTGTAAATCAAGAATTATTTATTTTTTTTGGTTTGGGGGGGGGGGGTATTTTTTTGTTTTGTATAAGGTTTTAAATCCTTTGACATAAGTTTGGGGGTTGGGGAGGTTATTATTTGTGGGTCGACTTCTTTCATATAAGACCTGTAGTACTAGTAGCATTTTTCTTATTGAATATCAGAGGCTTCAAAATGAAAGCAACTTCTTTTTCGTTTCAATCGTTCTCATGCTTTTATGTTTGCATTCATGTCATTTTAATTGATTTATCAATTACGTGTTCGTGGCAATTGATTTTTGGTATAGGAGTGTATTTTTAAAAAAAAAATCAAACTCAGCGCATGTAAAAACATAATTTACTCCAAGATGTATTTGAAAGAAGAGTTTGTCATGTTTGATGACGTTAAGAAACGGTGTTGTTATTCGGTCTTTAATTACCTCCCCCTTTCTTGCAAACAAAATATGTCACTTTAATTATTTTTTAAGCCATTTCTGAAAAAATTTTCCACAAATTTTCAGTGGATGATTTAAAATATAAGCTCGATAAATCAAGCAGTTCAACGATTGGATTACTTTCAGAACCGGTTAGGCCCCTTTTATCACAGACAGTTCACGTTTTTTTAAGTTAAGACGCGATTATGTAAAGGGTTAAACTAATGGCGAAAAACGCGTTTCATTTTATCTTCATTTTCCCCTTCAAAAAAATGTATTTTGAAATATTTATTTTTCGGCCAAAACTTGTTGGATTTACCACAAAACTGTCGTCTGCATTACTGTGAGACTTGCCGATGGTTACAGTTCTTAAGTTATCGTTGCATCATATTTACTTCATCTTCCCCTTGAAAAACAAAAGAAAAAAAAAACTATTTTTGGGGGATAGGCGTGAGGCTGAAACTTTGATAGAATGTGTTGTCAAAGGCATCGAGTCTATGTGCCAAGTATCAGCGCGAAAGGATGACAGGAAGTGGGTCAATGAGCCTTCCGAAAATGTCGCCACAAAAAAAAAAAAAAAAAAAAAAGAGGAACTAAAGAGTGAATGTTTAATACTTAGCGACATTTTATTGGAGACTTTTTCATATTACAAAAGAGATACTATATTCATTAAGCAACATAATGGGATTAAAGCAACATAATGGGATTAAAGCAACATAATGGGATTAAAACAACATAATGGGATTAAAACAACATAATGGGATTAAAGCAACATAATGGGATTAAAACAACATAATGGGATTAAAACAACATAATGGGATTAAAACAACATAATGGGATTAAAGCAACATAATGGGATTAAAACAACATAATGGGATTAAAACAACATAATGGGATTAAACAACATAATGGGATTAAAACAACATAATGGGATTAAAGCAACATAATGGGATTAAAACAACATAATGGGATTAAAACAACATAATGGGATTAAAGCAACATAATGGGATTAAAGCAACATAATGGGATTAAAGGGGACGTATTATTTGAGGATACTGCTGAATTATTTGACTAATTGAATATTAAAACTTTTAATACAAAAATATTTTGTCTACATTGAACCAGATCAGTCACGTCCTTCTGGGTCACCGGGCCACTTTTCGGTTTTGTGCGCCTCCCCCCCCCCCCACCTCCGCATTCAAAGATGATAGTTTACGTGTTTCCCTTAAACACGCTTCGCCATTGCAGGGCACACGGGACTGCTCTGGTGCAACTCCTGCCCTGAGAGTACCAGTTTTAGCCACATGTGTTCTTACCCTTTGTTCCAGTGTAGTGTTTCGCTGGTCTAGCGTGATGGGCCTTACTTGATGCATGTTATGCTTATTATATGAAGAAAAACAATTATTTGCAAATGCCGTGATACATATTCTTACATTACTACCAGACCTGTTTACTTTCGCCATTCTGGCGTACAATGGTACGATTTTGAGATGATATTGTACGATTTTGAGAGTATGAGGGTAAAAAGGTCTGTACTACCCTTTGCAAACTGAAGTGAATTATTTCTTTAACATACACAGCATGTCGGGTGGTACAGAAATGTCCCACTGACATAATATCACACTAAAGAAAATATTTTTGCTTTTATTTGCAGCCCATAAAATAGTGATTGCAAAGTTACTTGTGTCGATAATTTTACTGCTGATTCTTGAAAACTTGAACATTTTATGTTTACCACATTCAAATTATTTTTTTCATAAGTGGTGGTTGTTGAATCATGGGGGTTGTTGGATCATGGGGGTTGTTGGATCATGGGGGCTGTTGGATCATGCGGGTTGTTGGATCATGGGGGCTGTTGGATCATGGGGGCTGTTGGATCATGCGGGTTGTTGGATCATGGGGGCTGTTGGATCAAGGGGGTTGTTGGATCATGGGGGTTGTTGGATCATGGGGGTTGTTGGATCATGGGGGTTGTTGGATCATGGGGGTTGTTGAATTATGAGGGTTGTTGATTCATGGGGGGTTGTTGGATCATGGGGGTTGTTGGATCATGGGGGTTGTTGGATCATGGGGGTTGTTGAATCATGGGGGTTGTTGATTCATGGGGGTTGGGGGGATGCTATAAAATTGTTGTCGATAAACTATTTAAATTTGTTAATATTTACTAAGAATGTGTGTAAAATGTTGTCCTACATTATTTGGTGTAGTAGTAGAGTATAGATCGTGCTTTTCTTATCCATTCACCATGGAAAAGTAGAAGTATGATTAAAGTAGACAAGTAGTCTAATAGTAGAGTCTGCTTTTATCAATATGTTCAAAAAAATATTTATTTTTTTTGAAACGTCTGTGGGAAAACCTGCTTTTTTTTATTTCAAATGTTTTAAAAGAATATTTAAACTGTGTTATTATCGTTAAAATTGATTTTATACAATTTCACTAATTGATAATTTCTTTAAAGCAGCGGTTCTCAAACTGTGGGTCGCGACCCCTTTGGGGTCAAACCATCATTCCTCAGGGGTCCCCTAAGACCATCGGAAAACGCATGTACGCTACAGTTATAAAGTAGCAACGAAAATAGTGTTGTATTTGGGGGTCGCCTCAACATGAGGAGCTGTCTTAAGGGGTCGCGGCATAAGAAGGTTGAGAACCACTGCTTTAAAGTCTCATTAAGAATAGTTTAAGTGACGCCCAGTTAAAAAAAAGAAAATAATTAAAATCTACAATTTATAATAATAGAATTTTAAAAATCATTAGCACGGTCATTGTTCAATTTACAAATCGTCTGATCAAAGGTATCCAAGGCTTTTGGGGAAAATTGTATGCCCTATGGGCATATATGATTTTGATTAGTATGCACTGGCATTTACTACTGTTTTAAAAGAAAACTATTCCTTTATTTGAGATGTTTAGGCTTTCAAGACACGAAACGTGAGGATTTGATCTAAATATTGTGTCTCCCATTTAGGTATTATTGATGAAACTGTGATCGATGATGTGTTTAATCATCTTCAAATAAAAGAAAATTGTTTTGTTTTTTTTAAATTAAAAAATTCCAATTGTGATTCTGTAAATATGTAAAATATGTAAAAATTTAAATTTTTGTAATTCACTTAGGAGTTTTAGGAATTTTTTTTTTTAAATTTAATTTAGTGTTTCTATATGTCTGTGATATTTTAACGTGTGTTTATTTCGACAGCATATTAAAAAACAATTTGAAGGAAAATACAAGTTCAACCAGTCTCGTTTTTGTGTTGCATAAATACTGATGCTGTTCTTCCAGTTTTCCGGGAAGGCTACGTGGGGGTGGTACAGTTGGTGATCTGCCGTAAATTTGGTGATCTGCCGAAAATTTGGTGATCTGCCATAAATTTGGTGATCTGCCATACAGTAGGATATCTGCCATAAATTTGGTGATCTGCCATAAATTTGGTGATCTGCCATAAATTTGGTGATCTGCCATAAATTTGGTGATCTGCCATACAGTTGAATTTCTGTCATAAATTTGGTGATCTGCCATAAATTTGGTGATCTGCCATAAATTTGGTGATCTGTCATAAATTTGGTGATCTGTCATAAATTTGGTGATTTGTCATAAATTTGGTGATCTGCCATACAGTTGGATATCTGTCATAAATTTGGTGATCTGTCATAAATTTGGTGATTTGCCATAAATTTGGTGATCTGCCATAGAATTGGATATCTGTCATAAATTTGGTGATCTGCCATAAATTTGGTGATCTGCCATAAATTTGTTGATCTGCCATAAATTTGGTGATCTGCCATAAATTTGGTGATCTGCCATAAATTTGGTGATCTGCCATACAGTTGAATTTCTGTCATAAATTTGGTGATCTGCCATAAATTTGGTGATCTGCCATAAATTTTGTGATCTGCCATAAATTTGGTGATCTGTCATAAATTTGGTGATCTGTCATAAATTTGGTGATCTGTCATAAATTTGGTCATCTGCCGTAAAGTTGGCGATCTGCTTTACATCTGGGGATCTGCATTAAAGTTGGCTATCTGCCGTACGATTGACGATCTACCGAACATTTGACAATGTGTCGTACAGTTGGCGATCTCCCGAAAATTTGGCGACGCAACAGTTTCTTCTCCTTGTTTGGGTTTCTCCAGCACTTTGTCTGCACCGCACGTCGTGTCTGGCCTTGCCACATGCGGTACATCAACCCCCATATCAGTCCAAAAAAACAAGCAGAGCATACAAGACTGTTACAATTTTTAGACAGCTTACCCTTGCGTTATCAAATATGAAGTTAGTACACATTCCGTTATAAATAGAACTGATTATTACAAACAGCTTTCATTTATTATCCTATCTCATCAGTACATCTTCCCCCCCCCCACCAAAACTCTTTTTGTCCCACTTGTCAAAAGCAGACCTCAAAAAATAATATCCGCGCCCCCCCCCCCCAGCGGTGGTTTGGAGCCGGTTCGGTCAGGTTCATGCGAACCGTTACTTCAAAATAATAAATTTGACTGACTGTGGCGATGACCGATATGGCATAAGGTGACATACTAACTGCGAACCCTTTGTTACGAATTTGGCACTACACCGCTGCCCCCACCCCCACGTAAAAAAATGCTAATTTAAAAAATACAAATGAACCTGATTTCCTGGTTTTCGCACAACCCCTGCCAATGTGGACACTCATGGTTAAGAACTCCTACTCTATCTAATATGACAATCATTATTTTTTTTTGCAAGTGGGAAAAATAAAATCACGTACGGGGTATTAGCAACTTTACACCTGTTTAGCCTCTCAGCTTTAGTTATAAAAATTCAGCGAAATTATATAATATCTAGTGCTGACAGAGTTTTAAAAAAATGAACCTTCATTTAGTTTTTGAGACTTAACAAATTTTTCCCCAAATAAATGATATATCTTGACACACGTTTTTAAAAGAGTAATGTCCAGAGTGGTCCGTTCAGAACAAGCTCTAACAAACTAGACAAAAACAGGGACCCGACCTGTCGGCATTGCACGCTAGCTCCAGAGACAGTAGCGCGCCTGCGGACTTCCTGCCGCAAGCTCGACTTCGGGGAGGTCAGGGCGGTGGGAGAGTCCCATGATCAGAAGATGTCATATGGCACAGCGCAGGAAATGTAGTGGATGGTATTTAAGGGATGGTATGTAGTCAATAGGATGTAGTAGTTGGGAGGCAGTGGATGGGATGTAGTGGATGGTATGTAGTGGATGGAATGTAGTGGGTGGGGTGTAGTGGTTGGGATGTAGTGGATGGGATGTAGTGGATGGTATGTAGTGGATGGGATGTAGTGGATGGTATGTAGTGGATGGTATGTAGTGGATGGGATGTAGTGGGTGGGATGTAGTGGTTGGGATGTAGTGGATGGGATTAGTGGATGGGACGTAGTGGGTGTAATGTAGTGGAAGGGATGTAGTGGATTGTATTTAGCAGATGGGATGCCGTAGATGGGAGGTGTCCTCCTGAAGTTTCTGCAATGGTTCAGTGGTTGATTCCAACAGACATTTATTTAGTTCTTGATGCATTCAACAGAAGAATAGTTTCATCACACAAACGAATAATGCTTGTTACGAAGTTGACGTATAAATGTCCCCTTCTGGTATCATCGGCAGATTTAAGGGTTTGATTAATGTCATAAGGGTAGTTGATACCATTGGCATTCATTGTGCAAAGTAGGCATGCACAACATACGGCCTGCGGGCTACATGCGGCCCGCCAGCTGCCCAGTTTGCGGCCTGCGAAGTAACGAAATAGTCTTTATCATTATTATTTTCTTAATAGCTCCCCCCCCCCCCCCGGGTCCTATTTTTCTGTCGGCCCGCACAAGGTTTTCATAAAGTATTACATTTTGAGTTGTGCTGGCCTGGGCTTAAAGACAGGAGAGAGGCCACAGTGGGGAATTATTAAGTCGTTATAATATATTTGCTGCTAATTCTAACATATAACTTCTATCTTCTCGGAATAAGTGGCGCGAGGGGTTATAGTGAGACAGAACAGTAGGCCTCCTATTCAAGAAATAAAGTCATCAAAAATATAAGTAGGCACATAAAAAAATCAGCACAACTTGAAGGGAAACATTTTTTTTAAAAAATTGTTAAATCTATGAAGAAAAAAAAAAGTTCACATATTCGTTTGACGTTTTTTCTTTTAAAAGAAGAGAAGCTGGCAAAAGAAAGGGACGTGAAGTGAATTATTCTAAAGATAAATCAGGAAAAGAACGGCTTTAAAGCAAGGTTAAACACCTACACAGACTCATATATATATATATATATTAGTACGCCAATGTTAGACCGTATATGACTTCGTCATTAAGATCATTCATTACCGGTAACACAACGTATTATACGTCAGATAAGCAATTTGATATATAACAGAAAGAATGTGGACATATTTATATATGTATATATATATATATATATATATAAAGAACACCTTTTATATATAGATATATATATATATATAATTATCTCCCTATATAATATAATATACATCTTATACGACACATCGTGTAAGAGGAGTCTCAGCGAGCATTCTATGTTAAGGAGATTGATGAGCCATTTGGAACAGTCCTCTTTCAAGAAGCATACAACATAAAGTTATTATGTATTGTTTCTGCGACTAGCACTGGGGTAGCTAGAGTTCTCGGCCTTGATATTGTCGCCCCAAATTAACGAAAACCACACTGAATACAGAATGCAAATCAAAATTAAGCTATAAAATAAATTCAGGGCCAATCTTGAGCTGGCGTCCCGTGCAAGCTTATCTTTGACTTAACCGTGTTCCGGTATCGGTTTGAGGCCACCATGACAGTTTGAACTGCTTCATTCCAGTTGACGGGTTTGTACATTTTCCGTGTTTTTTAAGCAGACAAACTACGGAGTCGATCCGTTAAACGTTGCTGGATGACACCGGAGATGCCCCGATTGAAATCAGGCGGTGCTTGCTGGCTGACCTGGCCGGTTCAAGCTTTTTAGTTGAGAGCGGCCAGGTCAAATCGGAACTTTGTCGTTCTTTAGGCCTCAAAAAATACCCTTTAAATCATCCCGTTCTCTAGTACGTCCGCGCACACCCTATATATGAGACTTAAAAAAACAACAATATTGTCCCAGCCAGCGGCTCGTCCCAGGACGGCATTGGTGGGGGCAACAAATATACACAATACATCCCCAACATTCAATTAAAAAAACAATAACAATAAAACTAATAACTTGCATTCATTCACTTCAGAACACTCAGGATAAAAAAGATCATCTTCCGATGCCTGGTGTCCGATGGTGCCTCTCTGGTGTCTGATGGGCCTGATGGTGTATCCTAAAAAAATTGATGAAATAAAATGATTAATAAATTTAACATAAAACAATTTTTAAAAAAATATGGAAAAAAAAATTAAAATAAATAAACACAAAAAAAAAAAAATAATAATAATGCGCTTGCCCTTTATTTACAATTCCTGACTTCCTCTTTAAAGGAGGGAATTGAATCTAGACCAAAACAGATCTTTCTGTATTGAACTGTATTGGCTTAGGTTGCCTGGTGCAAAGGTTCTGTCCCCCACGTGGTGCACCGGACAAGTAGGGCCCAGTGAAGCAGTCACAGCCTGAAGCTAAAGAACCTGTAGGGAAATTGGAAAATATGGGGAGTGGGGTGGGGGAATCAAACTTAAAAAAACAACCTATTAGCACTTACCTGGGAGGGGGGAAAGGTGGGGGGGGGGGGGAGAATTCAAAAAAAAAAAAAAGAAATAATAAAAAAAAAAAAAATTAGATGAAATAAAATGAAAATAAATTTAAACTTAAAAACCATCTTAAAAATATGGGGAAAAAAATGAAAATAAATAAATAAAATACCCAAATGTTCAAAAAAAATAAAATGTGCTTGCTTTTTATTTACAATTCCTGACCCTCCTTTAAAGGAGGGAATTGAATCTAGACCAAAACAGATCCTTCTGTATTGGCTTAGGTTGCCTGGTGCAATAATAATAGAACCTTGGAATATCCCACACACATTACGCTTGTGGATCCGATTATTTGCAGCAATTATAGCTACTGACCACGATTCCAAATATTTAAAAAAACTGCTTGAATTTACCTTTAGGTTGATATACAATAATAGCATATTTTGCTATTTAAAAATAGCCTTTTGAGATCTCAAACATGGGATATGTATGATGTATGAATCTTATTTTATTTCTAAAATTAGGTCAATTTTTAAAGTGGGGTGGGGTGCTAAAATCAATTTTTGGTGCTTGAACCCATTTTCATAACACATTCTCATTCAATTTCTCCTGATTGCGATCATACAAGTTGCAAGCAAGTGTGACGAAAAATTGTAATATCCTGCTTTGCTTCAAGACGAACTATCCTTGTAAAATGTCCTTCTCTCACTCTCTCTCTCTCTTTTGCGGACATTCCTAGTCTTAAGACTAAAGGTAACTTTATACCTTGTTTTACGGACCTACCCCTAGCCTTAGTTTACGGAATGTGATACCAAACATATTATAAAATTACAAGGTATTCGCGACAACCTAATAAACGTACAAAATAATTGTATCTATAAATTGTGATTGCCATCTGGGCCAGAATATCAAAAATATTAATTTTATGTCGATGCAAATATAAATATATAATATAATAAAGAAAAAAATATACAGAAATACTTATTTATTAATAAATATGCGAATCTTTAATAGAAAAATTAAATGTAAAGGGAGACAAATTTTAAATAGATCACTTGGCGGAAGTTATAAATGTGAAATCAATTTGTTATTGTTTAGAATTTAACCCATTTTATTAATTAAAATGAAAACCCGGCCTTTTGTTAATTGTACAATTAGACAGTAACGTTATCAGTTGAAAACATTAAGGTAAATAAGGTACCGGTAAATAAATATTTTTTGAAATCGACATCTTTGCCATTTACCCCTAAATTTATTAGGTTTATTTAACTGATTTTACTGATCCATGAGAATGATGAGAGATGATCCTCTTGCCCCCTCTGTCCCCTGGTTATCATTTACTTGACACTGACTCACTATCAACTAACTAACCATTTAATTCTAATACTATTATTTTTGTTAAATTAATATTTAAATTTACTTTTACTTATTACTTAGTATATTCAATTAAATTAATTTAAATGTTATTGAAATAGACTTATACTTATACGGATAGAATTAGAGTAGATAGAGTATACTATTTAGTCTTTAATAAAGACTTTATGAAGAAATCCGATGTCAGCAGTGCTACTACACATAAGACATATGACAAAATATTTTAATCCTACACCCAGGGCCAAGAGGTGGGGAAATGGAACACTGGCCAAGGGGTCTATCTTCAGAGGGTGTCTAGACACTAGTGTCTTAATTAAATTGTAATTTTTCATGCAGCTTTTTGTTGTCATGGTCCCGCTCACACCTGCTTAGAGGCTCTGATTATCAAAGTAAAAGCCACCTTTATCTCTAGACTCAAGACTTACCTTGACGAAGGTATTTTGAATGGACCTGTGACGTAGCTAGTAGTATGCCATTAAAGTGTATCACTTGCTTCAAAGGCTGACAAAACTGACGTCATGCTCAAGAATTGACATGCGAAGTGTCACACATGAAAGCTCGCATTGGTACATATGTCATTAGTAGGCAGCAGGCATAATATCATTGTTTTATTTTTAAACAATTATGATGTAACAGTAAAAGTTCTAAAAAACTTTTATCTGCGTTTAAAAAAATTATAATTAATCTTTTGGTTCTTTGAAAAGACATTATGTTTGTATTAGGGTAAGCTGAGGCTGCTTTGCTCTCCTACCAGCTATATTGCTGGTACAAGAATTTCTTTTATTTAAATCTTAGTTCAAACGTGGGAAACTTCATACGCATATTGTTTTGAATTGCAAAAATAAACATTTGTAGACTTGATTACGACATCTCAGAAAAAAATCATAAATGTTTTTAAAAAGAATTCTAGATTTCAATCTAACATCTTAAAAGAAATTTTTGTAGGCCAATGAATCTGTCACTAAAAGCTGATTACCTATTGATAAGCAAAGTGGTCATTCAGGCCAATAGCTGGTTATTTGCAGATTTATTGGTTGAAACCTATTTAGGATGTTAATTTTGGGTACTTTCCGGTTATCTCGACCTCATCAAATTAATTTTCAAAATTGAACAAAAATAACGATCATCCCTAACCCTAAAAAAATTAAAATAAGTCATTGTTTGATGAGGTCGAGATAACCGGAAAGTACCTAATTTTGAATTAGATAAAACATAAAAATCCCATGTACTTCACACAGACAAGTGGCGCCAAAATTCTCTTTTACTGAGTGGCTCATTTTTAAATATATTGAGGGGTGCCGTTTGTAGGCTTCCTCAAAGGGTGGCCACAAAATTTTTATAAATTAATTTCCAGTATTAATCCAATTTGATCTCTATCCACAAACCAGTAACTCATTTGATTAAATGCTGTTTGCAGTTACTTAAATACATGTGATATTATTTTTTACCCAACCCTTTAATTTAAAATAAATTTTTTCGCCATGTCAAAGTGTATTTGTTTGCATTTGACTGGTAAAAACCTAAATTTGGAAAGGTTATCGATAAACTTTAGAAACCACTTGTATAGCTGAAAAAAATATGTCAGATGCACCTGAAGCTAAATATTACTGTTATTACTACTAACGCTATATCTATTGAAATACAGCAACATTATGAAAATAATACAAAACATTGTGTGGTATTTTTACACCATTTAAAACAGTCATTTTAAATACTGCCAGGATTTAAAAGTAATTTTGAATACATGACATATACATACTTTCAGCAGAGACCCCCCCACCCTATCATATGCACCCTTAGACTAAGTTTCCAAAATCGACAACCCCAATTTCCCCTCAGTGCGTTTGTACTATATGGATGGCCCCCTAACTTACCTTTTACATTTCCAGCCTACTTACTACTAGATAATAATGCTAATCGGTCTAGTAGTTGTTTTTTTTTTAGTTAACTGGATTCATTAAGTTAGAGTAGTCTAATTTAATATTTATAATAATAGTGATATCATTCAAAGATCAGCACATTGAATGATGCAGATAAAGCTACTGCTAATTCGGCCTGTCATTTTATGAACTTAATTGTATGTATTGTGCTCTAAATATGTGTATGGTAATGAATTGTTGGTAGCCAAAATTACAACTATCTTGGGCTTTGGTTAGTGAAGACTTGCCTGATACAGATTTTACCCAAGGTCACTCCTGGCTGAAGCAACTTATCAATTTCATCTCTTATTTTTTTGTTGTTATTTGATATTTTTAATATGAATTTTGTATGTGCACTTCATTTTAAATCAATAAATCCATATCATATTTTCATTGTATGGCTAGGCCTAATATTTGCAATGGCTGCAGTATTGACAAGGTCAATGTCATTCGTTCATGAAGAACCAGAGTCACCTGCTAAGCGTGAAAAAAATGCCATGGACAACGCTCTAAAGTTGTTCAAAACTTGTAAGTTTTATTTATTGTCTTTTCCTATGATACCTTGTAGGCTAAGGTGTGCAGTTATATTTACCTGGCATAGTTGAAAAAAATGTTTATGCAACAATACATTAAATGTTATACCACTGTCTCAGTTTAATATATATTGACAATTAAAATATGGCATAATGTGAACTAAATCTTTGATCAAGTGAATCCCAGTACAGTCATGAGAGGAAATGTAAAGGTACAGCTTGCAGTGGAGGACATAGTCAAATATTCAATGAACAATGGTCTGGAGCCTGAGCAGATAAAATCTCTTGTTGACATTATCTGCCACCAAAACTCAAAAATATGTAAGTTAATCTTTTGGCATAAAATTGTAACACTTTACTTAATCGACATTCAGTTATATTATTATTATTATAAGAAGTTTTTATAGCGTAGTACCGGTACCCCAACCTAGGGCTGGGCTCATGACGCTGTACATACAATTTAACAAACATAATCATGAACTTAAAAATTAAAAATATGGAACATTTAAATAAAAAAAATTACAACAAAAGAAATATGAATCAATTAGTTAATTTAAAAATGTCACTAGCAGGCTCACCGTTTGTAAAAAGATATCAGTTATAAATACTTTTATTAAAATTTTCTTAACAATAATTTTACTTCATTTAAAATAAGGTAATTCTTGATTTTTTAATTTTTTTTACTAGGAAACGTATTATTTATAATTAAAACAAAATAAAGTTTTTACCTCCAATTTTTTTTTCTCAATACGTTTCAGCTCAAGCTGTCAGAACAAAATTTGTCAAATGTTTGATTCCATCCAGCAAAGTTCCACAAAGTGTTGTTGTCAGGGTGTTGTCATGGATCAGCATCAGAATTTTCACAAATCCGGGCCCATCAAATTTACATGTAAAGCAATGACCTAGTTATTTATTTTAAATGTTAATGTTTAAAAAAAAAAAAAAAAGTATTAGCAAAGATGGAGATGAATTTTGTAAATTTAATTTTTCATTATCCAAGTATTCAAATAAGATATTTCTTAATAGCCGAATTTTTGCTTGCTTGCTAAATTACCATTTTGATCTGTCAACAATGTGAGTGCACTTTAAATCTGAACTGTTGAAGTTAAGTCTTGATTTTTGTCTACCTTAGATTGAAAGTCATGTCTTGAATTTAATTAGTCACATAATATATATATTTGATCCATAAATCTCTGATGTTAGTCCACCATTTTGTTTCACAATCAAAGGAAGATTCGTTCAAATTAGATTCTAGCCTTTTCATTAGATTAGATTAGGGGTGGGCGAACTTTTTGTAAAGCTATTGGGGGGACCACATGTATATTATGCCCAATTTTTACATGTCAATAAACATTTCTATTAATAAAAAATGGTACATTAGCATTTAAGCAGTTCATGACAGAGGTCAAGGACTGTTTAAGAAAATAGAAAATTGAAAGAAATTTGATAAAAAATGTTAAAACAATCATAGCCCTTTTTAAATTCTTTGTCAAATGAAATCACAATTTCTTTTTAAGAGTGTCCTCCTCCGTTGGATTCTACTCATTTATGATCACATGGATGGATTGGACAACCTGCACAGTCTATATGATATTATATTTGTTTTCATCAACTCATATCTCTTGGTATGTTCAATAACTTTATTGAGAGGGCAAACATTATTGTTTTCATGTGAAGCTTAGTTCTAAATATAACTCAATATTTGTTAAGGATAAATAACTCTTGAAAGTTGTAAAACTTAACAAATAATATTACTTAAATTTATTCCGATTAAATAATATGATATGTAAAGAATGTGTTCCAATATTTTTGTTTCATCAGATACTCTTCTTTGCCAGTGATAATTTTATCCTATTTACATTAAATATTCAATTACAGATATCCTCAATATTAAAAGATGGCAATGGCCCATTGCTTGTATAACAGGACACCGCAGTCCTAAAAGTTTACTTGCCTACTGCAACAATTGCTGTTTTAAATGAGACCAGCTTATATTACAGGACACTGCAGTCCTAAAAGTTTACTTGGCTACTGCAACAATTGCTATTGTAAATGAGCCCAGCACAACATTCCAGTTCACTAAATTAGGATTAAATTAAAGTGTTATGGCCATTTATCATTAAATAACCTTTTTTTAAATTCTGTGCCTTGTTTCTATTCAAGATGCCACATGCTTGCCATTTGTTGTATATGCTGACGAGAAGGCAAGATGTCCAGCTTTACAAAGTCCAGAAACTATTGGATCTGATTAATAAAGTGGTAAATACTTTCAAGTTAGCTAATAAACTGATGCCACACAATCTTCATCATGTTGCAAACTGGTATCTGTAGTCCCCATTTTGTTTGTAAATGTTATTTTGGGTTGCAGTGAATGATGAGGACTGGGTGTCATTTTGCTTTGAACTAACCCGAAGATTTATATCCCTGAATTACTTAAGTGTCTATTTGCCAGAAAATTACCATAATTCAATCTTAAGTATATTTGAATTTCACGTTCCTTTATAAATTAAATTTTTTTTTATTTGGAGTGGAGGCAATAAAGAAGTTACAGAGATATTTGGAGCAAATGTATAGACCTCTTTATATGTGTTTTTTAAAAGATGTATTACTTTTCTTTAGGGCCCAGAACCAGGCCTTATGGGCTTATTAACACTGTACAAGGTTTACTGCCCCCACTTGGTACCTATGAGGTTGGATCACAAACATAAGGTAATATACTTTATTATGTTTATTGAACATTAAAGTAAATTTAGTCGTGGTCGTTCCCCCCCCCCCCCCGAAATTCCGGTCGACAAGTCTGAGGTGTCTTGCCGATTTGGAAGCGTTGGCCACTGGACCCCCTCAACGTTAACTAGGGGAATATTAGCACCGCATGGGCAGACAAAGGCATCAATGGTACCTGCCGGAATAAACAGCTCCTACAGGGCTGCCAGCTGTGAAAGCTGATGAAAAGGCAGAGACAGGGTAGGGATCATGATTACAAGTTGCCGTTAATTGTTGTGAGGCTGAGGTGGAAGTCTCTGGCCGACGTTTCTAGATACGCAGCCCTGAGAAAGCTGCTCCTAGGCAACCGTTTCGTCCCAGCTACTTTATATGAAACTTCATAATTCTGTTTAAAAAAAACAATAACTGCCTTCATCTTTGCTCATTCCTTATATATCGGGCAATAACTTTCTTTAACTGCAATGAATCAGTATTTTTATCAGAAGAACATTTTTACCATATGTGCTGTGTTCTATGCTGCAGGTGTTTTTCAAATCCCATGATGCTCTGTGGAGGTCCACAATAGAAGAAATCGTGAAGATGCACCAGTCATCAGAGGACACAGCAAGTCAAGAGAGGACTCTGGCCACCCAGTGCCGTAAAGAAAGAGCAGTGGTCAAGGTTAACTTGACAAAAATTTTCACTTTTGTTTTGTAAATAATTAAGCTCACCTATTTTTAGCGCAAAAATCAACTACACTGGAATCACACATTTCCTTTAAAACCCCCCCCCCCCCCTATTTTCTACATAATTTAATTAATTCTCTGGGTTGCTAGAATATGGTGAGAAATAGTTCTTTTAAACACCTGGGATTGCCCCACTAGCTACTTATTATTGAGGAAATTATTTTTTCAAATTTATTATTCAAATGTGATCCAAAATGAGACTGTAGATAAGTTTCAAAGCTGAAGTGATTTGCATGAGACTCGATTTCATCTGTGCATATTTTTCAGCTTTTTTTTAATAGTAGGAAGGTTTTAAAAAAAAGTTTCAGTGGAGTCAAGGCGTTTTGACGGGTGTTAAATCTGATTTGATTGATAATCTTGGGGTTTTTAATCATGAGGGAACAGTGGCTGCATGGATTTTTTTTGGACATTGTTGCCATAAACCTAGACATATTCCTGTCCTATTGAAAAAAAATGATTCGTCTTATTGTGGTAAAATGAAAACAACCACCCAGAGATAAATCGGCTACAGACATAAGGAATGGTTCCTTATCTTGTTAGTTCATAGTTTAAAAAAAATCTTATCTGCATATTTCTGTATTATTACCATCAGATTCCAAAAGTTCAGTTTTGTGTATTATTACCATCAGATGCCAAAAGTTCAATCTTGTGTATTATTAACATCAGATTGCAAAAGTTCAGTCTTGTGGGCCACCTGACCTATGTGGTTGCACTCTGTTCCAGTAACTTTGTATGTTAGAGGTCAACTTCATCAAGGATTTAATTTGATAATTTTATCTGTCCTCAGCGAGGAGCAAAGAGACAGAAATTGCTTATACCAGAATCACACTCTGCTTCTGATGAGATCGCAGAAGAAAAAGACACAGAGACGGCAGTTTTCTCAATGTTTGATGGGGGTGTTCCCTATCCTCAAATTGATTCTTTTGCAGAATTTCTCGACAAGCTGGACAGAATTGAGGTGAGTTTTTCATGATATTTTAAAAAGAAAAAAAAGTAAAGTCAAATATTTTTCAGCATCTTTCCCACTTTAAGTGATAGTGTTGCAAATTTCTACATAGACCTCTGTGAGTGGCTGGAGAATCTGATCCTGGAGAGAAATTCTCTTTTAATTACCAGTTGGATTTCTGTCCTTTGTATTTTTAACATAATTTTTATTCCTTAAAATTTAAAACATTGATTTTAAAATGTCAGAACAGAATACAAGTTGTTAAGATTTATGGGTATCAGATTTTACTTAACCATAGACTGAGCTGTCTGCCATGTTGTCTGCCTCCCCAGTACCCTAGTCAAATTGCTGCAGCTTTCAAGGACAAGCGCCTCCAGCTGCTCCTGTCCTGCCACCCTGATCCAGTTGTGTTAGCCCGCCTTGGGTTTTGGCTACAGCATTTCTTTACCTTTGGTAAGTGTAGATAATACAAACATTGAACAAGAAAGAACTTTTGGCTTTATAAGTAAAAGACAAAAATAACAGTTCATTAGCAAAGAGCAAGTGCAAGGTTTTTTTTGTTTTTTGAATATACTATACACTAGTTGTTCATTAGACTTTCTTCTTCTATATTTTGAGGGCCCACGATCAATGAATGGATCATTCTGGCTCCTATGTTTTTACATGTCACTTATTTTAATTGAATAGATTTGAAATGGGATCATTGAATATTGTAATATTATCTGATCATTAAATTGTCTACCTTTTGCAAGCCATGACAGAATGTTAAAAAATTTACAATTTTCATTGCATTTTGCAGAAAGCCGCTAATATTTATCGCATAGATATGAAATGGGATCACTGAATACAGTTTTAGAATCTGATAATTAAATTGTCTACTTTTTGCAATCTATAACAAAAAAAGTTTAAACATTGACAACTGTAATTGTATTTTGCAGTCTAGAAAATTCTAACTAAATCTGATTCTGAAAATGCTAGGAAACATTAAATCACTGTAGCAATGTTTTGATTGAGCCACAACTAAGTGAAGCAATACACAACTGATTCTCTTTTCAAATAATAATTTAAAAAAAAAAACCCAAAGATTTCAAGAGTGCAGATGTCGACTATGAAAGAAAAGAACAGCTCCTGCAACTGCTTCTGGAGTTTTCTCAACATTTCCAGGTACTGTGGCTCAAATGTCGCTACTCAGAACTTACGATATCCAGTAGGATGGAGCAGGGTCATGCTTTATTTCACAATGTAACAGAACAGTTGGGAACACACCACCCTGCTTCATTTTAGGTCCTGTATTTTAACTCTGAATTGACCAAATTTCCAATGGCTCCTGTTGCTCTGCTACAAAATATTTGTTATTTAAGCTGTCTTTGTTGTTTGGTTTCATTGAAATGCTTTGAGTTTTTAATGTTTAATTTAAATTCTAAAGTTGAAAAAAAAAAAAAATTTATTGAGTTGTAACTAATGCCTTGTTTAATTCTAATGTATAAATAGACTAATCAAGACAGCTAATCATATCATGCAAACTGAACATCCTTCACTTGAAAAACTATATGAATAGAAATACTGGTGATACATCCCACCCTCTTCTCCAAAGATACCTAAAATCAGCTCGACTGGGGCAAATTCTTTCTATTCAAGTTAAGACCGAAAGATATAAAAATTCTTTTGTTCCCCAGTCTGTACGAATTTACTAGCATGCACCCCCCAGCAATTACAAAATCTAAGTAATCATTAAGTCATTATTGTCACTAATGGAGTTCATATACGGCTGATTTCTAAGCTGGAGTAACACTTTGGATTTCTTGTGTTTAAATTGTTAGAATTGTGAAATTTGTCTTGGTCAAACTATGTATTCATTTATGTGCTGAAAATGAATATGCACAATGTAATAAAAAAAAAACGTTTTCATTTATTTGTATCAATGAAAGAATCTTATCTTATTTAACTGTAAATAAAAGACTTGTTGCTCTTATTTCAATGCTTTCAGATACACTTATATTATAAGTTATTTAAACGCCCTTTAAAAAATTCGGTAGTTAAAATTTTTAATTAGATACAGCTCTCTTTATTCTGTTTGGAAGAAGTTCATGCTGGTAATATGTGTGTGTCTCTCAAAGGTAGATCATGTATTTCTTGTTATATGTACGTGTGTCTCTTCACTTGTGTCATATTATTGATTTCATGCCCCCCCAGATCCCTGTGGTGCAAGAATTCTTAGAAAGTTATCTGCCCTCCTGGGATGGACTGCATTTTGTCACTGCTATATTCTCCCTCATCCCCTACATACAGCCATCTTCTTTTCAAGGTTTGTAAACTTGCTAAGAATTGTTACTATGCTGTTAGGGAAGAACATACTTCACACCCCATCTCTGTAACTTTCTAAATGTTTAAGTCAGGTTTTCTCTCAGAGTTTACTGGAGACTCTAAGAACTGGATAGCTTGTCCATTCCAAAAGTGTTAAAAATAAAAATATTTAAGTCAAGAACCCAATTGCTTGGCCATAGCTCAGAACAGGAACATCACACAAGTAAGCAATGCATTAAAATTACCCCATCATTTAAATTCTCAACCTGGAAATTCATGTATCTGTTAATTATTTTTACCCTCTGTTCCTGTTCTATGTATTTTTTTTTTTTAAAATGACATTATCAATCTCGCCAGATTGATGTGAAATATCAAATTGAAACTCACTTTTCGGCATTGCTATACTTTTTTTGACTAATAGTAATTTTTTACAAAAAGCTTGGCAAGAGAAGAGTACTTAGTATGCTAGGTGACCTTTACTTTGGAATGATGGACCAATGAGTCTAGGTTGAAAATTGTAAACGAGATAATCAATAATTAGCATTATCCAGTACAACATCTAGCAGATGAGCTGGTCTCTATTCAAGAGTGTCCTCCGTTCATCGTGGGTCTCTGTTCAAGAGTGTCCTCCGTTCATCGTGGGTCTCTATTCAAGAGTGTCCTCCGTTCATCGTGGGTCTCTGTTCAAGAGTGTCCTCCGTTCATCGTGGGTCTCTGTTCAAGAGTGTCCTCCGTTCATCGTGGGTCTCTATTCAAGAGTGTCCTCCGTTCATCGTGGGTCTCTATTCAAGAGTGTCCTCCGTTCATCGTGGGTCTCTATTCAAGAGTGTCCTCCGTTCATCGTGGGTCTCTGTTCAAGAGTGTCCTCCGTTCATCGTGGGTCTCTGTTCAAGAGTGTCCTCCGTTCATCGTGGGTCTCTATTCAAGAGTGTCCTCCGTTCATCGTGGGTCTCTGTTCAAGAGTGTCCTCCGTTCATCGTGGGTCTCTGTTCAAGAGTGTCCTCCGTTCATCGTGAGTCTCTGTTCAAGAGTGTCCTCCGTTCATCGTGGGTCTCTGTTCAAGAGTGTCCTCCGTTCATCGTGGGTCTCTGTTCAAGAGTGTCCTCCGTTCATCGTGGGTCTCTGTTCAAGAGTGTCCTCCGTTCATCGTGAGTCTCTGTTCAAGAGTGTCCTCCGTTCATCGTGGGTCTCTGTTCAAGAGTGTCCTCCGTTCATCGTGAGTCTCTGTTCAAGAGTGTCCTCCGTTCATCGTGGGTCTCTGTTCAAGAGTGTCCTCCGTTCATCGTGGGTCTCTGTTCAAGAGTGTCCTCCGTTCATCGTGGGTCTCTGTTCAAGAGTGTCCTCCGTTCATCGTGAGTCTCTGTTCAAGAGTGTCCTCCGTTCATCGTGGGTCTCTGTTCAAGAGTGTCCTCCGTTCATCGTGGGTCTCTGTTCAAGAGTGTCCTCCGTTCATCGTGAGTCTCTGTTCAAGAGTGTCCTCCGTTCATCGTGGGTCTCTGTTCAAGAGTGTCCTCCGTTCATCGTGAGTCTCTGTTCAAGAGTGTCCTCCGTTCATCGTGGGTCTCTGTTCAAGAGTGTCCTCCGTTCATCGTGGGTCTCTGTTCAAGAGTGTCCTCCGTTCATCGTGGGTCTCTGTTCAAGAGTGTCCTCCGTTCATCGTGAGTCTCTGTTCAAGAGTGTCCTCCGTTCATCGTGGGTCTCTGTTCAAGAGTGTCCTCCGTTCATCGTGGGTCTCTATTCAAGAGTGTCCTCCGTTCATCGTGGGTCTCTGTTCAAGAGTGTCCTCCGTTCATCGTGGGTCTCTGTTCAAGAGTGTCCTCCGTTCATCGTGAGTCTCTGTTCAAGAGTGTCCTCCGTTCATCGTGGGTCTCTGTTCAAGAGTGTCCTCCGTTCATCGTGGGTCTCTGTTCAAGAGTGTCCTCCGTTCATCGTGGGTCTCTGTTCAAGAGTGTCCTCCGTTCATCGTGAGTCTCTGTTCAAGAGTGTCCTCCGTTCATCGTGGGTCTCTGTTCAAGAGTGTCCTCCGTTCATCGTGAGTCTCTGTTCAAGAGTGTCCTCCGTTCATCGTGGGTCTCTGTTCAAGAGTGTCCTCCGTTCATCGTGGGTCTCTGTTCAAGAGTGTCCTCCGTTCATCGTGGGTCTCTGTTCAAGAGTGTCCTCCGTTCATCGTGAGTCTCTGTTCAAGAGTGTCCTCCGTTCATCGTGGGTCTCTGTTCAAGAGTGTCCTCCGTTCATCGTGGGTCTCTGTTCAAGAGTGTCCTCCGTTCATCGTGAGTCTCTGTTCAAGAGTGTCCTCCGTTCATCGTGGGTCTCTGTTCAAGAGTGTCCTCCGTTCATCGTGAGTCTCTGTTCAAGAGTGTCCTCCGTTCATCGTGGGTCTCTGTTCAAGAGTGTCCTCCGTTCATCGTGGGTCTCTGTTCAAGAGTGTCCTCCGTTCATCGTGGGTCTCTGTTCAAGAGTGTCCTCCGTTCATCGTGAGTCTCTGTTCAAGAGTGTCCTCCGTTCATCGTGGGTCTCTGTTCAAGAGTGTCCTCCGTTCATCGTGGGTCTCTGTTCAAGAGTGTCCTCCGTTCATCGTGGGTCTCTGTTCAAGAGTGTCCTCCGTTCATCGTGAGTCTCTGTTCAAGAGTGTCCTCCGTTCATCGTGGGTCTCTGTTCAAGAGTGTCCTCCGTTCATCGTGGGTCTCTGTTCAAGAGTGTCCTCCGTTCATCGTGAGTCTCTGTTCAAGAGTGTCCTCCGTTCATCGTGGGTCTCTGTTCAAGAGTGTCCTCCGTTCATCGTGGGTCTCTGTTCAAGAGTGTCCTCCGTTCATCGTGAGTCTCTGTTCAAGAGTGTCCTCCGTTCATCGTGAGTCTCTGTTCAAGAGTGTCCTCCGTTCATCGTGGGTCTCTGTTCAAGAGTGTCCTCCGTTCATCGTGGGTCTCTGTTCAAGAGTGTCCTCCGTTCATCGTGAGTCTCTGTTCAAGAGTGTCCTCCGTTCATCGTGAGTCTCTGTTCAAGAGTGTCCTCCGTTCATCGTGAGTCTCTGTTCAAGAGTGTCCTCCGTTCATCGTGGGTCTCTGTTCAAGAGTGTCCTCCGTTCATCGTGAGTCTCTGTTCAAGAGTGTCCTCCGTTCATCGTGAGTCTCTGTTCAAGAGTGTCCTCCGTTCATCGTGGGTCTCTGTTCAAGAGTGTCCTCCGTTCATCGTGAGTCTCTGTTCAAGAGTGTCCTCCGTTCATCGTGGGTCTCTGTTCAAGAGTGTCCTCCGTTCATCGTGAGTCTCTGTTCAAGAGTGTCCTCCGTTCATCGTGAGTCTCTGTTCAAGAGTGTCCTCCGTTCATCGTGAGTCTCTGTTCAAGAGTGTCCTCCGTTCATCGTGAGTCTCTGTTCAAGAGTGTCCTCCGTTCATCGTGAGTCTCTGTTCAAGAGTGTCCTCCGTTCATCGTGAGTCTCTGTTCAAGAGTGTCCTCCGTTCATCGTGAGTCTCTGTTCAAGAGTGTCCTCCGTTCATCGTGGGTCTCTGTTCAAGAGTGTCCTCCGTTCATCGTGGGTCTCTGTTCAAGAGTGTCCTCCGTTCATCGTGAGTCTCTGTTCAAGAGTGTCCTCCGTTCATCGTGGGTCTCTGTTCAAGAGTGTCCTCCGTTCATCGTGAGTCTCTGTTCAAGAGTGTCCTCCGTTCATCGTGAGTCTCTGTTCAAGAGTGTCCTCCGTTCATCGTGGGTCTCTGTTCAAGAGTGTCCTCCGTTCATCGTGAGTCTCTGTTCAAGAGTGTCCTCCGTTCATCGTGAGTCTCTGTTCAAGAGTGTCCTCCGTTCATCGTGGGTCTCTGTTCAAGAGTGTCCTCCGTTCATCGTGAGTCTCTGTTCAAGAGTGTCCTCCGTTCATCGTGAGTCTCTATTCAAGGGTGTCCTCCGTTCATCGTGGGTCTCTATTCAAGAGTGTCCTCCGTTCATCGTGGGTCTCTATTCAAGAGTGTCCTCCGTTCATCGTGGGTCTCTATTCAAGAGTGTCCTCCGTTCATCGTCTCTATTCAAGAGTGTCCTCCGTTCATCGTGGGTCTCTATTCAAGAGTGTCCTCCGTTCATCGTGAGTCTCTGTTCAAGAGTGTCCTCCGTTCATCGTGGGTCTCTATTCAAGAGTGTCCTCCGTTCATCGTGGGTCTCTATTCAAGAGTGTCCTCCGTTCATCGTGGGTCTCTATTCAAGAGTGTCCTCCGTTCATCGTCTCTATTCAAGAGTGTCCTCCGTTCATCGTGAGTCTCTGTTCAAGAGTGTCCTCCGTTCATCGTGAGTCTCTGTTCAAGAGTGTCCTCCGTTCATCGTGAGTCTCTGTTCAAGAGTGTCCTCCGTTCATCGTGAGTCTCTGTTCAAGAGTGTCCTCCGTTCATCGTGAGTCTCTGTTCAAGAGTGTCCTCCGTTCATCGTGAGTCTCTGTTCAAGAGTGTCCTCCGTTCATCGTGGGTCTCTGTTCAAGAGTGTCCTCCGTTCATCGTGGGTCTCTGTTCAAGAGTGTCCTCCGTTCATCGTGAGTCTCTGTTCAAGAGTGTCCTCCGTTCATCGTGGGTCTCTGTTCAAGAGTGTCCTCCGTTCATCGTGAGTCTCTGTTCAAGAGTGTCCTCCGTTCATCGTGAGTCTCTGTTCAAGAGTGTCCTCCGTTCATCGTGGGTCTCTGTTCAAGAGTGTCCTCCGTTCATCGTGAGTCTCTGTTCAAGAGTGTCCTCCGTTCATCGTGAGTCTCTGTTCAAGAGTGTCCTCCGTTCATCGTGGGTCTCTGTTCAAGAGTGTCCTCCGTTCATCGTGAGTCTCTGTTCAAGAGTGTCCTCCGTTCATCGTGAGTCTCTATTCAAGGGTGTCCTCCGTTCATCGTGGGTCTCTATTCAAGAGTGTCCTCCGTTCATCGTGGGTCTCTATTCAAGAGTGTCCTCCGTTCATCGTGGGTCTCTATTCAAGAGTGTCCTCCGTTCATCGTCTCTATTCAAGAGTGTCCTCCGTTCATCGTGGGTCTCTATTCAAGAGTGTCCTCCGTTCATCGTGGGTCTCTATTCAAGAGTGTCCTCCGTTCATCGTGAGTCTCTATTCAAGAGTGTCCTCCGTTCATCGTCTCTATTCAAGAGTGTCCTCCGTTCATCGTGAGTCTCTATTCAAGAGTGTCCTCCGTTCATCGTGAGTCTCTATTCAAGAGTGTCCTCCGTTCATCGTGGGTCTCTATTCAAGAGTGTCCTCCGTTCATCGTGGGTCTCTATTCAAGAGTGTCCTCCGTTCATCGTGAGTCTCTATTCAAGAGTGTCCTCCGTTCATCGTCTCTATTCAAGAGTGTCCTCCGTTCATCGTGAGTCTCTATTCAAGAGTGTCCTCCGTTCATCGTGAGTCTCTATTCAAGAGTGTCCTCCGTTCATCGTGGGCCTCTATTCAAGAGTGTCCTCCGTTCATCGTGGGTCTCTATTCAAGAGTGTCCTCCGTTCATCGTGAGTCTCTATTCAAGAGTGTCCTCCGTTCATCGTCTCTATTCAAGAGTGTCCTCCGTTCATCGTGAGTCTCTATTCAAGAGTGTCCTCCGTTCATCGTGAGTCTCTATTCAAGAGTGTCCTCCGTTCATCGTGGGTCTCTATTCAAGAGTGTCCTCCGTTCATCGTGGGTCTCTATTCAAGAGTGTCCTCCGTTCATCGTGAGTCTCTATTCAAGAGTGTCCTCCGTTCATCGTCTCTATTCAAGAGTGTCCTCCGTTCATCGTGAGTCTCTATTCAAGAGTGTCCTCCGTTCATCGTGAGTCTCTATTCAAGAGTGTCCTCCGTTCATCGTGGGCCTCTGTTCAAGAGTGTCCTCCGTTCATCGTGAGTCTCTGTTCAAGAGTGTCCTCCGTTCATCGTGGGTCTCTATTCAAGAGTGTCCTCCGTTCATCGTGGGTCTCTATTCAAGAGTGTCCTCCGTTCATCGTGAGTCTCTATTCAAGAGTGTCCTCCGTTCATCGTGAGCCTCTATTCAAGAGTGTCCTCCGTTCATCGTGAGTCTCTATTCAAGAGTGTCCTCCGTTCATCGTGAGAGCTTTCACACATCAACTTTGTGGTAGAAATTTGCTCAGTCTTTTACCTAGCAGTTTCATTTCAAATCCCGTGCGTGCACTCTTTCTAAGTAGATTGATATAGCGAAAACAGTTTTGCCAAGTTTAAGATTCACCGATTGCCAATTAAAGTTTAGTTTCTTAATTTAAAAAAAAATAACTGCTACCCTCTGTGTGCACAATACATATTTATTTCACAAAGTTCCTTAACTTTGCATAAATCAATCAGACCTTAATAATTATTATTATTAGTTGTCTTATATAGCTCGGTACCCCAGCCTAGGGCTGGGATCATCGAGCTGAACATAAAAATATTAGAAAAAGAGACATAATCGTGACAATAAAATAAAATACATTTATGTAATAAAGAACAGCTGTATGGAGACAAAACAAAAACTAATGCATATTCACCCCATGCACCCCAGAACTTTTACATGGCAAGCCATGGACGGCGGCCTGCAGCATCGTTTATCGGTCAGATGTGGGGAATCAGTAGGGGTAGTAGAGTTTAAAGAGATGTGTTTTGAGTGCAGTTTTGAAGGCTGTGATGGTTGATATATTGCGGATGTGTAGTGGAAGAGAATTCCATTGTTTGGGGGCACAGTAAGAGATATGAAATTGATATGGTATTCAATTTCATTAAGAACATTTCCAGAAAATTAACAGGGTAGCCAAGTTAAAACAAAAAAATTACTAATTTTAAAATTAATTGTGTATTATTTTCCTGAAACATCTGATCAGTTCGGGGTGTAGCTTTATGAGCACTGAAGAATGTTGCATAACATTGTGTCATAACTGTCAGTATTGAGATGTGTTGACATTGTTGTATGATTTGAATGTAACTAGATTTTAATCACCAAAAACAGAACTGCGTAACATCTTGGATCCTCTTCAGAAACTTTTTTTTACATCGGATGTTTATTTCAAGGTAATGTTATTGTTAGTTTCATACTTTATGGATTATCAAATCTAATGTAATCTTCAAAAAAAAATTATTTTCAATTACGGGTAAAAAAAAAATGTACTAAATCTTTTTGTAAACCATTTACTGTGATCAAGGCTTGTTATAGTAGAAGTAATGTAGTTGGTTGACTGAATTTCATTGCACTGACGAAACCTGCTTAAGGTAAAATATGAGATTAGAAATTCACTCACATTTATTATTGCTCAAAGTTTACCGGGGATGAAATTAAAGTAAAAATGATTTTTAAGGAAATAAGAATTTCCAGAATGATTAGAAAGTTTTGTTGCTACAGATATTCTATCTTAAATTGCTTGGGGGTTTAAGGTGGGTGGGGGGTCATTTGTATGATCTCATAATGGGTGGCCCTCAATTGACAGGATGCATCATGGGATTTGGGATATAATTATCTTATCTATTTGGCTCCCTGTGCTTGAAGCAACTATAAAGATTTCTCAAGTATTAACTAAATGTTGATAATTAACATTCATGCAGTGTGCCTTATTTTCACAGGCAATGTTTATCACCAGTCTGACAAAGCTGGCCAGCAATTGGGTTCTTGCCAATCGTGGGCCCGTTGTTACTGTTTCAGAACAGGAACATCACACAAGGTAGGCAATGCATTAATAATACCATCATTTAAATTCTCAACATGGAAATTCATGTAATCTTTAAAGATTTTACCTTCTGTGCCTGTTCTATTTTTTTTTTAAAATGACATTATTAAACCTGCTTCCTTTGGCCAAATTGATGTTAAATATCAAATTGAAACTCACTTATCGGCATTGCTATACTTTTTTGACGATTAGTAAAAAAAAATTTATTATTTGAGCAGTAACACTTAGCCCCTTAACTACCGCTGGGTTTTGACATCGATTTTTGCTGACTCAGCAACAAAAAACTTTTATATAAAAAAAAAAAAAAAAAAAAGAAGAAATTTCCGTTATTTTCATTCTCTATCCAATTTGCTTTTAACTTCTCTATAGATAAACGAATAAAGAAATATATAGCATTGAAATATGACGTCGACGTGACGTCCTTGGTATTTCAGAAAAGTTCTTTGCCTTTTTGTTATGACGTCTATGTGACGTCCTTGGTAATTGAAAGTGGGTGATCGTGACGTGCGTCGATGTCATTGGTAGCGAAAAGGTTAAGGGGTAGTTGATAATGAGTTGGTTTGGTAAACATTCTGTGTTATGAAAGACCTTGTGGTATATTTTATCTTTAACTTACCTGTTTTATTCACAAGTTTGGACTTGTAAACAATTTTGATCTCACAATCTTGGATTGCTACACGTGGAAATAAAATTTAAAAAAGCATTTGACAACTCCTAACACTTGAAACAGGACACAGCCCTGAGCTACTTCATTTAAAGTTTGATAAAATAAACAACAAACAAACATAGGAAGCTTTAATTTTGTGTTTACCTTTAAATCATTTGAGGATATGAATATGTAGCAACCTTTGCTATAAACCAGTTTCAAAAACTAGAATCACATTCAGAAAAAGACTATCAAAAAGTTATTATATCCTGAAAATGACTGTGTTCAATGTATTCAAAAAAAATCTTATCTTATCTTAACACTTCAATACATAATCTTATAGTTTTGTAATCAGGTGTTAAAAACATTATGATTTTCTCCTTAATTGCAGTTTTTAGATGGACTCGATTTTTAAGACAGTCATTATTTTCTTCTTTGTTTTTCCGTTTGAAAGTACAAATGCAGACAGTGTTGTTGGTGTGTCGAGAGTTGTGACAGATGTCCAAACGAGGCAGGAGGCGGCAGCTGATCCCAAGGTGACAGAGAGTAGAACTTCAGGCAGGGTTGAGTCCGAAGATGGAATACAAACCATCCTGTTACATCTGGTGAACTACTTGGATAATGTTATTGTCGCCGGGATGCGTATGGAGGATGATCACTACCTCTTGCAGACCACAACACTCGATCTTCTTGAATTGGTGAGCTCAGATTCATTGTTCATATACCACTACACTTGATCTCAGTTGACTTGGTGATCCCTGATTCATTGTCCATATACCATTACACTTGATCTCAGTTGACTTGGTGAGCCCTGATTCATTGTTCATATACCACTACACTTGATCTCAGTTGTTCATATACCACTACACTTGATCTCAGTTGACTTGGTGAGCCCTGATTCATTGTTCATATACCACTACACTTGATCTCAGTTGTTCATATACCACTACACTTGATCTCAGTTGACTTGGTGAGCCCTAATTCATTGTTCATATACCACTACACTTGATCTCAGTTGTTCATATACCACTACACTTGCTCTCAGTTGACTTGGTGACCTCTGATTCATTGTTCCTATGTCACAGATATTTTTCCAGCCATACTATAACCCATGTTCACAAGTCTCACAGTAAACAGCTAACAATGGCCAACCATACTATGTCCCGGCTAAGCTAGCTCACCCACATGTAGTAGATACTATTTTCCTGAATAGTCCACTGTCCTGTTGGTTTCAATAATGTAATGATGTTCTAATCACATGACACGCTCATGACATACACATGACATACCATTTTCTCAGTAAATGAAAGTAGGCAGGCCCTTCTCTGTGTATAACCTTATGTTCTGGGATATTTCGAGGTCAGGGAGATGCCAGAGCTGCTGCCTGCTGAGAGTACCTTTTTTGGTGTGTGTGTATGTGTGTGTAGTTCTATTATTCTGTTTGTATTAATGTAACCAATCTTAGGTACAAAATAAATGTTCTCTGCACTTAGGTTATTCATTACTTTGTGGTGATTCAAATTTGATGAACTTGGGAATTGTGATACTGTGTTCTTTGAACTTGGGAATTGTGATACTGTGTTCTTTGAACTTGGGAATTGTGATACTGTGTTCTTTGAACTTGGGAATTGTGATACTGTGTTCTTTGAACTTGGCAGTGCTGATGGCTTATGTTCTCCTCTTTGTGACTCTTATGCAGGTTATTGTATAAACGGCATGATCCACATTTTGCTGCCACGCTTTGTACTTGAGCTCATTGTTCTCTCACGAGTAGTTCTAGTGTGTAAATAAATTGGGCTGTGTTATAAAACATGTGTTTCCTACTCCCACCTAAGACATAGACATTTTTATTACCAATTCTTTAAAAGATGCATGTGTAATTGGATTTAAAAGGCCTAACATCCTTTCCTCACTACATGTAAGGTTATGTCCCTGACATATATCTAGACCAACCCCCTTGCACTATGAAGCCAGTTCTATAGTTAGGTTTAAATCTGAAAGAGCACGTAACAAACTCATGTTAGACAATGACAGGCGGGCTGTCCCATGTACTCTGATAATGACAGCAAATCTTGCATCAAGCATGTTTGGGTTGTCCAATGTTTTCTGATAACGACAGGCAGTCTTGCATCATGCATGTTTGCGAGAAAATATTAGTTCGTCTTGTCTCCAAATTGTTTTTTATTTTATACACACAGATATCCACGATGCTACAAAAGTTTGGCATACCACTCCTGAGCCTTCCCCTCCAGGTGATTCATCGTCTGATGTTGTCGGACTGTCCCGCCACTCTGGCCAGGCTGTGTAAAGTCATTAACTCGTAAGTAGCTTCCACTGAGGAGTTTTAGCGATTGTGTGCTGATTAAGGGATACTTGGACTGTGAGAAATGCAGGAAAGGAACCTTCAGTCCTTTGCACAGATGTCAACATTGTTGTTTTTTTTGCATTGATGCACAAAATATGTTGTGTATCCTAGGTGGCTGATGGACTTTCTTTAGTTTTTATGTGGTAGATTATCACTGACGTGAATGATTACTACTCGCTTTTGTGGTCTAGGGGTGTAAGATGATGCAATTGAACTCATTGGACTCAACTGTCTTCATCAGGCCAACAAACAAATATTTTGTTTAATTAACTAATCATCAGATGAATGGACTAGAAGAAAATACTTTCTGTCCTAACTAACACTTAGCTGAAATGTAGTATCCAAGAGGACCGCAACAGGACTGAGGTTTCCTCTTGTTGTCACTGGGGATGCTACTCGGTGTCCATACATGTTTCTGCAAAGCATTCATTTGAGAATTGCCAAGACTTGGTCATCCGATTTTTGACATTACGCACTGTTCTCTGAGATTTTACAACCTGCAGATTTTCTCTTCCCTCACTTGCTCCCCCCTCTCTATTGATATCCCTTGCTTTTTATCAATCACTACTCACTTTAATATGTAATCATTGTGACACCTTACGTGCATCCCAAATCAGGATTCACATTGTTATCACTAAAAATAATCATCTGTACTATGGATAAAGTATATGGGTTTTTTTTTTTTTTTTACATATAGTCATATAGGTGTTTAATTTATTTTAGTTACAGATTACCAATTGTGAAGGTCTTACTTCCAATAAAAAAAAAAAATTATCTTATATGATGTATTCACTGCACAGTACTTTATCTTACAGGTATCGTATTGCCTACAATACATCAAAGACAAATAGAAATATGTTGAACAAACCCATGCTGTCCTCGGTCAGCACGGATGCTGGACAGGATTGTTTCCCAAGGCATTTCAATGGACTGCTCCTGGATGTGCTTGGGATGCTCTGGCAAGGTTTGGTCAAAATAAGATTTTTTTTTGGGTCAACATTTTAAATTTGTGCAATGCCTTGTTCTGGTAACTTCACAATGGCAACTCTTAGTTAGTTAATGGTTGTTCTAGCTACTTCACTATGGCTCCTCTTAGTTAATGGTTGTTCTAGCTACTTCACTATGGCTCCTCTTAGTTAATGGTTGTTCTAGCTACTTCACTATGGCTCCTCTTAGTTAATGGTTGTTCTAGCTACTTCACTGTGGTTCCTCTTAGTTAGCTAACTGTTGTTTTAGTTCTACCATCGGGATTGTAAGGAACTAACATCTCAGTGTCAGTATTACAGACCTGTTTACACTTAGGATTTTGGCGTGCAATGTGCAATTTGGAGGTGTATACATTATATATGCTGTATATTTATTTTTTACTATTAAGATAATGTATTGAAGGATTTTGTGATGATATTGTACGATTTTAAGAGTTTGAAGGTAAGCAGGTCTGGTATTATTTCTAAACTTATGTTTAGAAACTGTTCACCAGTGTGTAACGAAATCTAATTACAGTATTAGCTTTAGCAAATGGACAATATGGCATTAATACAATGCAAATTCTGCATTTGGTGCCAAACTGTATCATCCTACAAATAAAAATCCCAGGTCTTGTGATTTCACCCTGCAAAGTGTACACCAGAAGTCTACACCATTGTCACAATTATTGTGACTGATGGCTTCTAACCTTCACACAATCAGCATCCTTCCCAATTTTATTTCCTATGCATTCTGTCACTTTATTTTACGTAACTATCTTCTACATAATTTGTCCTGTCACAATATTTTACTTAACTGTCTTCTACACAAATGTGTTGTGTCACATTATTTTACTTAACTGTCTTCTACACAAATGTGTTGTGTCACATTATTTTACTTATAATCTAACTTGAATACAATCTTATCCGATCAAGGACGCATGTTTCAAGGCAGGAGGCAGACCTATGAGTCCATCTTCCAACTGAAACCTTCACCTCGATTGGAGGGCATTTTGAATGACAGAGCCCTGACCATATACACAGGGCCAGCGTTTGTTGGCTTTGCCTACAAGTTTTTAAAAGAGGTGAGGTAGATTGTTATGGTGGCTCTTTAGATCAGTCTAAGGCACTGCCCAATGCCAACAAACGTTTCAGCCACAGAAGAGGGTTAAGATGCAAGTTTATCAATGTCACATTTTAAAAAGTATTTGTCCTACAAGTGGGCTATAAATATTTTGAGTGCTCTAAAAAATTAAATTTTCATACACTCCTCCTCCCCCCCCCCCCCCCCCCCCCCCTATTTTTATCCCAATAGTATCTCATTCATTATCAGAAAACTGCTCCCCTAGCCCTCTACCCAAGTCCGAATTTTAATTTCTTCATCTTTTTGCTTTCAGACTCAGAAAGATGATAAAAAAAAGATTCATCCATTTCAAATAGAGGTATGTGCTATGGGCTTGTTACTGTATTAATCATTGCAATTTTTCTGACCCTATCATTATCACCATTCAGATCAAGCGGCCATTTGGGCATGTGCCGTTTGGCATGCGGCCTCGGGGGGAAGAATTTACAACCCCCCTCCGCAGCTGTTCTTTGTTGATGTATAGGGTGGTGGTGCGGCCTGGTACTTTTGGTAGACAGTTTAGATAAAAAAATAATGATCAATTAAAATGAATGCAGGTTGACCTCTAATAAATCTTAGAATACAATTTCTAAAAAAAAAATTATTTATAATCATGAACTCATTCCCGGGGGCAGTGCTACTTCCGTGCTTAATTTATATTCCTAAGAAAGGGAAGTAATTCTGTTTCGCCAGTAATTTGCGTTTGAAAAGTATTTTTTTTCAGCTGCTAAGTACTAAGTAATAATAAAGAATTAAGGATGAATACATCCAGAAATGCATAAGGTTTAATAGAAATATAACAAAAACGGCAAACAAATATTGGGCAATGACCAGAAAAATCTAGTTATGGCCACTGGGGTGAACACATGCCGTTCACAGGTGCACCATAAAAAAAAAAAAAGCACAGATTGAAAGTGAAACAAGATTAAAAAGCTTTCATTTTTTTTTAAATTTGGGATCACTCCTACTAATCACACCATCACCGGCAGTCTCAAGGGACGTGAGATTTAACTGCTATTTGCAAATAAAAAAATGAGAGAGGTGTTTCTCTACGCTCTTGGACGCATTTGGACAAGTCTGTCTGACCCACAGAATGACGCACTGAGTGGCTACCGTCGGGAATGAGTTAAGTGCCACAAGTCAACAAAGTAGCAGGGAACACCTGCATTGACTGATGTTCTTGCTGTATTGATAATTAAATCATTATTATTATAAGAAGTTTTTTTATAGGGTAGTACCTCCAGCCTCACCACGCTGTACATACAATTTAACAAACATAATCATGAGCTTTAAAATTAGCATACATTAATGAAATAAAACAAAACAAACGTGTATTCGCCCAAACCATTCCATAACTTTTTTAAAATGTCAAGCCATGGACGGCACCCGGCAGTATCGTCTGTCAGCCAGGGGGGGGATCAGTCAGGATAGAGTTTAAAGAGATGTGTTTTGAGTGCAGTATAAATCACATTGCTTAATCTCCTCTCTCTCTCTTCCCCCCCCCCCCCCCTTTTTTTTTTTCTTTTTAAGGAATGGAAAGATAACTACTTGCTGTTCCTTGAGAAAGAAAACTTCCCAGAGTTCAAAGACCTGGTCTTTGCCAACACAAAGAGCCATAAAAAGGTGTAGATGATGTGTTCGCTGGACATCCCTTGCAGTGATACAGGTCACCACTGTCTTGATGACTGTTGGTCACTTTAAAAAAAAATTGATTTTGAATAGCAATCATTTACCTCTGTGCCAGCAATGGAGACTGTGAATTAGAGATTGGATGCTGTTGACTTTCTGTTGTATTTGAGCGGATTTAGTTTTCCATAACTCTTTCTAATTGCTGTTCCGAAACTCTTGATGGCAAAACGACACAGGGCACTTGTATATACAGTATATATATATATGTATATAGACACTTCAGAAAATTAAGAACCCTGGTGAGATTGTCTCAAACTATGGCATGTCATACCTCCTGAAACATTAGACGGTTTAACTGGATTACGGCTCAAAATACCTTCACCCAAACTTATGACATGAAAAATATTAGGGATCGTCATATGGAGATTTTTTTGTTCCTATGAACCCATCTTGAAAATGTAGATGTTTAATACAGATATTGTATTGGCATCATTTTGTACGCATTTATAACACTTTGCATGTCATGTCAGCTTGCATTATATTTCAGTTAAGTTTGAAGATTATGTTGAATTTAGACATTGTTACTTCCAGTGCTGGTGTTGCCAGTGCTGGTGTTGCCGGTGCTGGTGTTGCCAGTGCTGGTGTTGCCGGTGCTGGTGTTGTCAGTGCTGGTGTTGCCAGTGCTAGTGTTGCCAGTGCTGGTGTTGCCAGTGCTGGTGTTGCCAGTGCTGGTGTTGCCAGTGCTGGTGTTGCCAGTGCTGGTGTTGCCTGTGCTAGTGTTGCCGGTGCTAGTGTTGCCGGTGCTGCTGTTGCCGGTGCTGCTGTTGCCGGTGCTGGTGTTGCCGGTGCTGGTGTTGGCGGCGCTGGTGTTGCCGGCGCTGGTGTTGCCGGTGCTGGTGTTGCCGGTGCTGGTGTTGCCGGTGCTGGTGTTGCCGGTGCTGGTGTTGCCAGTGCTGGTGTTGCCAGTGCTGGTGTTGCCTGGCCCTCAAATAAAAGTTGGTGATTCAAAGCAGCCTGGCCAAATGAATTGTTTGCCAAGTAAGGATGCAAGTGTTAACCCTTGAGAACTGCCAAAGTCAGAAGACACCAGCCAACTTTGCATGAGTCTAAATGTATTGTGGTGCCCCAACGGTCCAAGGACTAAGGGACATGATGATGATGATAAAATGTATTGTCCTACCTACAAAAAAAAAAAAAAAAAAAAAGTAACTATTTTTACTGTTAAAGGACTCAAGACAGCATATTTCAAACATTGCCACCACATGCAATTGGGACAACCCCCCCACTTCCTTTTTTTTTCCTTCCATGTTAAGTTTATAAATTTAGAACTTCTCCTACTCTGACTTCCACTACTCAACTGAGAGTATATCTTATTTAAGATTACCTCCTGGCCCATATCCACTCTAATGGAGTGGACCCTTTGGTATATGTATATATATATATATCTATCTATAAAGATGTATATATGATGTATATATGAATATGTCTGTTTTTTGTTTGTTTTTCTATGCCACTCCTTCCCCCCCCCCCCCAACCCCCACTCCCCTCTTCCTGATGGATTGCCTTAGAGGTTTTGCACTTTAACCTGGCAGTGCCAAGTTTGAAATTAATAACAACTGCATATATCATATAACACACTACACTTAAAGTTAGGTCGTTTAGGTGGTCATGTGTGCCCATGCACCTCTTCTGTTATTAGTTGAAAACTAAAATAGATCATTGCAGTGTTGCAGCAAAAAAAAAAAAAAAAATATATATATATATATATCTAAGCATTTATTATTTACCTCAGTCACTTCCATGCTTTTTGTCATTTGATGCATTCGTGTACGATTTATTTATTGTAGTTTATGCCGGTACTAGAACCAGTCCTGTAGAACTCTGACCTATCGACCATTTATGGAAATTATTATAGCAGGATTGTTTTTAAACCAATCCATTTATTTCCAGGTCAATGCTTGGGTTTACTGAATGTTGTTGACTACAAGAATAAAGAGTGAAGAAAGTGTTAAGTCAGTTTTCCCCAAGATACTTGAAGTGTTTGGTTTTATGTGTGTGTTACAGTTGTTGCATTTTTGTACCGGTACATATCATGTTGCTGTTGGGGTTTGATTTCACTCTTTCCTCTCCTTGTTTAAAATATATTTTGTGGGTGTCTAGTCTTCTGCATGGCACGTGCGGCTATTCACTTCAGTTGTGTGAGGATACCAGTTATCATGGTTGTTGAACTGGTTAAAAACCCTCAGTATTGTGCCACCAAATGTATATCTTGAGTAGCAGGTGGGCTCAACCATTCCTACATTCAAATAACTATCTATTTTGTCCCAACACTGCCACCTTTTCTATCTTTAAAAATCTTTATATTTATGAAAAGTCTATGAAAATTTATGTGCATATTGAATATCATATTTTTAATTTCGCTCCACTCCCACTGAAAAGTAGTATCCGAGAGGGCGCAGCAAAATAATTTTTAATTTAATTCTCTTTTTTCGGTTGTTTGTTTGCTGACGAAGGCTTCCTGCCGACAAGTTTGTTGATTTGTTACGTTCCCTTTTCTTCAGGTTTTCACATACTTTGTTTTACTCATTTCATTTTTTGCTAACCTGATTGCAGTCTCTCCCCCTTATTACCATGATACACGAAGTAGGTCACGAAAAGACCACATTTTGCTAGAAATGACCAGGTAAACGGAGTTACACATTGGGGCAATTTTGACATTTTGCCCATTGATAGGGTCAGGAATAATTTTAATATATTTTCTTACTTACTTTTGTAAACCCAAATATATAAATTTAACTAAGAAATGGTTAATGAAACCAGATACACAATAATAAAAATATATTCAAAAGTTGACATTTTTGCCAACTTCTCACCCGCAATACCCCTTAATAGCACCTCCCCTTAACTTAATAGCACCTCCCCTTAATAGGGCCTGGTTTGGAGTGGCTTTTTAAATTACCTTTTACCTCATACAAAAATTTATATATATATTTTTTATGGGGGGGTGAGGTTCATTTGTACGTACACCTGGGGGGGGGGGGTCCAAAATTGTACGGGCACAACGGGGAAATGGGGGGGGGGGGTCTGAATAAATTCCCCTGACGTCACGTTAAGAAAGACCACCCTCCCATCTTTTTTTTTTGTAGAAGCGTCTCTTCTAAACACTATTCTTTGCAGATAATAAAGCTGGTGGCCTCCCTTGAAGCCTCACCTTCCCACCTTTAATTCACAGTGTGCACAAACTCCCCTTGTCTGCTTGGCTGGTTGAGCTAAATTACTCGTATTGAATTGAATTGGTTTAGAGCTCCGACATACGTTTGTGGCGCTGCCTAATCCAATCTCTGTCTCTCTATTCCGCTTATTGTATTTGCATACCAAATCTGTTGTCGATTCTCGTGACGATGTGTCAAAGGCTTAGCATAATTTCTGTAGTCTTCAGAAAAAAGATGGCGATGAACTTTTCTGGATCCTTTGAGGACCGAAGCTATGAGGAAAGGTCAAATATGCCGGACTATTGAAGCGCGGAGTCCGGATTCGTTCTTTGTAGCTGCCGATGTAGGAGCTATTTTGAATAAGCAAAAAATTCTAAAAGCAAAAAGCCCTTTCAAAAAAAGATAAAAAATGTGAGGAAAAACTAGCGCTATTTTTTATATTATGACGGTGTCGTAGAATATTTTTTGTGATTAAAAAGTTGGTGAAAATCTTCTGAAAAAAAACTTATTGTCACATTCAGTAGTCGGTACTTTTATATCGAACTCGGGCAACATTCGCGCGTCCTAGGGAGGAGGCAGATACTGGAGAGAATAGTCTGACAGATTAGATTATTGTAACAGTTGTTTGTGGGGTTTGCCTCAGAATCAAATTCAGAGACTCCAGAGGGTGCAAAATTCTGCAGCACGCATTGTGTCGCGGAAAACGAGATCAAACCACATCACCCCAGTTCTACGAGATCTCCATTGGGTTCCTATTAGTGAGCGCATTGACCACAAGATTCTGTCCTTAGGCGTATAGCTGCATAGAAGGCTCTGCACCAAAATATCTGAAAGAACTGCTTTATCAACATGTAACCATAAAGAACCTGCGGTCCTCAACTCAGTCCTGGATGAACACAGAAAAAAGTCGTACGGAGTGCGCTCTTTTGAAGCGGTGGCGCCAAAGTTATGGAATAGTTTACCTCCATCTTTGAGGAGTACTGACAAGGACAGAAAATCATTTAGGAAACATTTAAAGACTTTTTTGTTTAATAGATTTGATGACATCAGAGCGAAGTGAGTACGCTAAGGTAGCATTGATACCAGCAGTGAGCACGCTAAGGTAGCATGGATACCAGCAGTGAGCACGCTAAGGTAGCATGGATACCAGCAGTGAGCACGCTAAGGTAGCATGGATAACAGCAGTGAGCACGCTAAGGTAGCATGGATAACAGCAGTGAGCACGCTAAGGTAGCATGGATACCAGCAGTGAGCACGCTAAGGTAGCATGGATAACAGCAGTGAGCACGCTAAGGTAGCATGGATACCAGCAGTGAGCACGCTAAGGTAGCATAGATAACAGCAGTGAGCACGCTAAGGTAGCATAGATACCAGCAGTGAGCACGCTAAGGTAGCATGGATACCAGCAGTGAGCACGCTAAGGTAGCATGGATACCAGCAGTGAGCACGCTAAGGTAGCAATCAATCAAACTTAGTGGAAGAGATATAAGTCGGATAGACTGGCGGATGAGCAGCGGGCTACGTCCGATAATCTGGTGGATAGGTCAGATAGACAGTTAGATAAAGGGAAATGTCAGACAGATGGATAGAGATAGAGGCAGGGGTAGCCAACTCAGTAAAAAAATAAATATTTTCGAAATTTGTACGTCACACTATTAAGATCCCATATAAATCCACATAGCACATTTGGGTACCTTAGAAATCCGAAGCCCTCCGTCGGGACTGCAGGACCCATGGCTGTGATTGCAGCTCTCATGGATGTGATATCAAGGATAGATTCGTTTAAACTTGATAACTTGAAGCAAAACTATTCTATAAATAAAGTTTCCTCCACGACATTCTCATCAAAGTTTTGTGTCTCCTGCTTATGGCAAGCCATAAACAGGAGCCATAAAAAAATGTTTTTTTGTTTTTTTTGCATCAAAAGCCCTAAGGACAATTTCAAAACTATTTTGTTGTTACTGAGGATGTCAGTAACAACAAAAGAGTTTGAAATTGTCCTTAGGGCTTTTTGATGCAAAAAAACCAATATGGAATTATCGGCGTTTTTTTTGTGTGATTTTTCTTCTCTCGCTTGCCATAAACAGGAGACATAAAGTTTTATGTCTCCTGTTTATGGCAAGCGAGAGAAGAAAATCACAAAACGCCGAGAATTCCATATTGGTTTTTTTTTGCATCAAAAGCCTTAAGGACAATTTCAAACAATTTTGTTTTTTACTGACATCCTCAAGTTCTTAAGGACTTTACAGACAACTCGTTTTAGGTCAAATTTAAACGGACTGCCCGTAAACCCTCGACCAAGGGTTCTCAACCTTCCTAATGCCGCGCGACCCTTTAATACAGTTCCTCGTGTCGTGGTGACACACCCCCCCCCCAAACCATAAAATTATGTTCGTTGCTACTTCATAAATATTGTGTTTTCTGATGGTCTTAGGCGACCCCTTTGTAAGGGTCGTTCGACCGCCAAAGGGGGTCACGACCCACAGGTTGAGAACCGCTGTCCTAGATGACGTCCGATTGACAGATGCAGATAGACAGAGGGATTAGTCAGCCAGACTTGTAGAAAGAGCAATAAGTCAGAGAGTACTGGCGGTTAGACAGAGCGACGCGTCTTAAGTTTACAGAGCTGACGCGCGGGTACAGAGACGGACATCTTTGAAGGACAGACACTTAACTCGCCGTCTGGTCGTATCTCCTCGCGATTCAATGTAATGGAAAGATGGCACTAAAATCTGAGCCTGAGACACTATTAAAATGGAGCACGATGAAAGGCCAGACTCCCTACGCTTGATCGGGCCCGTGAGATGTTAGATGGGCTGTAAAGTAAAATATAAGGTGGGGGGGGGGGGGGCTCTTAGAAGTTCCACCAAATCAAGGTCAGTGGACATCAAAACGGTGGCAAAAAGGGTTCGCTTTTATGAATTTTATTTGAACATTTTTTAAATAAAAATTAAAGAAAATAGGGGGGGGGGGGGGGTAATGGTCTGATTATGTGAGAATTAGTGATCCAGTGAATGAAAGAGCGGGAGAGTTAGATGGAAGAAACAAGACATCAAACAAAGATTCGATTGTAACACCCCACATGTAGACCTTCGTAGTTTTGTTATCGATAGTTGTTAGTGAGCGTATTTGGTGTAAAGATTAATTGTGCAACTGATGCTATGTTGTTTGTATTGTTAACGTTTTTTGGGTAACGGGTGATGACGTGTTTGTTGTTATGGATTTAGCAGTTGGTATGCAGGGAGAGAGTTGTATGAACGAAGCACGGAGGGCAGCGTTGTGAATAAAAAACCTTTTGAAGTATTCAACTTGTATGTATCCTTCTTTGGGGAGAATAATAATGATAAATAAAAAAGATGCACAAAGAGAAGTAGTGATTTAAAAGCAAGAGTCGAACTCAGCTAAAAATATCATTTTTTTCGCGTCTTCATTTAATATCGTTTATCAGAGCAAATATTTCTTTTGATGTCGTTCCCGACACAGTATTTTGTAGATCAATTTGCATATCTAAGACAGAGAACGGAATCGGTCGTCAGGTGGCGATTGTTAAAAACACACATGAGCGCCAGGTGGATATGAGTAAGTCACAGGCAGGATTACGGATACTATGTTTTATGCAGTGCCGGGTTTAGCTATAAGCGATATGGGAGGATGACTGAAATGTCACATTGAGAGATGGCGTCTGCGGGCCGTCGAGCTTAAAGCTCTTTATGCCCTCCCTGGCGCTCACCCACACAAACCAGACGTCGGGTTTCGCCGACGCCGGACCGTGCGAGAGAACGCCAGAGACCTCTCCGGGCGTGGACCGTCCCCACCAGCAACCGCTCGATCGGGTTTGCCGACGGAGACCCTCCCCGCCCGGAGACGTCTGGTCGACCGAGGACGCTGCGTTTAAAACGTCCGCAGTGCACTCTCCTAGGGGCCGGGACGGTAAATTAACGTCCTAATAACTCCCCCCACCCGTCCCGGGGAAGCATCGGACGCCCTCTAAGAGGGATTCTACAGTGGGTTTCCACCTCGCAACTAATTTGCAAAGTAGCTGGGACGAAATGGTTGCCTAGGAGCAGCTTTCTCAGGACTGCGTATTTAGACTCTACCGCTATAAGTGAATTTCCCGCGAAGTAGGATTCTTTAGTTATAAATGGAATAATTTCGTAGTTGGAGCCTTAAAAAAACCTGTTCATTGGGGCTTCTAAATACCTTGTTGTTATGGTACAGACTACCTGTTCAGAGGCTCCTAAATACCTTGCATATATAGCACAGAAAATCTGTTCAGGGAGCCTCTAAATACGTTTTTTAACATGATTAGACCATCTGGGGGTGATCTAATACAGTTTTTTTCAACCAGTGGTACGCGTACCACTGGTGGTACTTCGAAGTCCTGGCAGTGGTACTTGAGGAGGGCGCAAAGTACCATGAGCTTTCTTTTTTTTATGTAAACGTAGGTCGTAGGGAAAACAATTTATTGAAATTTTTGTTATGTTTGGATTTTACCGATTGTCTTTCGCGTCAAATGCGGGCAAATTCAACCATCCACCCACTCTCCCTCGCCTTCCCTTTTTGCATATCAAGCGACTCGTGAACCGAAAGTATTTGTCATTTGCGTTGACTGTTATTGTTTATATTAATCAAGATAAATTGAAAAACACAGAATAAGTCCACCAATTCTTAGTTAATTTCGAAATAAATTATATTCATACGTCCAGGAGACTTTCATATACAAACATATCGAACTATCCAGGAATCAAATTTGAGAGAAACATTCCAAAAATGAGAAAATGTGGAGATATTTTCACTGCAGCCTGTCGTGAACCGGAAGTTGTCTCATTTATCACCCTTTCTAATAATATATGTTTCTTTGGAATCACGGCCAGCGGTAGTGAGTTGGTGATGAAGTGATGGAAAAATTTCTGACTCGGTCTTCACCAGCATCTGCTGACCGTTCACAAGAAAGCGTCGAAAAGCCGGCAATCCTTTCTACGCCGACAATGTCGATTCGGCCGATTGAACAAAAAAGTGCGCCGATGGAACCACGTAACAAAAAACCAAAGACGACACGATGTAATCGCAAATACAGTGAGGACTACTTGCAATGGGGTTTTCACTTCATCGATAACGGAGGACAACAACAACCTGTTTGCGTGGTCTGTATGGAAATCCTTTCAAATAATTGCATGAAGCCGGCTCATCTTCAGAGGCATGTGAACACAAAGCACAAGGAACATGCTGGAAAATCACTGGCATTTTTTTCCAAAAAAAGAGAAGAATTTTTGAAGCGTCAAGTTGGTTTCAGAAAATCAACAAGTGAATCTGATAAATGTTTGCAAGCGTCATTCGCTTTGTCCTTACTTGCGGCGAAGCAAAATAAGCCCCATACCATCGTAGAAAAACTGGTGATTCCTTCGGCAATAGAACTTGTATCCATTATGTTCGATAGCAAAATGGCTAGCGCTTTGAAGAACGTCCCGTGCTCCAATAAAAAGGTACAAAGAAGAATTGTCGACATGGCCGACAACCTGATACAACAAGTCCTGGAGAAAATCGCTAGTGCCAAGGAATTTTCATTACAATTAGATGAGAGCACTGATGTTGCTAGTGAAGCCCAGCTAGTGGTTTTCATTCGTGTTGCAGATTCTGGTGACATCGTCGAACACATTTTGCTTTGTCGGTCGTTACCTGACAGAACGACTGGAGAAGACATTTTTAATGTCACTAACAATTTTGTTTTGTGAAAATACTATCCCCTGGAGTTGGTGCGTTGCCATTTGTCATTTTATCAATGTATGGCAAATAAACACGAGTATATTTAATTATAACAGCACGGATAATGTGTTTTTCTTACAATCAAGATCTGCGTAGCCCTTCAATATTCGCATTTAACGTTATTTACATAGAATTGCACGAAAAACTTCTCCGTTGTTAAGAAAGTGGTACTTAGATTGTCGTGTTTTTAGAAAGTGGTACTCCGTCAAAAAAGGTTGAAAACCACCGATCTAGTACACAGTCCTACACTCCATACGTAAAGTAATTCTAATTGTAACACAGTGACGCAGACAACCGAGCGTGCGCTGTGTCATTCTCACTATCTCGATCAACTTTTTAATGAATACATGTTATATTATATGAAAGTGCGAAGATTTTCCAACCCCAATGTTTTACTTTTTGTGCTACACATCATGGATTGTTTAGCCCATTTTGCATCAAAATTTTTTTTTTTTGTATAACAATGACAATGCTTCTTTTGATTTTTTGAATAGTTTGAGGTACTTGTATGACGATCAGTGGCGTAGCGAGGGGGGTGCAAGGGGGGCATCATGCCCCGGGCGCTACTCACAAAGGGGCGCCAAATGGTATATTTTACATATAATATTGTATGGTTTTCGAATAGGGGGGGGGGCGCTAAAAAGTATTGTGCCCCGGGCGCGAGTTAAGCTCGCTACGCCACTGATGACGATTTGGGGAGGTGGGGGTGTTTGGGGGAAGGGGTCTCCGAAATCGACAAAAATAACGTGACGTCATTTAGGGTTGGCCCCTATGTCAGGGTTCAATAGAATCTCTGGTGGCCACCCGGTCACTTTCAGAGAATCATATCTGGTCACTTTCGGTGAACTTTATGGCATCGCCGGTAATCACATTGGCACGGATGTCCTATGTAATGGTGTTACCGTAATCCACTTGGCTCTAACAGGTTGAAAATAGAAGCAGTGGATTGTAACTAGAGATTGACTGTGTCTTTATTACAGGAGTTTCCTCACCAGGAAGGAGAAGTAAAGAGAAAGAGAAAAAGAAAGAATAAAAAAAATAGGCAGAAAAAATATTTAATAACGGAAAAAGAAAGGAAGCAATGCCAACGGAGAAATCAAAGTGATAAAAGGAATGGAGATTCGGAGGTAAAGAACGGGGACAAAAGCCTCTCGTTGAACTGAAGTGGTGTAGTATTTGCATTTTCTAGTGATTTAAAAAAAAAAAATGAAATGCCACTGGATTACACGAGAAAATGGGAAGGGAAGTTGACAAGTTGAGAAAAGCTCAACAAAACAAGAATTTAATTATAATTTCTTTTTAGATTTAAAAAAAATCTTTAAAAAAAAAAAGGCTTTCTTTAGAACACGATTTAAATCGTTATAAAGATTAGAAAAGAGTAGTAAGGTGCTCTACTGAGCCGAATGATTCCAAATAAATGTTAAAGAAACGTAATTTTTTTTTTTTTTTAAATTTATGAAAATATTTTCTTTGCACCTTAAGAAAATTTTCTAATGTTTAGTGCGCTTAAAATCGTTTCTTGAAAAAAAAAGTCTTGAAAAAATTCTTAAAAAATTTTAGTATACAAATATTAATCTGTAAATTACATCCACTTGTTAAATTTTATTTTCGAAACAACAAATGCCTACAAAATCCATGCTATAGAAAATCTCCTTTTCTTATTTCTCCCATCAGTCACCACCCCCAACCCCAGCTCCACGCCTTTCCCTCGGACCAGCCTACTGGAGCTAACTGCAACTCAGTGTCATCAACTCAGGCGACCATTCGGGTCCACACGAGGAAAATTCCGTCGACTAAACGAAAGTGTCACGTGTGTAAACAACAACAAAAAATTACAATTTAAATGGGACTGTGAGTAAAAAGAACATCTTTGATTATAATTTTTTAAAAAAAGAGGAGAGAAACATAAGTTTCTAAGAAGAAGCAAACAAATAGAGCTATACGTTGTTTGTACGAATTTTTTTAAAAAATCTAGATAAATGAATGGTTTGAAGTTAGAGTGGTACAATACTTATATTTAACTTTAACACACGAAAAAAAATAAACAAAGATAGAAACTAGCATCAATTGGCCGTGCAGGCCCAGGATTTTTCTGGAGTATGTAACGCCCTGGCTTGACACTGAGTTTGCCGCCCTCCACTCCCGAAAACCACAAGACGCAGCAAAAGGAACATACGCCAAACATATATAAATTAAATGTTGTGTGCAATTTCATCATTTTAATGAAAAATATTTTAGTCTTCCCCCCCCCCCCCCACAAACCCCGTTTTTTTTTGGTTTTGTTTTCGAATCCGCTGGTTGTTACGCTTATTTTGATGACCTGAATTGGACTCTAGAGCCGAGTCCGACAGCATCATAGAAATGGTCGAATTTATTGTGTGTTTTTTTTTTACTGGGGGAAAGAAACAAAACAACAAACGACCATATTATTATTTGCCAGTCTCTTCAAAATGCGTTGTCTTTCATGTTTCTTCCAACAGGAAACGAATTTCTTCATTTTGCCTCAAGGCGCTCTAATCAGAAATCTTGATTTAAAATTCCGGACAATAATTCTCCCTACCGACTTTAAAAAAAATACATATGAAAACATGTTAAGTATTTCTCACCGCGATTGTACAAAGAGATGATGTAATGCTATCAAAGTTTATTTATAATCAATACTTAAATGCTTGATAATTAAATCAGTAATACCTTGATGAGCTAGTGATAATGTCATTAAAAAAATCAATCTCTTGTACGACTATTACTGTATGTCTGTCTACTGCAGTATGACACAGGGGCGTCTACACAGTTGTTGTTTTTTTTTTGGGGGGGGGAGCAAATATTTCCCAATATTAGTTCGGAGCGGTGCAATTAACCACACCCCTCTCCCCTTTTGACAGCGTTTGAATTTATCCAGGTAATAAGAGTAACATGGAAAAAAACACCAAAAAAAACAAAAAAAACAAACAACAACAAGAAATACTTTATAATTTTTTTTTTGGGGGGGGGGGATTTTTTACAAGGAGAAAACTCCAAGGTCTAGTAGGGAAGTGATTCGGCTTCAAACACTCAGGGGAGGTAGATGCCCCTGGTAAGATAACTGTTTTTCGACCTCTACTGTTCGACTTCTGCTCTTCCAGTACTGCTGGCAGTAGATGCCCCTGGTACAACTGTTTTTCGACCTCTACTGTTCGACTTCTGAACTTCCAGTACTGCTGGCAGTAGATGCCCCGGGTACGATAACTGTTTTTCGAATTCTACTGTTCGACTTCTGCTCTTCCAGTACTGCTGGCAGTAGATGCCCCTGGTACGATAACTGTTTTTCGACTTCTGCTGTTCGACTTCTGCTCTTCCAGTCTCCAGTACTGCTGGCAATTGTTACTGTGGGATTTCTACTGTAGGACAGCAACTATTCGAATACTGTTGTTCGACTTCTACTGAACGACTACTGCTGTACGATTTTTTTACTGTACGATTACTACTGTACGACTACTGCTGTACGACTTTTCTCTACGACTTCCACTGTACAACTTCTACACCTTAGCCTATTCCAAGATTTACATATCGTTGGTGTACATAACACTTTGAAAAAAAAGAAGGCTTACATTAAAGTGCTATTTACCTTTTTAAAAAATAAAGTTCAATAAACTATTCGCAAACTCAGTGCCGATTGAGAAACATGGTAGCAATTAGAAAAGATAGCCATACCCATTATTGAGCACCACTGGGAGTAATAGACCACGTGCTGCTGTCAGTGTATTGAATCCCACCAGTAAGGACACTCTTCCGGCCCTCCAATCCCACCCCAATCCCTCTACCACTCCTCCCGTACCCCCATCACTCTTTAGCTCAAGACGCTATATATAAAACTTAGCGGTTGTTGGCCACGCCATGCAATTTTAGCCAATCTGGTTGGGGCCATTTATATTGGGCGGGAGTGGGGGGGGGGCGTTGGACCCTCGTTCGGTAAACATCTCCAGCAGCGCGTCCATTTCGGAGACATGTTGGGGCACCAGGAAAGCACACGCCAAGGACGTGATCAGGAATATGACTGTGGCTACTACACCAGAGTTATTGGAAGGACGAAATAGATGCCGGACGCTGATCCATGACATTGTAAGGACATTGATCTCGGAACAGTAGAATTGTAATGGTGCTATAAGAGTTATGCGTAGAAGTAAGGATCACTCCGGACCAACGCAGACGTCATAAGATAGACTCATTTTAAGTTAAGGCTAAACGTATGCTAGATTGGAATGATTTAAATGCTGTTCATGGTTTGGATATTTTTATTAAAATTATTCGGACTTGCTTGAATCGAGTCTCTAAAAAAAAAAGTTACAAAAAGGTCCACCAAGAAAAGTCAACTCACAAAAGTCAACCCACAAAAGTCATCCGATATGTTAAAATGAATCTCTTGTTTTCAAATGCCTTTTTTAAAATGTAAAGTTATTTCGTGGAGGTAAATTACTAAATAGGTCATTAATTTTGTGAGTTTTTATACACAGTTTTAAATGTTAATGATAGCTTCTATTTTTAATTTTTAAAACTCGATTTTTTATTCATAAAAGAAATAGGCAATTTTTATTTTAAAAAAAAACAACTTATTTCATATTGTTTTGCCTTGATCAAGAGGCGCATCAGTCTTGAAAAAAATCGCACCGCATTTCGTTCCGTTAGCTTACTCCTGCCCCTTCCTATTAACAACAATAGTCCACCACTAGGTGACTTTAGCTTCCGGCCGCTTGCAAAGGCCAAATAAAATCGTAGAGAATCTACTGAACTTTTAAAATATATTATAACTCTACTCATTTTTAGGAGTACGTGGATAAAGTGGGGTGCGTCGTGCCACGTCAGAAACCGAGGGAGGCCCCGACCATTGGTTAAAACTTTAATTGAAATGCGGTTCAAATGAATATGTTCTCAATGTGTCCTGTTGTGAACTCGATTTAGTGGCGTGAAAGTTTGGAATGGAAAAGGTGTTTGGAGTAGAGAGTATATGTGTAGCTGTATCTATGACTAAATACTGGGATTTCGTGACGTATTTTGGGGCAAGGGGAAATGACGTTGTGAATGGTTTTATTGTTTGGAATAATAGCAGTGATGGAGTATTCGATTTACGAGTTGTATATTTCATAAAGAGACTTTTGTTTGATAAAACATTGGTTTGTTAACTAACTTAATTATCATAGCCAGCGAGGGGTTTTAAACTGGCAATTTCCGGTTCGGTAAAATGTACGGTAAAAAAAACGTGTTCGTGTAATGATATAGATTTGAAAGAATTTTAGCCTCGGGAAATTTTAAGTGTTACCGTACAATTACAGAAATGCTTTAAAAAATGTAAATTGAGGATTTATACGAAAAATCTTTGTTTTTAGGGGTATTCTTTTGTACATTTGAGGCCCCATGTGAATATGACACCCCGTACATATGGACTTACTGACTCCTCTACCACCGATGATAGGTTCTGACTACAACCCCCCACCCCACCCCATATTAGGTATTCCCAAGCTGACAACTGCATCTGTGCCCCCCCCCCAATCCCCCCCCTTAAAAAGCTTTTTTTTTTTCCAAACCCCGTTGTTGAATGACGTACATTTTATTGACCTGACGTTCGAATCACGTCATTAGCCTTTTCCTTGGAGCACCCGTCCTTTTCTTCCCCCCCCCCATCCAGCCACATGTGACACCCTCCCCACCGCAACTCGTGTAACAGCCGGCAATGGTACAGAGTTAGGCCTAAAGTGCCACCGAAATCTGGTTAACCGCGGCCCAGCAATCCTATTACGGGCAATCCATTGCCAGAGTGGCTTGTTAAATGTCTTTTTAATTTTCTTTTTTTTTGGGGAAGGGGGCTCGCTGTCCTCAAGTGTTCCTCCTGGAAATAGAGACAGTGAACAGAAGAAGAAGAAAAAACGTTGAAGCTCGTTTTGCTCTCTCTTAACAACAACTTCACTCCCACGGCCCCCCCCCCCCCACGCCCCCACCCCCAAATCTAAATACCAAAGGCCAGCATGTTTAATTCACCAGAAAACTTGTCTCTTCTCTCTTACTTACTCTGCCGCTGTAGGAATTCTGTCACTTATTATTTGCCTAATTTTTTTTTACAACTGAAACAGGGGTGGGGGCAACCATGTTGTCTAAAAGGCGGCGTGGAAATTAATTTCCTTTTCCGTGGGCCTACTGGATTTTTTAATAAAAAAATATGTTTCCAATACGTCATTAAAGTTCAGCTTCGAAAATTCATTCCGAGTTCATTTCGCTAATAAACAGTAGGTGCTGTTTTAAACTTTAAACTCTTAATATAGGCTTCAAAATTTAACTCTGTTTAAAAGACTTTTCAGAGGACACATTCCTCTTGAAGTCCTCTTGGATACTACACTGGAGTTGCTTTTTGACACATTCCTCTTGCCGTCCTCTTGGATACTACACTGGAGTTGCTTTTTGACACATTCCTCTTGCCGTCCTCTCGGATACTACACTGGACGTGCTTTGTGACACATTCCTCTTGCCGTCCTCTCGGATACTACACTGGACGTGCTTTGTGACACATTCCTCTTGCTGTCCTCTCGGATACTACACTGGAGTTGCTTTTTGACACATTCCTCTTGCCGTCCTCTCGGATACTACACTGGAAGTGTTGATTTTATTTGAGTTATACTCTTCACCGAAAAAGGCTTTGATGGTTGTTTTTTTTGGTTGTTTTTTTTGGTTGTTTTTTTTGGTTGTTTTTTGCATCCTTTTTTATGCAGTTTTTACCCATTCTTTGTTTCGCTCTTTTCCTTTCACCTACCTTGATTGCAGTCTCTCCCCATTATTTAAAAAAAGACTGCTTGTTTTTTGTAAATTCGATGTTAGTAAGTTGACAAGGGCTAATTATAATACAGACCCAATGATATATATATATATATATATATATATATATATATATATATATATATATATATTAAAAATAGTATACTTTCAATCCGAATAATTTCTTCACTTAGAATCCATGTGGATTGAGAAATTATTCGAAAAGTGGAGGAACCAATTGCTATTTTTCTCGCCGAAAATTAACAGTTTTAATAGTCTAAGTGATCATACCGCATTAAAAAAAAATTGCGAAAAGAAATGCTTTCTTTGTTTCCTTTTTTTAAGAAACCTATAAGTTCTAAATGAGTAAATAAATTAACAGTAGACAGCTAAAGACCTCTAAAGGATAACATTCGATCCCTTACACATGGCCTTCTAAATACTACATCGATCACCATCGCTTGATATCTGGTTCAGTTCTAGTAGGGTACGTTGCTGCATCCATATACTGGCATATGTGCAACGGTTAGGGAAGCGATGCTGCCATCCTAACGGCTCCTAGCAGATGCCAGGGCAGCCTTGAAGCTTTCGATAGATGTCGAGTTCACGGCGGTATTGTCCAGGTGGTTTCAATTATATCGGATATAATTGTTTGCTTATACAATCGGGCATACTTACATTTTTTAATGTTTTTTTTTTAAATTACAAAATTAATTGAAAATTTTTAGGTTCCCTGTAGGAAAAAAAATATCATTTACCAATTTTCCAAACCGACTTCAATATTAGGGTAAGGTAGGGCATATTGGTTTGAGACTCCTTATATATTGCTTGTATCCGCCTGATCACTGGTTCTGTGCTTGGCGATGTAATCGTTTGTCTAAGATTAGAACAAATAGATCTCTGAGGAATAGTGATGCCCCTGGCAATAAGCTGAAGAGAAGGCCCAATTGGAGAAAGAGAGAGAGAGAGAGCGCGAGAGAGAGAGAGAGGGGGGGAAGGGGAGAGAGAAAAAGAGAGAGAGAGAGAGAGAAAAGTGAAAAGTGTAAACAGCACAAGATACTTGATAGCCTTATTTTAACTTGTTTATATCCTAAGCATTATACATGATGTATGATACACTAGACATAACCCGCCAAGCATTGGCGGCAGCAACACGTGAACTTCCCATCTACTAGAATTACGTGACAAAACATGAACTCGAGTAACTCACATTTAAGAATCCCAATTTTTGCTACACCCTTTCCCCCCAAGATACGTCACTGCACACATTTTTTTCACGCCCATGAACTTTATTAAATATTCTGATGCCCAAACCACTTTTCAACCGAATATTTTTTACTCCATACTTAAATTGAGACGATTTCATTTTCCGAAAAAGAAAATATTGAAAAAGAAAAATAAGGTTGTGTATGGTGGTATGCTTTATAGTGAGACCAGTACCTGTAGAGAAAGAAAAAAAGGATATAAATAAAACAAAGCAAGTGAAAACCTGAAAAAGGAACTCAACATAAGCAAGAACGTATCGGCAGGAAGCATTCTTCAGCGAACAAAGCACAGAAAAAAAAACAGAATTAAATTTTTAAAAAATCGCACTAAGCTGAAAAGTAGATTCCGAGAGGGCAGCAAAAGAATAGAATACTTGCTCATTTCCTTTTTTTTTTTTTGCAAACCTGATGTCAGTCTCCCCCCCCCCTATCACCCGTTGAGAGAAGCATACGTAAATTTAATCACGCCCCCGACCCCCCTGGAAAAAACAAAAAGCAAAAATAAACAACAAACTGATATTAAATGTGAACACGTGACGTTAAATGCAATATTGATTTAAGAAAACAGAGCAACTAATTTTAAAATAAGTGGATGGGGGCATTCTTTTAAAAAATAAAAAATAAATGTGTACACTATTTCTAAAGTTGAGAAGCACTGGTCCGAATCATACCCTGTTTGTCGTGAACACATTCCATATCTTCTTACGGTGCTTCCTCTGGGCGAATGATCTCCTTCTATTTGACGGGGTGATTAATAAGAGCTTTCCCGTCTGTGCCTCGTCTCATCATCCAAAAATTAATCATAAAAGGATACCCACTGGTTATTTTTTTGTCGTGGTTCTTTCTCTGCCAATTTCTTCAAACATCTAACAGACTGACAGTGGAACAAATTCCGGGAAAACTTATCTAAAATTGAAATTTGGCTCTTTGCTGAACAATTTAAACGAACAAAATCTAAGACAGGTTTACCAATCTCTGCTCTGCTCTGCTCTCTCTCTCACTCTCTCTCTCTCTTTCTCTCTCTTTCTCTCTCTCTCTCTCTCTCCCTCCCTCCCTCTCTCTCTCCCTCCTTCCCTCCCCCCTCTCTCTCTCTCTCTCTCCCTCCCTCACTTTGTGTGTGTGTTGTGTGTATTCAAAATTCGTTAGTATGTACTATCGCGCAGACTAGTCTAGGTAAACATCACGTCTCATTATTTTCCATGGTTCTCCCCCACTCCCACCACTCTTCCCTCCCCCCACACCTCAAATCAAATGAATGGAAATGATTCTCAATCGTGTGATCACGTCATTATCACGTGACGACCACACGGAGACAACTGAACAAACAGAACTTAAAGAGTAGGAACTAAAGCCTTTTTAGTGCCTGGAGCGTCGAACATGTGCGTAAAAAGGGGGGGGCGGGGCGTGGCGGCACTCTATCGCAAAGTTACATAAACTGACAGAAGATTATCCATGTGGGGGGGTGTGGCTGAAATGTCTATATAATGTGTTGTCGTCGTCAACGATTCTATGTGTCAAAAGTCAGCTCTATGGGTTGACGGGAAGTGTCTCAATTAGCCATCCGAAGATTTTTGCCACAAACTCAGAAAGAAATGCACGGGAAAAAAGAAGCGTAGTTACAGTAGAAGATTTTAAAAGCAACTCAGTGTTCTGAGTATGAGACTACAAAAAAAAAAAAAAAAACAAGAAGAACCTAAAAGAACAAAAAGCACAACAAAATTTATTACATTCATTTAAATGTTAGTGATATTTTGTACATCTAATTTATGAAAAGAGGACCTTTTCTCAAGTTCCTTTAGTAAGAATTGCTAAGCCTCTTACTTAGGTCTCATGGTAAATTATATTAGAATCGCTCGTACGGCCACTCAAAGAATTAAAATGTGGCATAAACCTAACAACACCCAACTGATAAATGAAATGAGTACAAAATAGTGAAAACCTTTTGAAATTTACTATATTATTTCGCCGAACACATCACTATCTCCATTCGCAATTTAAAAAATAAAATAATAACAGGACAGCGTGTAGCAGTAATCGGAGAGTGTATCAATGTTTGGAGCGGGGCAACAATGTGACTACGAAATCCACGTTCGCGAGCAAGAGAGACCGGATGCCATGCCCCGTGGCTGGTCACAACGTTTGCGACAGTTTCCTCTTCAGAACCAGGACCAAGTCATCCCGTGAAATCACTCATCAGGTCCACAGGAAGCTGCAGCAACAACTACTAACCCCCCACCCGAAACAACAAGTGGAACAACGACATAAAGGCTGTCAAAGTAAATAAGTGGCTTGCGCACCGAGACTACTTCATCAAACGTCATCTTGGAACTCAGCAACAAAGTGATTCATATCATAAGGAAAGAAAAACTTTGAGAACCGTGGTTAATTTTCTGAGAAACACTTAAGAATTATTTTTTCAAAAAGTCTAAAAAGTTTTCTTCGTTCAAAGGAAAAAGTTATAGTTTGAAATTTAAAAAAAAAAAAAAAAAAAAACTATTGGAAAAAAAAGCGAAAAGAACCCCAAAAACAAGATTATTACCAGAAAAGATAAATTTGGACATTTCCGGTTCATTTTCCAGGAGGGACATCGCCTTGGCAGGTATTGTAAATATCTCTTTTATTCGTTTACAGTGGAAGTTATGAACAAGCTTTGATTTTACTTGCATTGTCGGCAGTTCAAAAAGTTAAGTTTAATTTACATGTTTTTTGAACGGGTATAGGAACTGCTAGGAAAAAAAAGTGTGTTTGGAAAAAAAAGTGTGTTTGGAAAAAAAAAGTGTGTTTGGAAAAAAAAGTGTGTTTGGAAAAAAAAGTGTGTTTGGAAAAAAAAGTGTGTTTGGAAAAAAGAGTGGGGGGGGGGGGTGCCTATAAATACACGCATTTTGAAAAAAAAAATATTCTCCATTAATGAGAAATAGTCTGCTAGCACGTTGAGATTGTGACTTAACTGTAGAATTATTTCGGCATCAAACGTGTGTCGGACCTGGCTTTCGTTAGATGAAAAGGCGCATGACCGAATAAAACCGCGCCTATACCTATTCCCTAGTTCTGCTGGTTGTTGACAAACTGCAGGTCAATAATTGTTTTCTTTTAAAAAAAATAAGATTTTTTACTTAGTATACTGAGCATTGTATTTTAATGAATTTTCACTCACTCCGTGAAGCCCATATCCTACGCTCTAAACAGTCGTTTTCACTCTCTCTATGAAGCACATATACTACGCTCTAAACAGTCGTTTTCTCTCTCTCTATGAAGCCCTTGTCCTACGCTCTAAAAAATCGTTTTCACTCTCTCTATGAAGCCCTTGTCCTACGCTCTAAACAGTCGTTTTCCCTCTCTTTATGAAGCCCTTGTCCTACGCTCTAAACAGTCGTTTTCTCTCTCACTATGAAGCCCTTGTCCTACGCTCTAAACAGTCGTTTTCACTCTCTCTATGAAGCCCATATCCTACGCTCTAAACAGTCGTTTTCTCTCTCTCTCTATGAAGCCCATATCCTACGCTCTTTACAAACGGTCATTTTTATCTGTGCGCTTGTTCCCCCCCCCCCACAACTAAAACCAAAAATGTCTTCCCCCCCCCCTCCCTTGCGTTTGTTTACACCACACATAGTGTTAATTTTGCAGTGGATTTGTCTACCTTGCACACAATGCCCATTATCAGATCGGTCTTAAGGTAGGAATCGCATGAGTATGGATATGTTATACCTGGCATGGAATTGCTCGAAAGATTTTTAACCATGGGTTCTTAGCCAGGGGTGACCTCATCCCCTAGGGTGGGTTGTGTGTGTGTGGGAGGCAGGGCCAGTTTAAACTTATGACACACACAAAAGATTCTAACACACACACACACATAATGTATGTGAAAAGCGAAAAAATTCACAAATGAAAAATTATAAACGGAAATGTGGTCTTAGATATTTCCATTGGCAAAAACGGTTTCGCATAGTTGCCACATTAGATTAATCATATCATATGTGATGTATACATACATAAATGAAAATGTGGTGCGGTGTTTGTCTGTTTCTTCCACAGAGGTTCTTACATCTTGACCAAACCCATCATTATCCGGAAGGAACTCTTAAGGGGTTATGAACTTTTTATAGCATTCCGTTTGGGGCCGGGGGCCCCGAATTCGTTTTTTTTCTTCTTTTATGAGATATATAAATAAAATGAAATAACAAATACTCCTACATGAATAGATGGATATTGACAAACCTCAGTACACATACACTTGATTATCCATATTCAAATACCAAAGGGTACTGAACTCATAATATCCATTCCTTTGGGGCCGGGGGCCCCATATCATTTTTCCTTATATAAAATATATACATTTCAATAGGCTTAGACAACACTATAGGTTCTATGTGAATTCATGGATCTATGCCTAGCTTGGTAGCAATACCCTTCATTGTCCGTAATGAAATATCGGTGGATTTAAAACTAATCCATGCAGGGACGATCTATAATTTTCTAGACATTTCGATATTTTAAAAAAGCTATATCAAATATCTAGGGCATTTTTAAACCGATTTTAGATTGGACAAATTTTAAATTTTAACTATATAATTAATCTGAATGATTTTCGTATGACCCACCCCGTACTCCGACGTAACAAAAACGGTACTTTGTTAAATGGACACCCCAGCGGGGCCCCTATTTCAATTTCAATTTACTATAGTTATAGTTGTACAATTTAGTTGTATCATATTTCGCATGCGAGAAATAGTTACTTAGAAAAGTATTTTTTTTTTACACGTTTCATGGAGGATGTTAGATTTAATCTAGAATTTTCCTGAAGGTTCTATATTGTTCTACGGGGATATATAATGGGATCTAAAAGCTTATTTGAACAAAATCGCACTGAGCATCATTCCATAGAGCAGTGGTGTAGCGAGCTTAACTTGAGCCCGGGGCACAATACCTTTTTAGCGCCCCCCTATTCGAAAACCATACAATATTATATGTAAAATATACCATTTGGCGCCCCTTTGTGAGTAGCGCCCGGGGCATGATGCCCCCTTGCCCCCCCCCCCCTCGCTACGCCAATGCCATAGAGGAACAGGATCCTAATGGGGCACGAGATCCAGCAGTAAACTGGAACCCATCGGTTACGCGATCCCATCGGGGAGACGGGATCCTATCGGGATCACACCGGGAAACGGGACTGCGCCGGGATGGGGGTCCTAATACAATCCCTGGCCACGCCGAGTATATTGGCTAGTTTTATAGATTTTTATCTACAAAATCTAACAAGAAAGTTCAGAAAACGGATATATTCTAAAAAAAATGATTAATTACAAATTTCCTCTGTCGTGTAAGGTTTTTATAGCATTTAATATATATATATATTTACATTGCTATTAGATAGAGGTGTTACCTTCAAATCTATGTCAATGTCGGAGCGCTGGAAATGTTTCGAAGTCTCGGCGCTGCAAAAAAGTTTAAGGAGCACAGTTTTAAACCATGTATCCGTACAGAGAACGTTTGAGGACCATCTAGTCTAACGCTACTATAAACACACACAAATGGTTGTGACGTGCAGCCGTGGCTGTAAGGCGATTTGCAGCTAATGATTTATCGCTAGCGCCGGTTGTAATAATATCGAGGCTGAGGTCTACTACTCTACAAACAGGGGCTTCCATTTGGGGGACATCATTGTTTTAGACCGATATATAATAATGCTGTCTACAAAAGAGCCCCTTGAAGATCTTCACATAAGATGTTATTTTGCTTTTATTAAACGATCTCAAAGAACACCAAAGTTTAAACTAAATAATCGTTTTTATATAGTGTTTATTTTTTTATAACCACCTGGGGTTGCAAATACGACGCAGATGAACACGCTTATTTGTACTTAACAGTGTTCACAATTAGGGCCCATTAGCGTCCCACGAAGCAGAACACGAAGCAGAAATATCAGATGTTGATATCAATATACTAACAGAACACAATGTCAGTTGTAGCCTTATATTCCTGTTATATTTGTATAATAGTGAGTCGATTTCGCGGCGATACCAATAACCGAATTGGGAAATAAAGCTATAACTGTCTTTTGATATTCGAATATATAACGTGAGTCTAATAACCAGTTGTCACAATATACGGTAACTACTGTATAAATATTTATATATATATAGCCCATAGTTGTATTTTATTATGACAATTTTTACGCATAACTTTAATTCATTTTAGAGTATGAAAAGTTAGATGGGGAGAGTCTGTGTGGAGAGGATCTATGTGATGAGTGTCTGTGTGTGGAGGTTCTGTGTGAAAAGGGTCTGTGTGGGTGGGTGTGTGTGAAAAGGGTTTGTGTGGGGAGGGTCTGTTTGTGAAGGGTCTGTGTGAAAAGGATTTGTGTGGGGAGGGTCTTGTGAAGGGTGTCTGTGCGGTAAGGGTCTGTGTGAGGAGAGTCTGTGTGGGGAGGGTCTGTGTGAGGAGGGTCTACAATGAGCTCATATGAGAAACATATGGCACATAACAATCTTTTTTTAAATTATGGATATTTAAAAAAGGGAATTTAAAATAATAATAGTCTAGGCATTTATGTAAGTGTATAACACTTGTTCTAAAGGCACTCAAATAAAAAAAAAATAATTCCAAGAAGTTCGCATTAATTGGATTTCTTACAAATTGCGTTACTTAAATACTTGGTTTTCTTTTTCAAGTAACTTTAGTAAATCAAGCTAGTAGAGCGGCGGCAGCCTTACTAGCTTGATTTACTAAAGTTACTTGAAAAAGAAAAATACAGCTATCTGATCCTGGCAATGCCATGCGTGTCTTGCCTGGGACAAACGTTTAGCAAGACTTTAAAGACAGGGAAAGAATGGCGCAAAAATGTGTGTCACCATTTTGTCCACAGTTGGGCTAGTATAGGCGCTTTAGGCCGTTATATGAAATAAAACTTTCAAATCAAGTCTGTTTAGCAGAAATATTCAACAGAGATCGAAAGAAAGTTTATTTATATTAATATTTTTTTTAAAAAAATTAAATAAAAATAAAAACATCACTGTGATCGGAATGGTCCCCTACACTCCATTATTGGTGGTGCGAAAATACTAATTAGAATAGGTCGGTTGTTCCGCCCCAAAAGCCTGTGTTAGTTGTAAAAGATAATAATTGTTGGACTAAATTCTAGTAATGTAATAATGACATTTTAAAAAAGAACAAAGTATGCTAAACTTGAATTCATAGACAGGACAAAAGATTTTGGCGTTTCGGCTTAGAGCCTTCTTTAGAAAACAAGACCGTGATGAAAGCTCTCAGCCGAAACGCCAAAATCTTTTGTCCTGTCTATGAATTAAAGTTAAGCATACTTTGTTCTAATATTTCATTAAACGTTGTAAGTTCTTCAATATTATTATTAAAAGTGAGTTGGATTAACTATATTAAACATTGCTCCCTGATCTGTGCCTCTGAATCCGACGGCATCAAACATCGCCGACAAGGACGAATGACGCGATTATCTTGGACTCTCAACACGCTAGTTATAATCCGATGGCTTCCTATAATCCGATGGCTTCCTATAATCCCACGGCTTGGTGAGCCAATGTGTTAGGACACGATTCGCTGTCAATTTACACGTCCGGTGTAGACAGTCACTGATTTTGTTATTGTTACTGGCAGTCCTTGAATATCGATCATATTTCCCTCGTCTATGGCACAACGATCACGTGCGCATATGATTGGCTTACGCGCGGTTTTAATTCTCCCATGCTCAGATTGTATAACATTTATGTGGACCGACAAAAGGTTGAATATGGATGGAGAATACGAACCATCCAGGAATTGTATAGTGTATATCAGGATCCCAAGCTAGTGGCAGACATAAAAAAAGGGAAAGGCTACTGATATAGCGATGCGACTGCCATAATGATGCGACTGCTATAGTGATGCGACTGCTATAGTGATACGACTGCCATAGTGATGCGACTGCCATAGTGTTGCAACTGCCATAGTGATGCGACTGCCATACTGATGCGACTGCCATAGTGATGCGACTGCTATAGTTATGCGACTGCTATAATGATGCAACTGATGATGTTGTGTACACGACACACGACAATAACTTTCATTTTAAAGTTAAAACAATATCAAACACCGATTAAGCAGACTAATCAAGAAAGCTAGTAATATCACGCAGACTGCTGTAGTGACGCGCCTGCATAGTGATGTGACTGCTATAAGTGATGCGACTGATAATGTTGTGCATAGTTTATAATATCACACAAACTAAACATCCTTCACTTGAAGATCCATTTGGAGAAGAAAATGCTCTTTGTACGTTACATAACACCTCAATCACACCTTCTTCGTCACGGGTAACTGAGATCAGCTCCTTCAGAGCGAAATGTTTCTCTTAAAGCTAGAACCATCCACCCATCCCTGTGTCTGTACGAAATTACCCGCGTGGCCAACCCCACTTCCCCCGGTGGTTAGCAAATTTAAATGACCACTAATTAAGCCATTATTGTCAATAACGCAATTTTTTTTCCACCAGTAATTGAGTGATGTTTTTTTACGCCAGATGTGTAGCTTAGATGTCTTGTGTTTCAATTGTACAATTTTATCTTGGTTAAGATATGTATTTAATTTTGTGCCGAAGCGGAATATGTGAACCTGTACAATGTAATCAAAAACATGTCCATTTATTTGGATTGATACTAGCATTTTATCTTATCTTATTTTATCTTATCTTATTTTATTTTATCTTATCCTATCTTATTTTATCTTATCTTTTTTTGGTGTGGAATTTTAAAATGCAGGATTATTGGTTGATGAATCTGATTTTGTTATAGAGTATAGTTGGCGCTTTTTCTTCCCTTTTTCCGCTTAGTCCAAAATGTATAATCGTTTTGAATCGTTGGTTGCCAAGTGCCGTGTCCCACAAGTCATAAATTAGCGATGTTTAGTGCTACCGACAATCTTAGTCTAGTAAAGGGTTCTTCCTGCCTCCGTAGTTGGATACAAAATAACTAGGTTGTTCACATAATTATCGACGAGCGAACAATCGACTGAGCGGGGAGTTTAGGTCAAAGTACAGATATTGATCAACGGACTGAGCTTAATTCTATAAGTCCATGCCAGCCTGAGTTGTGGACTCAGACCAAATTATGACAATGACTCCCCCCTCCCCCACCCCAACCTAGTTTGGTTAAAACGAAATTTAGCATGGCTTATTGGAAGCAGTTACGGAATAATGCCTTTTAAAAAAATATGAATGTCGATAACTTTGAGCAGTGCTGTTTGCCCACACTTAATGTGCATGCCCCCGTCTCCTGTGGAAGTTTTCCACTGTAGAGTCTGAAGACTTTTGAAGCCCCGAAACAAGCTGTTTCATCAAGAGACATAGCAAACTCATCCGAACGCGACATGATATTCGCGAGTTCAGCACACCTGCTCCCCTAACACTGACCAACATTTCGATATTTAACAAAGATTTAGATCCGCGTAGTATATATCTTATTATTAGATCTAGCGCCGGCCATTGTTCCCTCATCATGACTGAATGAAATAGTTACTTTATAATATTTATGCGCAATTTTTTTTGGTCAACATGTCAGGACGCACCTCCACACTAACTTCATCATGTTTCCACCGTGTCTCGATCTAAAGAAACGGACTGGGCATAGACAGACACGATAATGTGTATATCAGTCTTCAGCGACAATACTCACTGAGGACCGCAATCTTAGCGTTTATCCTAAAAATTTCAACAATAACAGAAAAGATGATATCTATTAATAATGAAAAGATACCCGACCGCTACATTTGTCTGTCTCATAAAACCATTAAATTTGTCTGTCTCATACAACCAATTTGTCAACCCCCCCCCCTGACTACTTGAGAAATGTCTGTTTGAAAAAGAAGCCCCAATTTTAAAATATCGATTTTTGCTTGTGTGGGGGGGGGGGGGGGGCTGAAAGCTCTGTAAAGAGATAGCTTGAAATATCTTGAAATCCCCTCGTTTTGTCGAGTACTGTACTTAAACTCAGTGCCAGGCCACTTGGCCACAGATCTCCCCCCAGAGTCACATCGCTCGACGGGCAGTTAAAAAAAATACGCTCAGACCAAAGTTCAGAAATGAAATCGCCACTTTGGAGATTTGTTAACATTACAATCCCCGGGACGAGAGAGAGCCGTTACCACCGACCATTGATAGTTGCCATTTCACGGCATCAATTATGGACAGGAGTTCGCCTGGGTGAGGAGACATCTGTGTGCGTCAGAGGACACGGAACTTCTCTATGTGGACCAAAACTCTGAGGAGAACAACAAAAATATTTTATTAGAAAAAAAAATTATACTAAACGAAGTCGTAAGCATTCTACTTTAAATTACTCATTTAAACCGTTATCAAAGTTTATTGGAAAGTTTTGGAGTTTTAGATGCTCTCAAATTTTCGGAAAGAAAAAAAGACGACAGAGAAAGAGATTAAGAACGAGAGAGAAATGGAGGTAGAAATATTAAGAGAGATTGAGAAAGATTGAGAGTGAGAGAGAGAAAGAGATTGAGCGAAAGAGATTGAGCGAGAGAGAAAGAGTTGAGCGCGAGAGTGAGATTGTGCGAGAGAGATAAAGAGATTAAACGAGAGAGAGAGAAAGATTGAGAGAGATAGAGAATAAATGAATAAGAGAAAGATTGAGAGAGATTGAGAGAGAGAGAGAGAGTGAGAGAGAGAGAGAGAAAGAGAGAGAGAGAGAGAGAAAGAGAGAGAGAGAAAGAGAGAGAGAGAGAGAGAAAGAGAGCGGTCATAGTTTCATCCGTCAAGAAGTGAACGTTTCCCGGCTTTTTTTTTAAATTTCAACTTCAAGAAAGTTACTTGAGGGTTTAGTTAGAACATAGGTTCCGAAGTTTAGGCTGTTGCGCCCATTATAAAAAAATGATTTGCTCTGCCTAATCCGGAACACAAAATGGACACATTTATTACCTAGAATACAACAGAGTTAAACAACGTCAGACATATGTGACATTACACAATGCCTGCAAATAACGTCAGATATTTTGAGCAACGACAGAAAAGTACAGCCCTTTTAGTCACGCGGTTGAACCTATTCTTGTCACGTGGTATGTAACTGAGTGAGGCCGACACACAATCTTACAAACGTGACATTTGCCCCGCAGACTTAAGACAAGAGCCACTGGCGTGAATATCTTGGATAGGAACAAATTAGCTGGCATTTCCTGGACAAGTGGTCACCAGGATCCGACGAACTCATGTTCTTCGTTACTTCCGACGCTCTTCCGACGTTATTCGATGTACGAGATGGTGTTAAGGCAATTAATCAAGTTGGTATTAAAAATTAGCCCGTGGGGGGTTGGTACATATATGTGCCAGCTTTGTTGTGCTTCGTGCCGAAAATACGGTGAAATGAAGTGACAGAACTTTAAACACCACTTAAAAAAGTGTAAGGCGGGGGAACATCATCATCATTATCATCATCATCGCCTGCCGTTCCGTCCGGGGCATAGGCCACAAACAAAGGCTCTCCAGGCATCCCGGTCTTGGGCAAGTCTCTCCAGCTGTCCCCAGTTGTGTCCACTCTGTTTGGTGTCTGTTCTCTGCATTTCAGCAGCAACTTGGACAGTTTTTTGAAGTTTCGAACACTGTCCTTACGTTCCATGTTCCTAGACTGGTGGTGGGCCTAGTGGAGAGGATGGTTGTCGGTCGGGTGGTTTCCAGTTGGCTTTGGCCACCCAGCTTCATTAATTCTCTATCAGGAGATCCATCCTTTCCAAGGTCGGAGCTTCCTTTTGAAATCTTTGTTTGTGTTTTTGTAGCAAGGATTTCTTTTACAGGGAAGGGTTGCTAGCCCTTCGCCAAACCCTCCTCGTTTCTAACCCGGGCCTGGGACAGGCTACGACGGAGTTAGGGTGGGGAACAAGAAAAGAAAAAAGTGGTGGGTGCAGGGGAGTGGGCATTTTCACTACCCCGACTACGAATACGAATGTGCAATTCTTACTCCTTGTTATGACGTGATTCGGAAAGAAAGAGAGGGGCGGGGGTGTGTATTTGAGGATTTTATTTTCTTTTCTACTTCAGATAAATCATGACAGCTTTGGATTATCATTTTTTTAAATATTCAGATCACAATATACTCACATCTTATGCCATAAAATATTCCTGACGTTTTATGACAAGTAAGTTCTTGATATTTCAGTGTCTATTTATCAACTGTTGGAATCACTATAGGCAGGCACTAGTGTCGTTATCTAACGGGCGGGCCGTTGCATTACGCTGGGCGGTCCACGGAATTGAGTTAGGCGGTCCGGCCTTGTGTTAAAGACAGAAGTTTTCCCACAAAATGTCCCGGCGTCTTTGGAGAAATGGCCAGTAGCATCAGACGAAATGAAAGCAGAATGGTCTTGAAGCGATTGGCCAAAGATTCGACCCCGCGGTGGGAAAGGAAAAGGGGGGGGGGTTGTTTCCTGTAATGACACAATCAAATGGTCATTTGGCCTAGGGGATGTGCCATACTCTGCGTATGGCAAAGCTGTAATGACGTCATGAAAATGGATGTGACCCGAAGCTAACGGTCTTGCACCCCCTGATTCGCCCAGCTATGGAAAGTGGCGCATGTCACACAAAGCTGGATCCTTGACTAAACAATGGCTTTGGCATAATGACATGTCAAGATGATGGCATTGGCATAATAACATGTCAAGATGATGGCATCGGCATAATAACATGTCAAGATGATAGAATTGGCATAATAACATGTAAGATGATGGCATTGTCATAATAACATGTCTTAATAATGGCGTTGTCAAAATAACATGTCTAGCCTCCATATCCAGACACAATTTCAAGAGACATTATTCCGAGACCGAAGGTCAACTACCAAACAAAGTGCTGGGCTGTTTAATGTAAGACATCTTATTTATGTTGCTTTTTCTTTATTAATCTGTCCGCATGTTTCGGGAAGGCGTCACGGTTTTTGACGATCTGCCGTACAGTTTGACGATCTGCCGAACAGTTTGACGAACTGCCGAACGGTTTGCGATCTGCCGTACAGTTTGCGATTTTTCTGATAAATTTTTGGGAGATATTTCACTTTCGTTTAGATTTTGATCCGTGGCTGGTCTTGGATGAAGCATTTGTTGGACGCTTCTTGGGATGACGGTCAAAAATAGTCCCGATTCAAACTAAGCTCTTTAATTCCAGCCCGTAACTTTTTTTTGGATGCAAATCGTACACCACACGATTGATTGGAAAAGATTTTCAGTGACATCAGTCTTTGAGTCGTTGTATCTTATCTTTCAATCCAAAAAAGTTTAGAGACCAGTATTTGATAGAAGGAAACGATTACAAGATTTAATGTTTATTCTATGGATGGCTTTAAAAAAAAAATTGTATTCATCTTTAGCTTTTTTAATGGGGGGGGGGGGGGGTTTCAAGGTGGTCAGCATTTTGGAGCAGATATAATAATTTGAGGAGTCCAACTGCAAACCCCTGCTAAGTAACTTCTTTTTGATTCATATAAAAATGAGTTTTTGTAAATTAGTTTATATAGCGAATATAGCATTCAGATATTTTTAAATAGGTGAATTTTAGACTTACATAAAGCTTTTTAATCATTAGATACACAAAATACTGTAGAGTGACACTTAATTAAGCAGCCAAGATGGATAACTCATTTTTAAAGTGACTTAGCAGTGTTTGCATTTGGTCTCCTCGTTTATGCATTCTTTCTTCTTCCTTTAATTATAGATGTTCTGTATGTGTCATGGGTGCTCACGTTTAAAAATAAAATATTTTTTTTTTGTGTACTCTTTAGGCTATTTAATTAGCATAAAGTTAAAGTCTTCTTCGTCACCTATGATCTAAATAATTTCTATTTTAAAACCCGACTAACTTATATCTTAAGTCCCCGACTTGGTGCTACTAATTACACATAAATTATTTTTAAAAACGGAAACACTCTTCCCTTAGGTAAAGAAATTGAGAGTGTGGAATAGTAGAAAAGCAAAAATACACGACCAACGACGACACCTTGATTCCATTTAGTAATTTTTCATTACTTGTCTGAATCATCGACTGGTTAAGACCTTGGCATCGTTTTGCCCGAAGCCAAATTTTTTTACCAGTCCCTTTGATCCTGACATCTTATAACACTGTTGAAATAATTTCATCAACTCAACGAAAAAAAAAATTAAAAAATTACATTTTTTTCCCCGCAATGTTCAAAAGCATCACTCATACATAATATCTGTCTTGACGACACAAAATAAGTGAATGCCTCGCAGGGTCCAATACCAGCCGTCACGCGATAGGTCACTTATCAGGTCTGATTTCGGCAACGTCGCAGAGCTATACGCTGGAATAATTCGCATTGTCATGTAGGTGAAATTTGATTATTTCCATTGCCGTGTTTCTGTTTAAGAATGGCTTAGTTTATACCACAGGCTAAGTCGGTTTAGCGGCCGTATCGGCAGAGTAAGACTTAAGAATAGACTTCAGGATCTTAGAGTTGATTTTTTCTTCTATTTTTTCCTAGATCATTTTCTTTGTGACTTCATATTATATAGTTGATTAATCATGACGCACAGTGTTGGAGTTCGTGATTAATCATTACGCACAGTGGTGGAGTTCGTGATTAATCATTACGCACAGTGGCGGAGTTCGTGATTAATCATTACGCACAGTGGTGGAGTTCGTGATTAATCATGACGTACATTAGTGGAACTCGGCAGACTGACACATAATGTTTTGCTGAGCTCGGCAACTATGGTTAGATTGGCAAATGGGATCCGAGTTCTCTCTTGAGTGGGCACTCTTGACATTCGCAAAAAACGGGAAAAAATAACACATTTACCTTATTTATTCCATCTAACCAGTTATCTCATTTTAAAGATCATTTAGTTTTTTGCGTACATCTTTTGGTGTTCTTATTTAAGTATTAACTGCATGGAAAGATAAAATACCTTTCGGTGTGATGTATTTTTTTGTATCCTTAAAATGTTATTTCGGACCACAAAACTGGTTGTTAACTTATCTAAAACCAACTACTGAATATATACCAGAAAAATCAACCTTCAGTTTCGTGTAACTTCGGTTGTATAATATAATTTAAACAAAAAAAAGTATTTCTGGTCTCTCTGAATCTGAATTAAAAAAATAATAAAGTATACATTTGGTATTATATTATCCGGGAGCCGGAAATTTCTACGAAAGAATTCGGTTCGAAGGAAAGTTGTGCGACAGAAGTTGATTCAAAATCAGTATATCATTCAAAATCAGTATTTGATTCAAAATCAGTATTTTATTCAAAATCAGTATTTTCTACAAAATCTGAAATACATTATAAATGTGTATTTCATTCAAAGTAATTATTTTATTCAGTGTCATTAATATGGGACAAAGTTTGAAAAAACAACAAGGAAACCGGATATTATTAGACGCAGTTTACCAAAGTTAGCCAATGCAAAGGAATCTCTAAGATGGCGTCAAATGCCTTACACTTTCCTGCAGCTCAGTTCCATGCATTAAATGGAATGTACTGAATTGTAACCGTACCCCCCTGGGGCGTTGCTAAGCCCTCTCTGGCGATCCCCCTATTTTATTATTCATTACGGCTTAGCCTCGTGTAGCTATTTGGTGGGAATCAAGGGGTTAACTGTGAAGAAGTTTAAGCAATTCTTCGAGCCTTATTTCAACGAAGGAAAAAAAACAACAACAAAAAAAAACAAAAAAAACACGGATTTCAATGCTCCTTTTCCGCTAGCGGCCCCTTTAATGACATTTTGCTGGGCCAGTGAACCTGCTTTACAAATGTACCAAGTTAAAACCGGAATAATTGTAAGAAAATATAACAAGTTGTAGCAAGACCCATGTTGTCAGAATGTTAACGGTATTCCCATCAAACAATGAGAAACATATATTGCATAGTCGTCACGCCTCGTTGGTGTCAAAAATGTGATCACCTCTAAGTTCATGGTAACAGTAACTGATATAAATGTATCATAGCAAAATCGCTCATGTTTTTGAAAGTTCAACTCGGTCAAAAGTAAGGAATCATTATTGTTATAATTACTTTCCCATCAACTTGGAATATAACTTGAATTCTTCTTATAATACACGCAACTGATTCTTTGAGTCTTTTAAAAATTAAATTGACAACATTTTGCTTTAAATTTTTATAAAATTTTATTTTAAAGAGAAATTTTCTTGTCAAAATTTATTTCCGTCAACGGTTCAGTTGCTCTTGAGTTCTATCTCATTTCCCATGTCCACTCAAACAGAGCGCGATGACAGATTATTATGAGGAAGGACGTGATTATTGTCAAGACTTGGACAGTCACAGCAGTCCACTTGTAACAGATGTGGACGGTCCCTGGTGGATCAAATAGAACCCCTCAAGTTTCCACGCGGGGATCCACTGCTTAAAAAAAAAAGAAATGTTGATCGAGCTGCCATCTTATCTAGGAACATAATGTTCGATGAAACAGGGCGTTCTTTATGCAAGATCCCTGAATTTTTCGTTGTCATTAACTATTGAGGTGGAGGAAAACGGGGGGGGGGGGGGGGGGGCTAAGAACCTCCTATGGACGCGCGGTACCCTGTAGGAAAGATTATGTCATTGATGTATTTTGGCAAAGTGTATGATTATGTTGGCATTCTTCCTGTTTCGTTGCTTTGGTGAAACGGCAGGCGACATAAACATATGTACAGTTTTTTTTTTATATAAAGAGAAACTTTATTATGCTATTATACTTAATAAATCAGTTTGCATTCATTCAGTGGTTTAAACACCATGACGTCGTTCGCCCTAATTTAAAAATCGATGAACGCTCAATTCAGGCCATGTTCTTATTTGATCATCTCTTTTTTTTTTATCTGAAAGGCTAATTAGCTAAAGAAATAATTTTTTTTTTTTGGGACATTAAAAAAGTTCGAGCAATTTTATCTCGTAGATTTTGTAGCATTTTGAGTCTTCCTGTAATTTCTTTATGAGTTCTTTATGATAATTAGCTTTATCTATCGAATATCTTGCTATTTAGAACACATCTAAAATAATTGTAAATTTAAAAAAAAAATATATATATAATGACGAACTTGATATGTAATGTAAAGAAGAATGTAATGACAAATCCTTATATGCAAGATAAAGAAAAATAGAATAATCTATTTAATGAAACCCACATGAAAACAGTGAAAAGTTGCATTTGTTTCAATTAAATAATAATTTAAAAAAAAAAAAAAAGATTAGTAAGGGGACACTATTGGGGACCGAGTAGCTCCCCTTCAAGAAACTCCGACAAAGTTAAACGTTTTTTTTTTTTAAGGATGATCCCACGTCCTAAAAAGATGGACATCCCATCTCATCACGCGATGTTTTATTGTTTTGATGTTATTTTGAGAGAAGTACTCTGGTGGAAATATTTCATGTTTTAAAAAAATAATATTAAAAAAATGGAATGAAATGTTTGATGTACAACAAGATGCAACTTAAAATAGTGAATAACATTTTCGTATTTTATTGAACTTTAAAGAAAAGAAAGTCAGTGAAAGACAACAAAAATAATTTTTTACATGTATTTTTTGACAAGAAATCAGTACAATATTTTTTAAAATAAAAACTGGGATAGTTGTTGTATTTAAATTATAACCGTGGAATTGGTTACTGGGAGGACGAAAATTCAAAGAAAACCCACGATTGTCACCCCCAACACCATATTTCGCTGGATGGTGTACATGAGATGAAAACACCTAAATGAATATTTTTTATTTGAGACCCGAAGTATGTTGAATTGTGGTGACACTTCACGGGTATTGTGTAAGCTTATCGATTGTTGCCTGCACTTTAACAGTTCAACGCTAGACTTTTAAGTATTCCCATAGTTTTATTGGCATGTTGATTCACATAAAGTACAGCTAAGCTCGATAAAATAACTATTTAAAAAAATTGGGTAAATTGGTGTTTTTTTTAAATGAATTTTATTCGGTGAGCTTTACGGCTAGGTATCATTATGAAAGACACCTGGTGTCCATATTTAGAAGACACACAAAACATTTATTGCCCGCCAGGTCAGATCGCCGGGGGCTCTCAGGGTGTTGTAATGAAATGAGCACATCACCGCTAATGACTCTCTAGCACCAGCCGCTCGCGCCACGAGGGACAGCAACATATCGGCACACCGCGTCATTATCGCCCGTGTTAATTGTCTTTAGGGCGGCGACGTCACGCCCCGGACGCCCCCCCCCTTGCGGCACGCCAGAAGCCTGGCCACATGCCATAATTAGGCTACGAGCGCGGAATGGCGTCGGACATATCTCTACGGCGACAGTCATTAAAGTATTATGTGTTCGTTGATTGAATGGAATGTCAGTGCCAGACTGCGACCTCGTTGTCCTCTAGGTACACGCCCCGCTGAACTCCTGGAGTCTGGGAGTCGGAAAATGCCTGACCTCCTCAGTCTGCAATACTTTTCATCAAGAGTAAAAAAAACAACAAATTCCTAGAAATGCATTTCCAATTTTCTCGATTGTTTGATGAGAAGTCTAAACCATTTTGGAGTGGCTCTAACTCCAAGGCGTCTAACCCATTTTGGAGTGGCTCTAACTCCAAGGCGTCAAACCCATTTTGGAGTGGCTCTAACTCCGAGGCGTCTAACCCATTTTGGAGTGGCTCTAGCTCCAAGGCGTCTAAACCATTTTGGAGTGGCTCTAACTCCGAGGAGTCTAAACCATTTTGGAGTGGCTCTAACTCCGAGGCGTCTAAACCATTTTGGTGTGGCTCTAGCTCCAAGGCGTCTAACCCATTTTGGAGTGGCTCTAACTCCGAGGCGTCTAACCCATTTTGGATTGGCTCTAGCTCCAAGGCGTCTAACCCATTTTGGTGTGGTTCTAGCTCCGAGGCGTCTAACCCATTTTGGTGTGGCTCTAGCTCCGAGGCGTCTAAACCATTTTGGTGTGGCTCTAGCTCCAAGGCGTCTAAACCATTTTGGAGTGGCTCTAACTCCGAGGAGTCTAAACCATTTTGGAGTGGCTCTAGCTCCAAAGCGTCTAACCCATTTTGGAGTGGCTCTAACTCCGAGGAGTTTAAACCATTTTGGAGTGGCTCTAGCTCCAAGGCGTCTAACCCATTTTGGTGTGGCTCTAGCTCCGAGGCGTCTAAACCATTTTGGTGTGGCTCTAGCTCCAAGGAGTCTAAACCATTTTGGAGTGGCTCTAACTCCGAGGAGTCTAAACCATTTTGGTGTGGCTCTAGCTTCGAGCGGTCTCAAATATTTTGTCGTGGCATGAGCTCCGAGGAGTCTAAACCATTTTGGCGTGTCTCTAGCTCAGAGGAGTCTAAACCAGTGCTACTCAAAGTGGTGGTCCGCGGACCGGTGTCGGTCCGTGGGCCATCATCCGCCGGTCCGCAGAAGATTTCAAGAAAACTCATTTCGCTTCCACGTCAGTACAAGAAAAATAGTGCACCGGTCCCTGGTGCAATGGAAAAGAATTCCTGCCGGTCCGCCATGCTAAAAAGTTTGAGAAGCACTGGTCTAAACCATTTTGGCGTGGCTCTAACTCCGAGTCTAAACCATTTTGGCGTGGCTCTAACTCCGAGTCTAAACCATTTTGGCGTGGCTCTAGCTCCAGGGAATCCAAACTATTTTGGCGTGGCTCTTGTTCCAAGATAAATCTGATTTCCTTTATGACGGTGACATGGAAAATTGACTAAGAGTACCATGCAAATCACAGGTCGGTATAATATTGTTTCGGTCTAGTTCGCTTATAATGGGGGCACGACTTGCAAGTCATTTGTGTATTTTGACATGTTTAAAAAAAAATCCTTAAAATGCACAGTTGCCTATGTAAATGTCACTAACGCTGCCAGATGGCGCTGGTGTCACTAAATAAAGTTCCCGATAACTGCGCTAAATGAGATTCTTAAAACTATCGCAAGTGCGTTTGGTGCTTAACGTTTTCCTGAGTTTTTACGGAAACAGTTGGCGTAGTCATAAATCTGCGATGTAACAGGGGTTAAGGGCGTTAAAATATTAATATTGATCAAGGGAATGCAGTAGTTGGAGCGGGGGGGGGGGGGTAGAATTAGTTTGGGATCTTATAAAGTTCGTTACTCGTCAAGTAACTTTTGCGGATGGGAGGTGTTCTCGCATTACTGCCGCCATCGTTCGGCCGAATGGAGCCAACGTTGTAATTAATACAACGCTGCCAAAAGACCAAAAAAACGACAACAGCACACACATGACCGTTTAGTGTCAGTGTCTAAAAAATGTTTCAGGCAGTCAGTTGACAGAACAGTGAGTTTAAATGGGAGATCGTTCAAGGTTCATTACTGTCTGTATGGTGCAGAGTTAGGCTCAGTTGGCACGATCAAATTTTCGATCATACATTTGATGTGATTTTTATATGAAGCCTTGTCACTTTCAAATTACTATTTGATCTAATTCCTACCCCCCCCCCCAGGCAAGAAACCACGCATAAAATATTGCGTTCATATAAAAATTTGACGCAAATTTCAAAGGGTTTTGATTGTGTTAACTGACACTCATAATACTCTAGCACAACAATTCGTAGTTTAAACTGATGTTAAAAAAAATTATATAACTTTAATGTTTTTCCGTTCAGAATTATATTTTGCTTAAATAGAAGTCTTCACGGTCAGAAACTGTAAACGGAAACGTTATCCGTAAAATACGAAAAGGGTCTTCACGGTGCAGGAGGAAAGCAGTCAGCCAGACCCCTATTTAAAAAAAAAAAAAATCCTTTATCTTAACTTCGGGTTTGTTCCTGTGTGGCAAAATGTTTTGAAGGTTCATTGATCCACTTTCCGTCGTCCTGTCGAGCTGAAACTGGACACATAGACTCGTTGCAGACGGCATCACACCCCTGTCAAATTTTAAGCCCACAACCAATCTCCAAAAATCAGTTTTTCCTGTTAAAAAGAAGCAGGGGGGATGTAAGGGATTTGTTCAGTGCTTGCGTGTTTTGGTGTAGAGAAAGATTGTGCAGCTGTTTCTATGTGCTTTGTATTTGCGACGTGTTAGGGTTTAAATATAACATCATTAGTCTTTTAAGTTTTACATGAACTAAATTTGATAAAAACTATTTACATACCAAAAATCAGTCGCTACAATTACATAAATGACACATCACGTACAATTACATAAATGACACATCAAGTACAATTACATAAATGACACATCACGTACAATTACATAAATGACACATCGCGTACAATCACATCAAGGCCACATTGTGTTCAGTTACATAAATTCAAACTAAAATGGCATATAAAGGAGTTATACGGAAAAACTTTATTCTTAGGGTTTGCTTAATTATCATTTGAATCAGAAATTTTAAAAAAAATTATTAAATTAGTTTGTAAGTTCATTTGTTTTAATCAACACAAGATAAAAACCGATGCATGACTTGGTATATCTAGACCAGGTTTGAAATTAAGTATTTTGGACAATCCCCGCCCCTACCCCCCACTCCCCCCCAAAAAATATAGCAACACTTTACGGAGCATCGCATATAGTATAGTCTGATTGAAAGTGCCCATTCTCCTGAGACAGAAACCGCGCACGGCAGCACTAACATCTCGCGTGTGGTAGGCGCGTGCATCGGTGATGTCATGAGCAGAACCATTTAATTAGCTTTTAGAGGGCGGGGGGGGGGATTTCGGAGATACTTCTCACAGGTCCCGAAATGATAGAAATGTTGTACAGCTCCACTGAAAAAAAGAGGTTTTTTTTAGTCTATGTCAAACACTCAGTTGATTTGAATGTTAAGTGGGTGCGACTAACATTGAAATGTCCCACACTAGAAGCTGCTCAGCTCTTAAACCTTGTTTCGTCATAGAGGCAGTGGAAATATCTTTTTGGTGCCCAAACCCAAGACCCTTAATATATTTTTTTCAAACCACCACCCCCTCCTCCCCAAACCCACCCCACGCGGAGATAAATGAAAAGAAAAACAAGTTCTATGTCGCGCTGACACAAACTAATTTCTAAATGTAGTTGTTAATGAGACAAGGTTTCATGTGACATAATGGAATAGTGAAATACTGTCAATCCTCTTTGTCCTACAATATATCATGCCATCTGTAAAAAAAAAAACAAAGAAACTCACAAAAATTCACCCGAATGCTATACTGGCAGCTGTTACATATTTTTTCAATTTTCTCTGCACAGACCTCTGACCTCTGATCTTTCATTGTCTGAAAAAAATTATCAGTGTAGTCAAGCTGTTATGTCTGTACATAAATTGGTCGCTGGTTGAATGTAACAAAGAAGAATATAGGTTTACAATGTCGACCAGCCTGGCTAGTATTTTTATAATTTGCGGAATCGGATACGAATCATTCAATTCAGCTTTTACTCAGCAAGATATTGCGTTCAGACATCTATCTGTCGGTCTTCCAAGTCCTTGTCGGACGGTTCTACTTGTAAAACGTAAGAAATATCGTATATTCTTGGCTCAATCTAAATCAGTGGTTCTCAACCTTCCTATTGCCGCGACCCTTTTATACAGTTCCTCATGTTGTGTCGATCCGTAGACACAATTTTTTTTCTTTGCTACTTCATAACTGTAGAGCATATGGGTTTTCAGATGGTCTTAGGCGACCCCCAAAGGGGTCGCGACCCACAGGTAGAGAACCCCTGCTCCAAATGATCCCCGGGTAGTGCAACTACTGCAGTAGACCGAAAACCTTACCCCTCAATACATAGAAAACAGTGCCACCTGGGTCAGACTACCCATTTTGCCTCCCCCCCCTTTTCCCACGCCATGTGTTTTTGTTGTTGTTTGAGTGCGTTATAATTAAAATACACAAAAACTTTATATATGTTGATATCTACTCGGCTGCATCCTCAGGGTGAGTGTCCACCAGTGCGGTAAACTCATGGTGTCCCCCTCCTCCAACACCCCCCCCCCCCAAACTTCCCTAATGACCTCCCCGAAGCCTGTCTGCTCTGTTCTAGACCCTGCTGAGATAAATTCGATCTATTATGAAACCGACTCGATATCGGTCGACATCGGAGGGCGCCAACCTTTTATGGCCCGACCCCCCCCCCCCACAACGCCGTGGTTTCGTTCCTTTGCTTACATACCGGGGAGTACCAGGGCAATTACCCCAATAATAATGAACTTGGTAGGTTCATAGTGTCACGATGACCTTGGCCTCGTTCTGGATATTTGGTCGTTAGTAGGTATAAGAACCACATCGTGCTCAAACTTCTTCAGTGGATTTACTTTTTTTTTTTACCATCCCTGGAACTTGGTTAAGAGGATTTGGGTCCTGGAGTATTCCTGTGTGTTAGGGAGAGAGAGAGAGAGAGACAGAGAGGGGGAAGAGAAAAGAGAAAGAGATGAGAGTGAGAGGGGAGAGAAAAGACAGAGAGAGAGTGCGGAGAAAAGAGAGAGAGAAAAAAGAGAAAGAGGGGAGGGAGAAAAGAGAGATTAAGGAGGAAGACAAGAGAGATAGAGTGGCGAGAAAAGATGGAGAGGGGAGAGAGAAATGAAGGGAGGTGACTAAAATGTTATGGCGCCTCGTGGCTGCTCTACATGCCTAGCCACGCCACCGACTAAAATCTTATGGCGCCCCGTGGTTGCAATGCTAGACCTAGCTACGTCACCGACGAAATACACCCCAACTCTAAAAAAATCCAATCTTTTTTATTGAAACTTTAAAGCATATTAATTTACCCTTTTCTTATTGTATATGGTGTCTAAAAAAATTCCCTTAAACCGAATATGACATGATGGAAAAAAAGACGGGTTGAAATTCAATCGTAAAAACGCTAACAGTTACTGTTACTGGTACTCTAATTGCTACTGTTACTAGCCTGGCACGCTCTGTAAATTAACGCAACGGCTTCTTTTTTTACGGCCTTATGAACCATACGACGTCATTGCCAGACGTTTAACCCACTCGGCACTACATTAAGCGAATTTATAAGAATCATACTAAGCTGTGAAAGCGAGACCCTCCAGGGAACAATTTTGTCGAGAAACTATACATGTCAGGGGGGGGGGGGATAATGAACGAAACTGTCATTGAACACACGCTTGTTGGCTTTTTTTGGTTGTTGAGTTAATCACGTTTATGAAACAGAAAAAAAAATTAAAAGAAAAGCTGGATAAGTTAAGGGACTGTGAGATTATTTAAAAAAAAAAAATGGTTATATATTTTATTGAGAAAAATTTCATAGATGGCTCGCAAAAATTGCTAGAAATGGGTAATTTCATTTTTTTTTTGCCTGACGATTTCAATTTAAAACGTCATAAAATATCTCTAAATTTTACACAAGTCTTATATATTCTTTTCTCTCGTCACGGGAAGCGGTTCAGCTTTGCCTTATATCTCCCGAAGACACGGTCGAAATATTTATCGTAATTTCCTGACAGCCTGAAGACGTGTATCTGAAGCTAAAGAACATCCCTGAAGTAGACAGGAGAGTTTTGAGACTTGGGAAAAACATTCTCAACAGTCCAAAAAATCGGACAATACTGATTATACTTATCATAAAACATTCTCAAACAAAAAAAAAAAAAAAAAAAGCCGCCCTTACTATCGTGACAGCAAGCTAATTGATCATCAATCTTGATGCGCATAAATCTGTCACTAGCATTGGCGAAGTCTGGGAATGTTTTTAAATATTTTTATTTAAAAATGAAAAATTACCAATAAAAATATTCCTTCAGGGAAATATTGAGCAAAGTTTTTTTTTAAAAATACTGAGCAATGCTTCAATGAGGCCGCTGCTTTTTGTTCTGAACTGGAAACCACTTAATAAAATTCGAATATTTCAATTTAAAACTCATAATTCCTAGTTTGAACCAAAAGTTTGGACCAAAAGTTTGGATCAAAAGTATTATTTCTAGGCTTTGAATTTCGGAATAAAAATAACAACGTTAAACTATTTCTTTATGGTAAAGTAATCACTGGTAGTGAATATGTGTGTGTGTGTGTGTGTGTGTGTGTGTGTGTTTGTGTGTGTGTGTTTGTGTGTGTGTGTGGAGCGGGGGGGGGGTAGAATTAGTTGGGGATCTTATAAAGTTCGTTACTCGTCAAGTAACTTTTGCAGATGGAGCCAACGTTGTAATTAATACAACGCCGTCAAAAGACCAAAAAACGACAACAGCACACACATGACCGTTTAGTGTCAGTGTCTAAAAAATGTTTCAGGCAGTCAGTTGACAGAACAGTGAGTTTAAATGGGAGATCGTTCAATGTTAATTACTGTATGTATGGTGCAGAGTTAGGCTCAGTTGGCACGATACAATTTTCGATCATACATTTGATGCGATTTTTATATTACTATTTGATCTAATTCCTACCCCCCCCCCCAGGCAAGAAACCACGCATAAAATATTGCGTTCATATAAAAATTTGACGCAAATTTCAAAGGGTTTTGATTGTGTTAACTGACACTCATAATACTCTAGCACAACAATTCGTAGTTTAAACTGATGTTAAAAAAAATTATACAACTTTAATGTTTTTCCGTTTGTGTGTGTTTGTGTGTGTGTGTGTGTGTTTGTGTGTGTGTTTATGTGTGTGTGTTTGTGTGTGTGTGTTTGTGTGTGTGTTTGTGTGTGTGTGTTTGTGTGTGTGTGTGTGTATGGGGCATTATACCTCAATCGTTATTTTAATAGAAATAAATTCAAGCATAACTTAAAATAAAACTTTAAAATTCGACCCACCCCCCCCCCCCCCTCGTCTACTGGTTCAGGGGTTGTTTAGAAACGGGTGGTGGATCATTGGCGTCTCCGGTAAAAATATTTAAAAAAAAAGATTATAATCTTGATCACGGAAAATGCGATCAAAGATGATGGACTGTGTGTAATCATGAGTACTGGGAAACGGTGGCTTTAGTAAGCCGGGAGCGGGCAGTTTTGTCCCATCGAATCCATCCCATAAGTTACGTCTATCTATCGGAAATTAAAAGGGAGCTGGTTGGCCGAGCTAGTTGCCCGAGCTGGGTGGCCGAGCTGGGTGGCCGAGCTGGTTGGCCGAGCTGGTTGCCCGAGCTGGGTGGCCGAGCTGGGTGGCCGAGCTGGTTGCCCGAGCTGGGTGACCGAGCTGGTTGGCCGAGCTGGCTGGCCGCGCTCGTTGCCCTAGCTGGGTGGCCGAGCTGGTTGCCCGAGCTGGGTGGCCGAGCTGGTTGCCCGAGCTGGGTGGCCGCGCTCATTGCCCTAGCTGGCTGGCCGCGCTCGTTGCCCTAGCTGGGTGGCCGAGCTGGTTGCCCGAGCTGGGTGGGCGAGCGGTCTAACAGTCAATCTCAAGCTAGTGGACAGGATTTCAATCCAGCAAAAGCTTAGACCATAAACTAAAACAAAACATTGGACAGCGACTGATCTAACAGTGGACAAAACTCTGAAATCCACCGCGGGGACGGCATTGACAACTCTTGCGACGTGGAACTCATAAAGAGCACAGTGGTACACTGCTGGTCATCTACTGCCTCCTGGTCTATCTCACAGTCGTCTTGACTAAGTCTTGCCATCATCACAAATAGACAATAATAATATCGGAGATTAAATATTAAATACTAATTTTTCTACAAGTTTCCTGAGGTTTGACTTAGAATTGTTTCTGGTAAGTAAATAAGAGCCATAGCCAGGTACGCGCTCACCAAAAAACTTAAGGTTTTGCCCTCTTCTTGTTTGCCCCTTGAGTTCTTTCACCATCGCCGTGTGATGTTCCGTCATAAGTGTGCAATGGATTATCATTGGATATTACCATTAAAGCAGCGATATTTATAGAGCACTCGATTTTAGAAATAGCGTGGATGAATACGAATGTGTTTTGTGTGGCCCACCCCCCCCCCCAACTTTTTTTTTGTGCACGATTTACGGAATATAATGTTAATTTGGATTTTTTTTAAACACTTGACTTCAAATTCTCTTCATGGCAAAAACTAAGCTGTTTGTTTTTAACAGAGACAGTTAGAGATTTATTTTTAATTTTTAAAAGAAATGGAGGAAGTCACATAATAAGATGAGTGCCGGTTGTCTTAGGTTTCACTACATTAGTCTCATGAGTCTAAAACAAATCAAAAGATTCAGAAATTGAGACATACTCTTTATTTTCTATTTTATTCCATGTGCTATGATATATAGACTTGAAGAGAAATACATATCACAAATCCGCCCCCCTGCCCCCCCCCCCAAAAAAAAAACCCCAACACACACACCAAAGAAAACAAAAAACAAAACAACATATAAAGAATTATTTTTTTAAAAAGCAAAAGAACTTGACTTGTGACTTAATAAACAACAATTGAAAAAATAAATAAATAAAAAGCTACTTTGATTTATCGGGATATTGTCTCAAACTTTATTTATTTTGATTCTTGACTACAGTCCCCACCAGTTTATGGCAATTCATTCTTGACTACAGTCCCCACCAGTTTATGGCTATTCATTCTTGACTACAGTCCCCACCAGTTTATGGCAATTCATTCTTGACTACAGTCCCCACCAGTTTATGGCTATTCATTCTTGACTACAGTCCCCAATCAGTTTATGGCTATTCATTCTTGACTACAGTCCCCAATCAGTTTATGACTATTCATTTTTGACTACAGTCCCCAATCAGTTTATGACTATTCATTTTTGACTACAGTCCCCAATCAGTTTATGACTATTCATTTTTGACTACAGTCCCCAATCAGTTTATGACTATTCATTTTTGACTACAGTCCCCAATCAGTTTATGGCTATTCATTCTTGACTACAGTCCCCACCAGTTTATGGCAATTCATTCTTGACTACAGTCCCCAATCAGTTTATGGCTATTCATTCTTGACTACAGTCCCCAATCAGTTTATGGCTATTCATTCTTGACTACAGTCCCTAATCAGTTTATGGCTATTCATTCTTGACTACAGTCCCCAATCAGTTTATGGCTATTCATTCTTGACTACAGTCCCCAATCAGTTTATGACTATTCATTCTTGATTACAGTCCTCGAACATTATATTTCAGCACCACATCTCCAAACCATGAACAGCTGGAACGCAACACTCTTGATGCTCGTGAGTACCGTGCTGGTGTCAGTGTGGGGGTCGAGTATAAGCTCAGGCCCGGCCACGCCCATGGAGAGGGCCTTCGAAGACGTCAGGAGTCAGCACAGAGACGCGTCACTGCACGACGTGTTGAGCAGGGGCGCCAGGAGCGCCAGCGGTGGCGTGGTGAGTCGTTGCTGTCGTGTACATTAAGTCTACTTCTGTCATCTTTAACCTGTGTGTAGTGAGTGTGTACTCTAAGTCGTCTTCTGTTATCTTTAACCAGCGTGTGTGTGCATTAAGTCGTTTTCTGTCATCTTTAACCAGTGTGCAGCGAGTATGTACTTAAAGTCATCTTCTACACTCTATACCCAAATGTCGCGAGTGTATGTCAAGTACAAATTCAGCAGATTTACAGAGATGTGTTTAACTTGCAGCTTTGTTATATAAAAAAGCACCTAAAAAATGCATTAAAAATACTATTTTAAATAGCGCCTTTATCCGCAGGGGTCTCAAACTCAAATTATCCGTGTTCCCTTGGAGGTAGTGTGTGTGGAACTGGGCCGCATTAAGTATTCCACAAAAAAAAAAAAAGCTTTTACAAATTCAATTAAGTACAACTGTTTAAAGTCAGCTCAACCTTTATTAATAACAAATCAAAATATCAAAGCTGATCTGCTCGGAATTTCCTTCATTCTTCACTCGTAAACACTAGTGGCAATTTGAATAGGGATTCTTTGATACTGTGTCAGATTACTGAGATTTACACAATTATGGTTGTGCATTACCCAGTAACAACTGTCTTTTTAAACTTTTAATGAATGTGTCTACAATATTCGAAGCGTGTTTTCTCAGAACCGCACTTTGGTCATGTTTGTCTCATAAAATGCTATAAAATAAATACTTTTAGTCCGATTTTGAAAGGTTTTTAGCATTATAATCAATGTCCAAGCAAATACAAATGTAATAAAAATCAGAATTAGATTGGTCGCGGAGATTCACATGGAACCGTCGCGGAGGGTCACATTGTAGATAGGAGAATGGTGAAAACGCGCGGGCCGCATTAACACTAAATTTGCTGTCAGGTACCGGGCAGCAAAATATCGTCTTGCGGGCCGAAAATAGCCCGCGGGCCGCGAGTTTTGAGACTCCTGCTTTACCCAACTGAGATTTTTGTTTTCAAATTTAGTATGCTGAAATTTTATATGCAAGCAGTAGGTGAATTAAATGCCAGTGTGAATTTTGGGGTCAGGGGCGTGTCCAACACTCAGATATCAGGGAGGCACCAGTTGTATTTGATGTAGATAAAAAGTGGTTTTTGTGTCCCGTCTAATTCTTTAGGGGCGCACGTTCTCCCCTCTTTATGGCCCGGGGGGGGGGATATTAAAAATTTAAATGATTGAAGTGACCATTTATTTCCCCCCCCCCACCTCCCCACCACCCAACTCGATAAAATCCACGGATGAGACATTTTATGACTCGATATTTTGATCACACGCTGTAAATGATTTATAAAGACGAAAAGGTTACCTTTGCTTTTAAAAATGATTTAAGCTCTATACGCATTCAAATGATTCTTGGACCATAAACTCGTGGACTATTATGTAGAAAAAAAAGTGACTTTCGATAACAAGAGAACAATTGTTTTAAATAGACAATTCGTAAGCGATAAAAAAACTAAGCGGCAGTTCATTTTATAGCCCTCCTCTGATTTTCTTTAATTGGAGGGCATACGGGTGGTGCCCGGGGGGGGGGGGGGGTGTGGGAGGGGAGAGCGGTGCTGGTTTTATTCTGAGTGCCAGACGTCAGACGTAACTATTTTAGAAGGCGCTCGTTGGAAGGAAGTAAAGCTAATTTGACGGGGCCACAACTCTTGCTGCTCGGCAGTACGACGTCTTTAGAGTTGCAGGCCCTGGTCAGTGGCGGGAAAAATAACGCTATCATAGAGGTTCCCACAATTTTTAAAAAAGAAAAAGGAACGGAGGGGCTTTAGGGTCTTGAGACCATATTTGTTTAAAAATAAACCAGCGGTTCTTAAGATGGTGCTTTGGATACTCATATAGTAAGTTACGTGTGTCCGTATGTTATGGTTTTCTAATGATAGAAATACTTTGACTGAGAAGAGGAACCAATTTTGGAACTGTGATGTAAACAACAAGTACCTAAACAACAAGTACCTAAACAACAAGTACCTCAGCAAAAAGTACCTTAACAACAAGTACCTAAACAACAAGTACCTAAACAACAAGTACATAAACAACAAGTACCTCAGCAAAAAGTACCTTAACAACAAGTACCTAAACAACAAGTACCTAAACAACAAGTACCCCAACAACAAGTACCTAAACAACAAGTACCTCAGCAAAAAGTACCTAAACAACAAGTACCTAAACAACAAGTACCTAAACAACAAGTACCCCAACAACAAGTACCTAAACAACAAGTACCTCAGCAAAAAGTACCTTAACAACAAGTACCTAAACAACAAGTACCTAAACAACAAGTACCTAAACAACAAGTACCCCAACAACAAGTACCTAAACAACAAGTACCTCAGCAAAAAGTACCTTAACAACAAGTACCTAAACAACAAGTACCTCAGCAAAAAGTACCTTAACAACAAGTACCTAAACAACAAGTACCTAAACAACAAGTACCTAAACAACAAGTACCCCAACAACAAGTACCTAAACAACAAGTACCTAAACAACAAGTACCTTAACAACAAGTACCTAAACAACAAGTACCCCAACAACAAGTACCTAAACAACAAGTACCTCAGCAAAAAGTACCTTAACAACAAGTACCTAAACAACAAGTACCTAAACAACAAGTACCTAAACAACAAGTACCTTAACAACAAGTACCCCAACAACAAGTACCTAAACAACAAGTACCTCAGCAAAAAGTACCTTAACAACAAGTACCTAAACAACAAGTACCCCAACAACAAGTACCTAAACAACAAGTACCCCAACAACAAGTACCTAAACAACAAGTACCTAAACAACAAGTACCTTAACAACAAGTACCTAAACAACAAGTACCTAAACAACAAGTACCTAAACAACAAGTACCCCAACAACAAGTACCTAAACAACAAGTACCTCAGCAAAAAGTACCTTAACAACAAGTACCTAAACAACAAGTACCTCAGCAAAAAGTACCTTAACAACAAGTACCTAAACAACAAGTACCTAAACAACAAGTACCTAAACAACAAGTACCCCAACAACAAGTACCTAAACAACAAGTACCTAAACAACAAGTACCTTAACAACAAGTACCTAAACAACAAGTACCCCAACAACAAGTACCTAAACAACAAGTACCTCAGCAAAAAGTACCTTAACAACAAGTACCTAAACAACAAGTACCTAAACAACAAGTACCTAAACAACAAGTACCTTAACAACAAGTACCCCAACAACAAGTACCTAAACAACAAGTACCTCAGCAAAAAGTACCTTAACAACAAGTACCTAAACAACAAGTACCCCAACAACAAGTACCTAAACAACAAGTACCCCAACAACAAGTACCTAAACAACAAGTACCTAAACAACAAGTACCTAAACAACAAGTACCTAAACAACAAGTACCTAAACAGCAAGTACCTAAACAACAAGTACCTAAACAACAAGTACCTAAACAACAAGTACCTCATTAACAAGTACCTAAATAACAAGTACCTAAACAACAAGTACCTAAACAACAAGTACCTAAGCAACAAGTACCTAAATAACAAGTACCTTAACAACAAGTACCTAAAAAAACAAGTACCTCAGCAACAATTACATAAACAACACGTATTTAAACAACAGCGTACCCAAGAAAGAAGTATCTAAGAAACAAATACATAAGAAAGAAGTACCTTAACAGCAATTACCTAAACAACAAGTACCTAAACAACAAGTACCTTAACAACAAGTACCTAATAAACAAGTGACTAAGAAAGAAGTACCTAAGCATTAAACAATTTCTTGAAAAAAAGACACTGGGCATGTCTATTAAGAATCGATTTTTCTAAAAATAAAAATATTCTAAAATTATATATAAAAAGTCTTTAGGAATTGTTCATTTTTGTTGTCATAGAAGGACAACGTTCCAAAAAAAGATTTAGATTTCATTACCATAAAAGACAGTGATCGTTTTAAATCGTAACATTAATTTGTTATTGTTGCTGTTACTAAATGCAAGTTAAACAAAAAACACCAACATATTTTGAAATCAAAATTTGAGTTATAAATATTTGATAATATTTCTATGAAAAGGGAAGGACAACCCTCGTTTTTCCCCCCACATCATTAAAAAAACCTACAACGAAATACAACATTTCTTAACTTTATTTTCGTTAATCAACCTTCTTATCAAAATATCTCGGCTCTGACGCCGAATGTGGATGTGATTTTAAATATCTCCTGCTTTTGGCTCCAAGCGAAAACACACAGTTATGGGAGGAAAAAAAAACAATCACCGCCTTAGCATGGGCCAGGTTGGGTTTTATCATTTATTTGTTTACTGATATTAAATATATTTGAACATAAATCTGGCACATCTCACTCACCCACACCCCCACACTTAAAGTTCAAACTTTAATTTGAAACCTGGCAGCACCGGTGATTGCAAACCGAGTCTCGTTGCGTAGTTACAGGAGCGGCCATCTTGTACTCTAAACCACTTGAAATGAAACCGCGCGGCTTTATCCTGTTTGAGCTCTTTTAAATTACAACATTTAAGCCGAACTAAATGGTATGGGGAGGATTGTGGGTATTTTGAGGCCCGAGGGTGGGGGGTGGGGGTTCAAGGGTCAATAAATATTGTTGGCATTTGTGTGTACGTGAAAAGGCTGCTATTCAAAAGGGAGAGATTGTGATGGTTTTTTTGGAGTAGCGACGCTAAATCTACTTTATAATTTTACCAAAAAAATTTCTATACATGTTTAAAATGAAAATATAAAACGACTGGGAATATAATGTTTCAGAATGAATGAAAAATTTCCTAAGAATTTGTCCCTTTAAGAAACACATGCAAAAATAATTATAAAAAATAATGATAAATCTAAGCGTTTAAAATGGCCACATCTGCAAAAAATAGATTACCCAAAATATCTCAAGCGAGTTTAAATTAGTGAAATGAAATTCTATATATTTTTTTTAAGCTAGTGGGTGATGTAATGATGATCATCTCAAGTCTTGTTTTCGTTTGAATGGATTGCAATTTGTAAACATTTCAATAGATAATTGTTTTATATTTTAATACAAAATTATTAAATTAAGAGAAAAAAAAAGATAAGAGAACAGTATGATGTATAGTATTAATTTGTTTCACACAGACACCCTACGTGCAACGTTAACAGTAATGAGATTTTTCTCGGCTTCGAAGGGTTAACTATCGCCTATATCTGAGATTTCATTTGGTCAACTTTATCTGAGGTTAATGTATCGAGATTTCATTAGGTCAACTTTATCTGAGGGTAATGTATCGAGATTTCATTAGGTCAACTTTATCTGAGGGTAATGTATCGAGATTTCATTTGGTCAACTTTATCTAAAGGTAATGAATGGAGATTTCATTAGGTCAACTTTATCTAAAGGTAATAAATGGAGATTTCATTATGTCAACTTTATCTAAAGGTAATGATTGAAGATTTCATTTGGTCAACGTTATCTAAAGGTAATGAATGGAGATTTCATTTGGTCAACTTTATCTAAAGGTAATGAATGGAGATTTCATTAGGTCAACTTTATCTAAAGGTAATGAATGGAGATTTCATTAGGTCAACTTTATCTGAGGGTAATGAATCGAGATTTCATTTGGTCAACATCATGTCCTACGTTCGTCCATTGTTTCGCGCATTAAGAAAAAGAGATAATTGTTATAATCTGGGGGGGGGGGGGAATGTGTGATAACCGGAACCGGATTAGTGCAGTAAGACGCGTCAAGACAAACACGAGGTGCGATTGTCACGTACGTGAGGAGTAATTGAAGTGTGCGGGACGTGTGAGTAAATTTCAGTGCGGTGTGAATGAGCTGTGTGTGGTGTATGAGTGTGGTGGAGTGGGTGAGGTTTAGTATGGCATGACACACACACACACACACACACACAACCGTAGGGCTCTGCTCGGAATATGAAACAAATGAAAAGAGATACTTTGAGAAGATGGGACTGATCGACCTCGAGATGAAACCACCGTTCTCAAAGTTAAGGCTTCGGTAGTGGCCACGACAGTGCAATCCGGAAGTGGAGTGAGTAGGCTGTGTGAGATTCAAATAACTCCAAGCAACGCCCCTGGTGGCGGTCGAAACGGCCATTTGATGATGTTCCACTTCGATGAAGGTCGATCAAAACCCCTCATCCCCAGGTTTCCCAGGTCTCTCCAGAGCCTCTTCTGGTTAAAATACGCCATTGACACTTTGAGACGAACCAGTGAATGAAACGTCATTTGAAAAAGGTAACAAAAGTCAAGTTGTTGAATTAAGCGAATAATTCAACTGCCGCAGGATTGCAGCTTGACCTAAATGATTGATAATATTTTTTCGAGCCATCCGAATGATATGTTAATTTAGTTTAGTAAAGTACACTGAGCTTTCTGGTATTCCTCGCTCGCTTACGGTTCGAAAATGATGCTTAAAATATTTGGTGACGAATGAAATATGTTGTTTATCTTTAACGGCTCCTTACTCCTGGGTGTCGCAATGAGTCCGAATTCTTCACAGCTTAACGTGATCACCATTTTAAAATCCTTAAAATTACGCAACAGTGTTCTCCTGGTCACTTTATGCTTCAAGTGTGTAGTAATAGTAACAAATGGCCGACTCCGGTAATGCAAACCTTCGGTTGATATTTGTTTGCAGACGCCAGGAAGTCCCTCAGCTTGTTTTCTACTTTTTTTTCGACAACTTGCGTTAATCTTCGAGACAACAGCTGGCCTTCCAATCCTGGTTAAATTAGTTAGCAGTTCAAGGGGAGACAAATGGTAGAAAAGGGGCCGCTACCGTCGCGTGGGTATCAAATTATCTTCTCACAGTTACGCTAATGAGGAATGAAGAGCAGGCACATCAACCTCGCAGGACCAGGCCCGTCTGCAACTGTTTAAATTGTTTTTGTTTTTTTTAAATTGTATACCTCATCGGCTACAAACAGATCAAGATCCAGTTTTAAATTAGAAGAGGATGATGAAAGCTGTGATTAGCATTAGCAACAATGAATTTGTACATCTGCGGTAAAAGCTAAAATCATGTCGGTGTGAAAATACGAGGTAGAAGATACGCTAAGTTAATTTTCTCTCAGTTTCGTCCCACTAGACATCGTTGAAATCTCTTGCTAAATCCCAAGACATTTTATGACGAGTGAATTTCCTAGAATTTAATGGGGTTCGTGAAAACAAACCAAAAAAGTTACATATTATATTTCAGATACCAGAGAATAGTGTTATGGTTACCGGAAATTAGATCGAAAGAAATTTCGTCGACGGAAAATTGATCGACAGAAATTTGATCGAACGGAAATTTGGTCGAATCTTTTTTTCAGTTCAGACGTTAAAATTTTCGCCAAATTTCTTTTTGAACGCACTATACTATAGAGTGAAACAAAATAATGCGTTCAAAAACAAATTTGAAGCAGAATTTTTTACGTGTAAACTAAAAAAACGATTCGACCAAATTTCCGTTCGATCGAATTTCCGTCGATCAATTTTCCGTCGACGAAATTTCTTTCGATCAAATTTCCGGATACATAGTGTTATAGCTGGTAATATATCTTAATTGATTAATGTAAATCTATTAATGCTATATTTCAAAGTGTGCGGCAGTTGACTGCACTTACATTCACGTAGTTGTCTCCCTTTGGTTTACTCGACGGTATGGCATAGCGCTTTTAATATTAGATGGTGGATAATTTAATTTCTTTAAGGAAAAAAAACCGTGACGATTTAAATGGTATTTTGGTAGTGTACTCAACCTGATACCTGTTAGAGGCAGGGTTCGATTCCCTAACGAAATTACCTTTCCCCCTATTCACGTTAAACATTTTTTTGTGCGTTGAATCTTCATTACTTGGTGATTTAAAGGGATTTAATAAAATGTATATTCCAGCTTTCAAGTTCATTTAAAGTGCTAGATTAGTGCAAAGAGGGTCAAACATTGTCAGAAAATAATATACATTTCATAGATTTCGATATAGATTCTTTATACATCCTTTTATATGAACTTCGCTTTTGTTCGTGGGGGGGGGGGGGGGTGGCTTCCTTGCGAAATCTTCTGATGTGCTAATTTACCAACGTCTCGTCAACTTATCGAGCTGAAACTCGGCTGGTAGACTCGTTGCCGATGACAACACATTCTTTCAACTTTTCTGCTCCATCCCATAACCCAAAACCCCCAAAATTAAGGTTTTTTAAAATGTTTTTCAAAAGGAAGATTAAATAAAATTCCCGAAAACTGCGCTAAATGAGATTATTTAAAAAAAAAATATATATTTATATATTTCGCAGATGCGTTTGGTGCGTAAAATTTTTACTTTGTTTTTCTGAAATAGTCGGTGACATAAATCTGCGGCGTAGAAGCGGGTGAGTTCTGGTTCTGGTTCTGGTTAGGTACGTTGCTGCATCCATAAACTGGCATATGTGCAACGGTTGGGGGAGCAATGTTGCCAATCTAACGGCTCCTAGCAGATGCCAGGGCGGCCTTGAAGCTTTCGATCGTTGTCGAGTTCACTGCGGTATTGTCCAGGTGGTTCCAAGCGATTATGGTGCGTGGAAAGAGTTATTAGAATAATGATATAACAAACTGTGCGGTTACGAGCTTGGGTGAGTTGACCGGTTTGGGGGTGGGGGGGGCGTGCTGATTGGGATTATTGTCAAGTCGATTACTTATATCCATGTTTTGTAAAATTTTCAGCCCCAACTCACCCCCACTCCCCCCCAAAAAAATCGCTCAATATTTCATTTTATCAAGGATTTATGCGAAAAACGTTGTTTTGAAGGGGGCCGTTTAATTTTGGCAGCAAAATTCTCTGGAGAACAACGCTTTGAATACCCGCGTGTGAAATAATTCAAAGTCCAAACATTTTTACTTTTGTGAAGTCTTTATTTGTAATGCCAAGTTAAGGAGGACAAGGATATAGTATAAAATACTGTTTATTTAAACGAGGCAGGTAGAGAGAGAAAGTACCTCAAAGAAGTTCTTTGTGCACTTTTTAGGTTTGCGTCTCCGACCAGACACAAAATAGTAGTTGGGATTTCGGTCCTAATGCCACAAAGGAACATAATTTTCTAGGATTTAACAGCTTATAATTTTTGCCCGTCTGATGTTCTTTTGATGACAAAATTTATCATACGGATGGGAGTATTCTCCACCCACCCCCACCTTTCCACCTAGGGCACAATCAATAAGAGACGTGGTTTGACGTTTGCAAACCATTTCATGCTTTAACATGACCTCAAAGATCTTTCCATAAGTTAACATGATCTCAAAGATCTGGCCTAAGTTAACATGATCTCAATGATATTGTCATGAGTTAACATGATCTCAAAGATCTTGTCATACATTAACATGATCTCAAAGATCAGGCCATACGTTAACGTGATCTCCAAAACATTTTCATAAGCTTACATGATCTCAAAGGTCTTGTCATAAGTTAACATGATCTCAAAGATCAGACCATTAGCTAACATGATCCCAAAGATCGTGATATAAGTTAACATGATCTCAAAGATCTGGCCGTAGGTTAACATGATCTCAAAGATCTTGCCGTAAGTTAACATGATTTCAATGATCTTGTCATAAGTTAACACGATCTCAAAGATCTTTCCATACGTTTAAATACTCTCAAAGATCGTAACATAAATTAACGTGATCTCAAAGATCTGACATACGGTAACATGATTCAAAGATCTTTCCGTAAGTTAACATGATCTCAAAGATCGTGATATAAGGTAACATGATCTAAAAGATCTGGCCATAAGTTAATATGATCTCAAACATCTGACAGTACGTTAACATGATGTCAAAGTTCTTGTCATAAGTTAACATGATCTCAATGATCTGGTCGTAAGTTAACGAGATCTCAAAGATCAGGCCATAAGTTAACATGATCTCAAAGATCAGACCATAACTCAATATAATATCAATGATTTTGCCATAAGTTGACATGTTCTCAGAGATCAGTTGATAAGTTACCATGATCTCAAAGATCTGGTCATAAGTCACATGATCTCAAAGATCAACTCAGTTTATTTTTTACTTTAAAGCAATGGGAATTTGCTTTATTTAGAATTGCAAAAATGTTAATAATTACAAGAGCAATGACTTTTTAAAAAATCATAAACTTCATAAAGTAAAATTCATCTCTGATATACATAAGCCACGATAGGCTATATTGTGATACCAACAGCGACCTAATTGCTACATACCAGCGTCCATTGAGTTTATAACACAATACAGATAATGTTCCAATATTTTGGAAATAATTAACTCTTTAAAAAATATTTTTGGTATAACTACTTTATAAAATTGAAACATCAAGCAATTTTTAATTTTTTTTTAGAAACCATGGCCTTGACATTGGATTTGAGAGGTATTTTTGTATCCACTCAGTTTCTACATAAACCAAATCCTTCCAGGTCTTTGCCACCAAGACGCCCAAGTCTCCAAATCTGCTGCCTGACTGAGTCTGTGGCCACCGGTCTGAACTCGTGTTTTAATTAACATCAAATTCGTCTCCTAAAAACCCCTTGTAATCCTGGCCCGTTGTTGTGCTGAGATCTCTAGCAGGCTGACGGAATCCCAAATGGGCTGTGCTGTACTTTCTGTAAGGCGCCTTAAAAAATAGTGACAGAGTCCTAGTGGACAGCTCTTGTTCGAAGATACGGGGGAAAATATCGTAAAATGTGTAAGGGGCCGATCCATAAAGTAATTCACGCTATTTTTTGGAGAGTAAAAAATGCCCCCTCCCTACCCCCCCCCCCCCCAAAAAAAAATCACAATATTTTACAAATCTCAGACAGTCCCTTCACCCCCAACCCCCGATGTACACTACTCTTTCGAATTCAGAAATCGTTGTAAACAATTTGCAACTTATTAAAAAGTTTAAATCTAACACACCGTTACCATTAAACTATTAAATGAATGAACGTAAAATCAGGTGTAATAATACATCTATCACAACAGAATTTTTAACCTCACTGTCGAATTCAGATTTTATTTGCATGTTAAAAATCATAAAATCTGTAACTTCACACAAGATCTCTGAACACCCCCCTCCACCTCCACCCCCACGTGTCATGTCACTGTCAGAGTTTCGTAGAACGCCACCCCCCCCCCCCCTTTCCATCTCTCAGGAGCGTGATGTAATTTATTGACCGCTCTGTCACCGGAGATACAGGTACGATATTGAACAGGGTGTTGTTAAATTATTCTAAACATCTTTTCATAATTATTCGTTTCTTGTCTGTTTTGAAAAACTCATATGAAGACATTATTAAATTCAATTGTTTAAGTAATAATGTAAATAATAATAAAAATAATAATAATAATAAAGTTTAATTGAAAATCACGCTTCATCCCCAAAGGCTCGAAGCGCGGTACAAATTCAACCATATTAGAAGAGAAATGGAACCATCTACATTTCACCACATTGAAATACAAAACGCAACATTACAAAAACTACACACGAGCACAACCCATTCAAAGTGTTTTTCCAAAACGAAAGTAGCTAGTTTCCTTTAAAAAAAAAAAGTATATTCGCATGCCATAGTTCAAACAAAAGTCTGATTGAGCTATACATTTCCTTAAACTTTATTTGTTTCAAGTTAATCTGCGTCGCAATTTTCATAGATTAAGGACAAAAAAATTCGTGAGTATGAAAAATTAACTAAATTATTTTTACTCTTAAAATTCCAACGAAACAATATTTTAAAAAACATAGTATTTTTTTTTTAAGGTAGAAAAATAAAGACAATGATGTCTATGATTTGAAAGTTTGCTACTCTTAAATTACACAAAGGGAGGGGGGTAAGGGGTGGGGTGGTGTTCTGTACTCCCCCAATTACCTCCGGCATTTAATCATAGAGATAAAAAAAAGAAATCCGGCAACGGCCCCGCTGTAAAAACTCTTGGTGGAGAAGGCCGGACGTTGCAGTAATGACGGGCCGTTCCACAGGATATCTATATCTGAGAAGTGTCGCTCTCATCACATGGCTCTAGCTCCGGTGGAGGATTCACGAGCGTGTAAATCTGTGAATCAGTCAATTAATCGATTCTTTTTTTTAAAAGGTGTGTGTGTGTGTATGTGTGTGAGTGTGTGTCAGTGTATGTATGTGTGTGAGTGTGTGTGAGTGTGTGGTGGTTTTTGGGTTTTTTTTGATGAGGGGGGGCGATCTCCTTATAGAGATATCTTTAGACCTTGGATCGCCATTTATGTAATACGGCAGGGAGGTATCATGCTCGAACTCGATACTGATTTTTAGCGGTATCGAAAAATTTTGGCATTATAATTCGTAACGATACCTAAGATAAGTTTAGAACACTTTTTTTTTTTTTACAGGTTTGGTTGGTATATAAAGCTATACATTTAAATGTATGCGTAGAGTATCTTTTGATAAGACGTCGCTATATAGTCTTGCTTCATTATACTATGAGATGTCAAAGCAATTATGTGATAGACATTTTAAAATGTTTTTTCTACCGTAAATCCTTTCATTCACCAAGCTAAACTCGAAAAAGGGGGTCCGGGGAGGTACAGGGAAGGGACTAGGCTCGGAAAACACATATTTATGAAGTAGCAACGAAAATAATTTTATGATTGTGTGGTCACCAGAACATGAGGAACTGAAAAAAAGAGTCGCGTCATTAGGAAGGTTGAGAACCACTGATTTAGAGCAAACAAAGTACACGGGGTTTATATATAAAAATCATCTCTGTTTTATCATGACCGCAACAAGCACTGATTATTATTGTTATTTTTACAGTGGTCTTATACAGTGCGAAACTCCAGCACAGGGCTTTGCTCACTCAGCGCTTCACATAAAAATATTGACAGAAAGAACCACGACATTAAAAAAAAGTTACGTAACTTTATTTAATTAAATGCAGCTTTATTAAAAAATAATATTCACATACATAACTCATCAAACGGCTGATGGTATCGCAGTGTACAAGCTGAGACCCTCTGTTGTCTGAATGAGAACAGGAATCACGATACCATCAAATAGATAATCATCGATGCTTCACGACATCAGCTGGGAGACAACTCCTCTCTGCTATCGCCCCCCCCCCCACACCCACCGCCCCGCTCGGTGCACCATCGTCTTAGGGACCAGGCCATTAGGGATGAATGGGAGGATTTTTTATTGTAATTCAATGCTCTTAAATTGGTGAAGCTTAGAGGGTGTGCGTGTGTGTGCTGGGGGTCTGTGTGAGGGGGTGGGGCTGGGGGGAGAGGGGTAGGGGTGGATATCATCACGCGGGGAATCAGTCGGTGGTAAAGACACGTGGACACTTCAGATGATGATGATGAGACATGGTTGTAAAGTTATACATCCAGAAATGAAGTACAGTGAAGAAAAGTTGACGCCGGTCGAAATTTACGGCGCTGAACTTGGCATGCAATTCAAGAGGGAGGTTACTGTCAGGTTGTTTGTGATCCTAAATAGCAGTGAATGCTAGGATAGTGTCCCTTTACATGACACTTGATGGGGAGTTGATGTCATTTAAATGACATTTTACGGAAAAATGTATCCTATGAACATTGTTATCAATTTTCAGTGGAGCCCCTTCCACCCCCCATCCCACAAACACTATCACTTGAAAGCCCACACACAAACTCACCTTGTCCATCCACACACATACACACACCGTTCCGTCCACACACACACACACACACCGGTCCGTCCGCCCAGGCACACACAAACACCGGTGCGCCCACCCTAACACACACCGGTCCGCCCACATCACCCCCAAAACTCACAGACGTTTCTAGATTTCCTCTCCATCCTTTCGTATGCTATGAATCGCGAATATTATACTCATTACTTACGTCTTAATGAGGGTATTTTATCAAATGTTAAAATGTATCATTAAGGTACTCTTTCCTGTGATTTTAACGTTAATTAGGATTATTTCATGTTTAAATCAGGAGCACTTAAAACACTAATACATCTTATTTCATATCTTTACCTCATTATCTCCGATTTTCCTCGTCATGTTCACAAATGAATGGGCGAAAATATTTCTCAAATAGGCATCATTACTAGCGTTGCTTAACTTAAATCAACACGCATCATATTTCTGATTGTAAGGGGGACAGCACATTTGAGCCGTTTCGCTGTAATTCATAAATTAGCTTTGTGACCTCGAAACCATATGTCATTTTGAAAAAAAATAAATATCAGCGGAATCAGCGTCACCGCCTTACTGTTAAGATACTGTCATGACACTAATGATCTAATTATTAATGGGACAAAAATATATAATTTAATTTTGTCTCCGGATATATAAAAAACAACAACCCAACTCCGTTATATTTATAAAGTTGCACAGTTGGTGCGCAGCAATGGCGAAATGAGCTCAAACTTGAACACTACGTGCAGTGGTTGTGTCTTAAAGCTTGAGATTAATGGCTCCCGGAATTGTGTTTTTTTTTTTACTTTACCTGAACTCTGTATGCAGAATGATAAACTGATATATTGCAGACCAATATCACTCGTTTTCAGCTTGGTCGATTAATGCTTTTTTTAAATGAAAAGATACATTTTTACGTTAAAGTTGAAAGAAAATGTTAAAGGCAGGGTCGGTTTAGGCTCTAATGGGACCCGGGTGAGAATGGCGGCGCGGCGTGTCCGGGTCCATTTTGACTCAATGCTATTCGGATGTCATTTGTGGTAGTTTTTTTTAGTTAAACTGATGAATTAAGTTTACAAACGTATAGGCCATTCAATTATCTTTCATTTGATACCTGATTTCGTCTTCCAAACCCAAAAATAATATTTTAAATAGTTTTTTTTTAAATCCCAACCTCTCACTTCTGGTACCCGGGTACGAATAGCCACTTCGTTAACAATAAGTAGCAGCTCCCTGATGAAATAAGTGTGAACATATAAATTTATTGATTCATTTGTTTGATGCAAGCGTCTCAGTTACGTTGGTGGCAAATTACAAATAGCGATAAAATACCTCTTAGGTTTTTAAAGATAAAATGTCCACGATATTGTGTTCTTTTAAGAGATCAAGAGGATTGATGTACTTGTACTATTCTCAATTTAAATGCACGCTCATATGTCCAGCCCTGTGGAAGTTTCTGAAACCCCTTGACTTCAGTCGACTCCAACCATCGGCAGACGATGATAAAATTCCATTATGGGTACCCAATCCATCATTTCTCTGATACAACAATTCTACTTTTTTTTTCCCCGTACACAGTAGTGCTGAAAAACAGATTAAAAATGAATTGTTAATTAGTTTTAAGTTTAAAAAAAAAGAAATGCTTTCTTAAAAGCTATAAGCGTAACATTTCTGGTGCTTGTCCTTTAAAAGTTGTTGGTGAAGATATTTTAAATAAAGTCATTATAACCTAGAGAGCGTTTAAAATAAACAACAAAAAACGTTTATTTAACAAAACACAACAGAATAACGAGAGATCCTTAAAAAAGCTAACTCTATTCAAAATATAAATCAATAACTTCGCAATGAATAGTTATACCAGACCTGTTTACTCCTACGATACTGGCGAGAGGAGGAGGAGGGAGAGTGAAAGAGAGAAGTAAGGAGAGGGGGAGAATGAAAGAAAGAAAGAGAGAGATAATATAAACGCTTTCGACACTTGTTACCAATGTAAACATTGTCACCACACTCTTTGACATTTACGTACTACAGATTTTTTTCTAGTTACAGCACTTTTATCAGCAAACCTATAACAATGTATTTTCTTCTTACATTGTAAAATAATAATTTTCTTTTCTATCTTCTCTTTCCCCGCTTTGCTGATATCAGCCATGTGTGACAGTTCCATTTTTAACAGGTAAGATGTGCTTCGTTTAATATTTATTTATGCAGGGGCGTAGCAACAGTGATTTAAATGCACTGGGTGCACATTTTCAGTGCAAGGAACTTTATATTTTAAAAAAATTCAAATTATATTCAAATTAAATATTTCAAACATTTCTTTAAGAAAACTATTTACATTTTAAAACGATAATGGATCTGCAATTGACGTTACGCCTCTGCCAGTTTGTCTAGTTTGTATTGTATTATTGATTTACAATTTTTTGGTTACAAAATATTTGACATTGTTACATATTATCGATGTTGTTTTTTTGAAAATGTACCTAGAAGCTGACCATTGGGCAATCACGTGCTTTACGGCAACGCCGAGTTGGGAATATAACAAAAGAGGGATTTGGTAGGAGGATGATGTGATGGAGTGATGTGGTAGAAGGAGGGTGTGGTAGAAGGAGGGTGTGGTAGAAGGAGCATGTAACAGTGGGAGGAATTGGCAGGAGGATGATGTGGTAGGAGGAGCATGCAATAGTTGGAGGATGCGGTAGAAAGAGCATGTGGTAGGAGGTGGCTGTGGCGAGGCTTGGCCATTGTGACCAGCCTCATAAAATGCCTTAGGCCTACAATGTATAAAATAGTCTGAGCGACCTCGGTTACCACTGGGAGTCCAGACTTTGTGGTGTCTGTCTAATCATCGCAAAATGCCAAGGTACAATTAGCGGGATCTCCAGATTGAAAGATTAAGTCTTGGTATCTGGGTTAGTCCTCTGCAACGAGCAGACCAAAATAAATTTTGCTATGAAATATATGTGTTGTCTCATGACTTTAATATTTTTTCCGTCTTTATATGAGGATAAAAGATAGTCTAGTCTTTCTGTGACCAAAAACCAAAATCTCTTCTTGTCTGTTAGGTGATCGAAGATTTTTTAACTCGCTTTCAGGAGGCTTTAGGCAATGGGATTATTAATACATCGAAAATTGCAATTGGACTGCGATAATGCCTTTAAGTCGATCAATGAGACACCAACAGTTTGTTTCAATCATGGCTGGCCTTAGGCCACTGCAACGTATGCGGCCGCAGTGGGCCCCGCACTTTCATAGAATTTATTTTCTAATACAAAATTTTAATTTTAACTTATCATCCTTATCCTCTACCCAGACTGGGCCCCGTGCAATCCGTTTCGCATAGGGCCCCGCAATTGTTAGTGCCGGCCCTGGTTTCAATATAACTATATATGCCAAGCTTGTTAGAAGCCACCATCTAGCTATTAAAGCACATTTGGGCACCAAAAGTTTAAGGCGTGACCGCTGTAACATATGCCCCATGTGATTAAAGTTGATAATATCACGTTCCCTCTGGAATTATTCAGGATTCAATATGTTTAACCTGGACAGTCGCAATGGAGTTTACCGCATCTTTTGTGTAAAAAGTGCGGACAATCATACGTAGGAGAGACAGGTCGTCGCCTTGGAGACCGTTTTAGAGAACACCCGTACTACATCAATAAACAAGCACTTTGTCCAGTTTCTAAACATTTCAGTAGTGTTAACCATAAAAGAATATTGGGCATTGCAGTTACAGGTTATAAATGTATGCGAAGGAAAACAAAGGAATAACAACGTCTCGTACATGGATACTCCATACTGTATAAAGCAAATTAACAATTTTACAAACCTGTTGTTATGTCCTTTTTTCTGTTTGGTTTTAAATTGTACTTCTACCCACTTTCTTAACATATTCTGATCGCTGTTTTCATTACGTACTGGTTCCCATTCCTATTCATTTTTTTTTCATTCATTATTTTTTTTTTCTACGTTATAATTATATTATTTACATTTAACCTATATAATTATATTAATGTTTTTTTGTTGTACTGATGAAGACCTTAGCCTAAACGTTTAAATTTGTAAGTTGCCTAATATAATTCAAGCTTAACATAATAAATATGTTGTTTTGCTTACAAAAAGTATTTGGTTCTCCTTAATCATCTGACAGCCGTAAAGAAACACAGTCGTTTCATCCTATACAGCACGAAAAAAATTTGACAAATTACAGACAGCCAGTTACAAATACGACTGACAAACCACAACGGAATAAATTTGTCGGATCAATTAATATTTTGAGTTTGAAGAGATGAACGCATTTAACAATGTATATTTCAACATTTCTTGAAATCGTTGAAGTGCTTTAAAATTTTATTTCTATATTTCTTTTAAAACTAGTAGGATCGCCTTAAGATCTGTTCCGGAAATTGAAGACTGCTCTTCTTGAAATGACACACGATCCCCCACAGTCATATCTCTCTATCCCTGCACCAACACTAGCCCTATGTTTCTGGTCCAAACGGATTTAGTTAATTGGGAGGGGTGGAAAAAAATCCCCATCAAGTTCCGGATTAGCCATGATCAAAATCTCACCGTGACAATGGCAGGATACATAGCCTGTTAGAGACCGGAACAGGGGCGTTCCGGAAATTACGACATAAGCGGGTTGTCAACTAAGAGGACGTTGTCGTAAAGCTGATAGATTGGTTCGAAAACGTCAAGCGGGTGGCTTCCGGATTGATGTATAATCTGGTTTGGAGGAATTCAGTGAAGCGTGACCAAGACGCCCAAAAGGTGGCTTCGTGACCTCAGGTCTCTGCGAATCCTCGTGTATCTATAGGAGACTGCAAATTTCCTTGTCACCCAGAGCTATCGTTCATACCGGGGAGTACAAAGAAAGTACAAAGACAGCTGCTCACATGGCGAAAACAGCATTTGAGACCTGGCGAGTTGAAGAAATTAAGACATATTTACGGGAATTGCATCAGAAGGTATCTGGAAATAAAGCATAACTTGAATATCGGGAACGCGGCTGTGTAGCGTTGCGAATTTGTGGGGAAAAAAACGTATGTATCTTAGACATTTTTCTAGTTTCTAGGCGAAAAAGATTAACAAGGGCAAAAACCCCTGATTTTTTAGGAAGTTGCAGTCCTCTATAAATACATACTTAAAAAAAAAAAAAGAAAAAAAAAGGAATATATAAATGCAGATTCTAAATCTGAAAACCCATATTATCTAACGCCGTTGAATCGCCAGCAAATTTCTTTTATGTTTTCAATCTAGATTTGAGACTTTTTCTATATGAAGGGCCGAGTAGAAAAAGTACTTAAGTGTATTTTTGAAGTTTTGAGAAAAATGAGTTTAAAATTTTTAAATTCTTATTTAGAGACATTAAAATTAGCTTGTGGTATCTCCGAATCAAACACTTGTGGCCATTTTTCATAAATGATATTTACAGGAATGATTCAGGGCAAGTAATCAAATATAATGCCTGTCTTAACTCATTTTTGGAAAATCGTAACTCTTAATTACTTTTTCTACTCAGCCCTTCATATACAGTATAGAGAAAAACTTGAAGGGCAATTATAAAGGGGGACGTATCGGCTAAGAAGCCCCCGACAGCGAAAGTGCAGAGACGGACAAACTTATCTGACATAGATATTGAATTGACAGTACAGAGAAAAAAAAGTCTTGGCGTTTTCCAAAGTAGCCAGATTTAGCGGTTATATCTTGAAGGTTATATCTTGAAGGTTATATCTTGAAGGTTATATCTTGAAGGTTATATCTTGAAGGTTATATCTTGAAGGTTATATCTTGAATTCACAAACTTCAACCCTTTGATTATGGTTTCTGGAATTTGAAGAATGTACTCTAAGAATCTCAGACAGTGCAGCCTTGAAAATTGAATGTTTTAAATTGGTTTTAATTTAAAAGAGTTTTTTTTTTTTTTTTTACATCCTCGCTAATCGATGTTGTTAGGGTGTTTATTGTTGATCTATGTGTTAAAAGAATTATGCAAGCTCAGAGAAATGGAATTAGAATAACGCTGATAAGATTTTTGTAACCTGGAAAATTTCAACCACGCTCGCCCTCCGAGTGTCACGGCAATTACCGCTAAAGTGTGATGAAAGAAGAGTATTGTGACGGACACAAGGTTATTTTTGGAGAGATCCACAACCGAGGACACGTTTTCAGGTGTAGAGACGTGCTATGAAAGCGACCACAGAAATTCTCCTTACAGATGACCTTGAAAGCAAAAGGAAGATTTCTAGCATTATCTCTGTAAAACATAACTTTTCTTTATACTCTTAACCCACCCAGCCTCATTAAGTGAGAGCAATGATTTTAAAAAAAAATAATTTAACAGTTAACTTTTTATATTATTTAAAATTCATTTTTAAAAAATGATGCTATGAAGCCAATTATATAAAAACTTTACAGTACAGATTGCTTCATTTAACAAAAAAAAAAAAACAACTTATTATATATTAAAATGAAGATAGTCTTTAAAAAGAGAATATTTCTTATTGGTGTAAGTCTTTATACTTTATGTTTAAAAAGAGTATGAAGTTAGGAAATCTTTGAATCGTTACCAGCCTCAACCTTTCATAAGCTGGCATTGATCTATTGCATATCATGTGTGTATCGAATTGAATAAAATATATATGTAATTATAGAATTCAAACATATTAGGAAAGTACTCAAACATACTGAAAACGTTATAAACAATTTTTTCATTATCGTGTTTTTAAATTCTATAAGGGGCATTTACGAAAAACGAATATATTTCTACCAAACAATACCTTTTAAAGCTTTAGAGTATTGTATAGAATATTGGAGAGCGTTTTAGTAGGGGAGTAATATAGGGGGGAGTACTATAATTATGGAATTGATTAAAATGCATGCAAAGCGATTTAATAAGTAGGACAATATAGCGACATACATTGGCTATATGTTGGTTCTCCAACGCATTATCGCAATATTGATCGAATTTCAAAATTCGGTATGTATTTAAGAAGTGTGATTCAGAATATGGGGTTGTTAGTTAAATTTTTTATTAAAATTGTTTTCGTCTTCCCCCCCCCCCCCCCAAACCACCCCCTCCTAATAGTTATGGAATTAAATGCTTGCTTTAATAAAAAAATAAAAAAGATTTTCTATAAATTTTTGCTTAGAAATATGTCCATCCCTTCTAATGACACCTATAACTTAAATAATAACTAAACCATTTATAGTATAACTAGGGTGAAAGTATTAAGATAATTGAAATTAGTTATTTCTAAAGTTTTTTTAAATTGTTTTTTTTTTTGTTAAAGAAAGCGTAACTCAAGTTTCCAGCCCAGAGTTATCATCCCTTTCTTCCTAGCTCGTCTACAAGGACATCTCCCCCATTCAGGTAGTCATCTCTAGAATCACGTGGTTTCCTCTTAGGTCATGGATTTAGATTTGATGTGAATAGAAATCTATCGATCCTTCCAGCCCACCAGAACCCCCACACCACCCCTTCTCCCCCCCCTCACATGACCCGTCTAGGATTTTAGAACTGCAGAAACTGTTGTGATAATAATTTATTTAAAGTTTAATTTCATTCGTTTCAGTATTACTTTTATTTTTTATTTTTATAGATTTCATCTTTCAAATAAGAATGCACTATACCTTTGAGCCGCATGGAGTGTAGCAATGAAATATTATAACAGTTACAATAGTCAATGCCACGAAACGTAGTTCCATACTCAATGCTGATTATACAAAGCATAAACTTTTTTTTTAAATCAGTGGTTCTCAAAGAGCGGTGGGGTGTCGGGGTGGGGGGGGGGGTGAGTGGGCGGTAAAATGCTCAGTTGATTTGGACAACGATTTTTAAATATTATTGATTCTACATACGGCCTCGATCAGCTGGAATAAAATGTTCACTTAGAAAGACGAAGTGAATGTACTTTACAAAAGTAGGGAATTTACTGTAAATGGGATCCACCGACGTATGTTTTATGCATACTCAATGGTCGCATAAATAAGATATAGCGGTGTGGTTTTATTTTCTCGACCAGAGCTTACATGCGCCGTGGCATATGTAAGCTCTGGCGACACCGGTAAATACTATTGATTACTGAGGGCAGTTTCAGTTTTTCAAACAAGAATATAACTTTTTTAAGTGGACAGGAGACAATGCCTCGATAGAAATGGTCATCATAGCGCTTGCAGGTCGAAGGTAACTAGATTCTGTTTAGGTCTTTATTTTTTGTTGAAGTTTTTATTTTAGTCTTGATTAAAAAAAAGTCATTTTTATAAGAGTTAGATAGGTAGATAGATAGATAGATAGATAGATATATAGATAGATAGATATATAGATAGATATATAGATAGATAGATAGATAGATAGATAGATATACTCTGCAGGCAACCTGCTCTGTCTCGTGACACCCTTTTCTGGTGGTAACCAGTTGTGACGCACTGTTCTCGCGATACTACACTGTCTGGTATCACCTTGTTCTGGGGGTTACTTGCTGTGAGGACACTCTGCTTCGTCTCATGACACGCCGTTCTTGTGCCAACTAGCTATGGAGTCAACTTGATAGCTTCTCCCCTTAATCTAGTGGCACCCTGATAAGGTGGCATCCTGCTCTGGTGGCACCCTGATAAGGTGGCATCCTGCTATGGTGGCACCCTGTTATGGTGGCACGCTGCTCTGGTGGCACCCTGCCTTGGTGGCAACTTTTCTCTGGTGGCACCCTGCTTTGGTGGCACCTTTCTCTGGTGGCACCACCCTGCTATGGTGGCACCTTGCTCTGGTGGCACCTTTCTCTGGTGGCACCCTTAACGTCGCCACCCTGCTCATGTATCTAACAGAGGCACGTGGCCAAACAATGTTTGAAAACTACTTCTCTAAATCACGGGAAGGTTGCTGTTAGCTTTCCTTTTACAAAATTTAAATTGTTATATACAAATAAATTCATCAACAGGTAATGAGTCTGTCAGTTGTTGTCAGGCGATGAGTAAACGGAAGTGTAGTTTATAAGTCTCTTGCCATTTCAGATCTAATTAAGGAGGTTCTTTTCACGAACATAAATCTACCAACAAGGCCGTTATCGTAAGCACCATTTAACTGACTTCTCTACCCTTGGGATGCTAGCATGCAACACGCTGAATCACGATCAAACACATGACGGAGACAGTTAGACTTGGACTAGACATTTGGACTAGACACTGCAATCGAGCTATGAAGATTGAGAAAGTGAGATTTGGACTAGACACTGCAATCAAGCTATGAAGATGGAGAAAGCGGGACTTGGACTAGACACTGCAATCAAGCTATGAAGATGGAGACATAGGACTTGGACTAGACACTGCAATCAAGCTATGAAGATGGGGAAAATGGGACTTGGACTAGACACTGCTATCAACCTATGAAGATGGAGAAAGACTTGGATATATGTTTATGGTTTGAATCTTTCGTTAGGTGTCCACATAACGTGTAGATTCTTTTTAAGAATGGCTAAAAGAAGCTGTAGTCATTTTATTACATTAGATGTCTAGGTTAGATGACTAAATTAGATGAGATGAATACATTAGATTACTACGTTAGATGACTACATCAGTGACTAAATTCGATGAATACATTAGGTGAGTACCAACACTGTAAATTAAAAATCATTTTTTTCTAATACAAAATTATGTATGAGTAGGGCGATGCACAATACATCCACGTATGTCTGATTCTTGTCGTGTAACGTGACCCATTAGTCACATGACCCAAAGCCAACATGACCCGTTGGTCACATGACCCCTAGCCAACATGACCTGTTAGTCACATGACCCAAAGCCAACATGACCTGTAAGTCACATGACCCAAAGCCAACATGACCTCTTAGTCACATCACCCAAAGCAAACATGACCTGTTAGTGACATGACCCAAAGCCAACATGACCTGTTAGTCACATGACCCGAAGCCAACATGATCCGTTAGTCACATGACCTAAAACCAACATGATATGTTAGCCATATGACCCGAAGCTGTCCCGTAACTTTTGTAGATCTACTGCAACTTTTTCATGACGTGCCCCCCACCCCAGATTTAAGATTGATGTTTGAATTTGTTTTCCCCATATTAACTTTGGATCATATAAATTATACGAGTGTCTCTGCAACAGCAAAGGCTGTATGCCTCTTGCAGTGCCTCTGGTTGTGTCTTTGCAGCAGCGAGGGTTGCATGGCCCTTGTGGTGGCTCTGCTTGTGTCTCTGCAGCAGCGAGGGTTGTATGGCCCTTGAGGTGGCTCTGCTTGTGTCTCTGCAGCAGCGAGGGTTGCATGGCCCTTGTGGTGGCTCTGCTTGTGTCTCTGCAGCTGCGAGAGTTGCATGGCCCTTGAGGTGGCGCTGTTTGTCCATTTGTCACCATGAGCCCTATCGATTCTATAGTGTCATTAGATTAAATCTCCAGTTTTGACCTGTGTAAAACAAGACCCACTGATGTTTACCCAGTAATTTTTTGGGACAATGTGACAATCCTAAGACTTAGTTCAGAAATTAGGTAAGTAGATGCAGACAGGAACCGATGTTTGACTTTAGGACACGGTATTTCATGGCAGTTCGATGAACGATTTGGATAGATAACTACGGCTGGTGTATTCTGGTGAGAAACGCAGGCTTAGAAAATAGATTAATTAAACACAAACAATTTGTGTAAATAAAACCAAAAATTATGTTCAACATCAATGATGATTTTACAAAATACAAAAGTAAACGTTTCGGCAAATGCCTTCATCAGTACGAACAAACAACAACATTTAAACAACTATACGTTAAATTTACATAATATATGTTTACATGTATCCACCTAAAAAATAGAAGAGAATAAGAGTGTTCGCAAACCCAGACAAAAACAAAGCTAAGAAGAACGGAAAGGAAGTGAGTGGAAATAAAATTTAAAAAGCAAACAGGAAAAACAGACATGGCAGCTACGTGAAATTGTGGATTTGGTTAATACCGTACGCAGTCAAAATACCAAATCTTGTTAATGATTTAATTCCCATATAAATCATATCCGATGTATTACTAGTATACAGTATACAAGTACCTGCAATGTCTAAAATAACCTCATGGTTAGTGCTGTTGAAATGTTTGGAGACGGGACAAAGGGCTAATTGATTTATTTTGCTGGGGTGTTCTCTAAAACGGCCTCCAAGGCGACGACCTGTTTCACCTACATATAATTTACCATACTTTTTTTTTTTTTTATAAAAGATAGTGTAAATTACGTTGCGACTTGTGCAGGTAAAGCCTTCCTTTTTTCTGAATATTTACAGAGGGGAAATGATCTCATCAATTTCAATCACGTAGGGACGTGTGTTACAAAGGCTACGGTTGCAACATTTGGTGCCTATTTGCACTTTAATAGCATAAAGTTGGCCTCTAACAAGCATGCCCCTAAAGATCTTGTCCCTCGGAAAAAAAGGAGTTTAAAAAAAAAAGATTTATATTAATGTTTTCCAGTAAATATAGAAAAAACAACAACAAAATTCTCGATTCTTCCAAGTTCTTGAATTTAACACAGCTGACATTTCTTTAAATAGACACGTTATATATTGGAGTATCCCAAAAAATCAAAGTTACTAGCTTTCTCGCTTGGTTCATGTTTTAGAATGCAGCGTTGTTTAGTAGCAAGGTCTATACACATTAACAAACGAAATGCAGCCCTTTGCAACAATACAACTGAAAAAAAAAAAAAAAAAAACTATCGGAAGAACCTTTCACATATCCAGCAACTCTAGTTTGTAACTAGCAGCCCTCTATATAAAAAGTAATGACTACACAATCACACGATTATCTACCATTTCTGCTACTGGGTGTTAATCATTCTTCCTCAGTTGTGAACTTGTTTTTATGTTCTCATCTCTCTTTATTAATAAAACAGAAGCAACCAGATCGAAATATGCCTCCCCTCTCCCCCACCCCCAACAGTTGGGTGCTATGACCGGGTAAAATGCTTTGATCCTTCAAGGTCCCGGTGCATTCCCCAAAATAAATGACTTCATTTCTTGGTCGTCCACAGAACTGAAGGAGCGATTCATCCGCTGGCTCGACCACGACAACGACGGCCAGTCCACATTCGACGAGGTCAAGAACTACATCAGACGCTTTAAGCCCGACGTCACTGACGAGACGGTGGCCGCTTTCATTAGGCGCCGAGACAGCAATGGTAACAGGGGCGGGCGCCATTGAGTTGACGCCCATGTAGTTATGTTGAGGCTTACAAGCTGTTGTGTTTAGTCACTGTTCTTTCATTTGAACTGGTTTTCTTGATCATTGTTATCCTACTTTTAGGTATCTCTTACATTCCATATATAGATTCTATCGCCTTGATTGAACTCCACCCATTTCTGAATAATTTAACTATAACAATTACTTGACTAATCCATTTGGGGAGATGTTCACTTCTAAATGTCTCTTGTTGCAAACCATAAAGTATCTTTAAGATTTAACTTTTGTAATTTCTGTCTAGGGGTTCATTGGACCAGAGAAGTAATTATTTTAAAAACAAAACAAAAGTAGGTTCGTTTGAAGTAAGATACTGATAAATAAGTCGCAGTAAGCTGCTAGTTTGTAAACCAAACTAAAAAAAAAGTAATAAATATATATTTTGGAACTTAATAAGATTAAAATAAAATCAAATGAAATCTCCAACCTTCAAATATCTCATGAAATAATATTTGATAAATTACGAGGAGAAGAAATCTTTTCTGGACAGTTTGAAATAGTGAAACGTTATCCTACAAGTTGTCTCTATTATTTATAGATTTGCTAAAGGAATTTAAACGGAATAAATGACAGACAATATTTGTACATAAGAATTTTATAATTTTAAAATGGCTGCGCAAAGCAATAGATTTATGAGTTAAAGATAATGTCCCCCAATCGACACATTATACGTAACAGTAAAACGCAAATCGATCCACGGTTCTGAGAGTTTAAATACGTCACTTTGCCTAAGTGTGATGACAGTTGAGTAATTAATTTAGATCAAATATTCTATAAATTAACGCGATGAATTAACCACTTACTTAAAGATATAATTCATTCCTCATTCGTCGTGTTGTAATCAGATGGGTGGAAGGCTTGGGGCAAATAGCGTTCCGAGCAAGCGATTCATCTCATTTGATGGCGCCAATGTAAGAAATTAAGTTTCTAGAATCACGTGCAGGTCTGGAGAAGATAAACGGGATAGGTCGAGTTGCCTTTCGACTAATTCAAAAAATTCTTATTGTGGAAAAATTGTTTATAAAGCAACATAAATATGAGTTCATTCTAATGTCTTTGACAATTTTTACACTGTTTATTTACATTACATTCATCTCCACGTCTTGGACGACCTTAAATCTAAGTATATGAACAAGACATTTAAACAAAAAAAATGATAGTAAAGATAAAAAATGCAAAAATTTATAACGATTGAAAAACTTTCTCAGCTAATCCTTTTCATTCTTCTTTAGTAGGCTCCACTGTTCAGATTAAGGCATCCAAAAACACAATTAATTTTTTTTTTCTTTCTTCTGTTATCCGCTTTCATTTTCGATGCACCGCTTTTAATGGTGTTATGAAATTGTGTAAACAAAGTGCTAAGTACGGACGATAACCAGTTAAGAGAGAAAGATCACAAAACGGTGCGGGTTATTTCGGAGAGTTGTTTCATGGCAGACATTAATAGCCAAAAACTTATTCTGTGAAGAGGTCTTTGGACGGGGATACTTCAGCTTTTCGGCTTAATCATCTGAAACAGAAATTCAATGAGAAATCCGAGTTTTGAAATTTATTAAAGGGAGCTTCACATTATTTCAATCATTATTTGCGCTAGTTAAATTTAATCATTATCATTATGGACCTTATTCCATTAAGGGATTACTAATGGATTTTCAGGGCTGGATTTGAAATACTTTGGAGTTTAGACTCTGGCGATTTGACCGGTGAAGAAAGACGTTCTTACTTTAAAAAAAAAAAAAAAACGAAAACCCACTAAAATTTACAATGTAATCGAGAATATTATACAATAGAAATAATGAAAGAATCCCCTTGATCTCATACTCTTGAAATTCTCCATGTAACGTAACCGTAATATAATGGTGAGCTTCTTTCTTTTTTTTCTGGCTACTAAATCTTAGACTGACCTTTGCCATCATCGACCGCCCTATCTAGCGAGGATGTAATCGATAATAGAATTATGCGGGTGACAGGCCCAGGGACCGTCCTCTTTATGACGTTTTAATGTCGCAATTATCCGAGTCCATAAAGCAAAGATGGAGTCGTGTCGTTTACACGGCCGTACACGACCGTACTCGGTCGTACACGACTGTATTACTGATGACAATTTCTGGTACGTTAGAAATTGCTTAAATTTTCAAAGGGGCAAAAAAAAAAATTACAAAAAAAAAAGTTTAACAAACTAATTGCGCTATTTTTTTAAAAAAAATGTCTTAAAATATTGGTCGTTTGTAAGAAGCATGTGTGTTTTCTCTGCAGGATAATATGAATTTAGGATCTATTGTTAATTTTGCTAAAAATGTAACTGAAAAAATTCTAATTCGGTTTTCACAAATTTTTATTGTTTCCTAAAGTTTTTTTAAAATCTTTTTTGAAATTATACAAAACCATTAATTTGATTACATCTTAATTTGAGTTATTGTTTTTTTAAAAGAAGCAAAAAAAATTTCATATAATGAATGAAATAACTCTTGAATATGAAAAAAAATCTGACTTTGAAAGACCATCGACAAGTAATGTCAAACTTCCCTCGACCGTCTAGAGTTGAGATTACCAGCAAACTTATTTTATTTTGGTATGTGTTCATCAAAAGAATGATCTCTTTTACAAGTACTAAATGATATGGTCGTCAGTTATCGGCAAATGTTTTTGGAGCTGGAGCTATTTTATAAATTGTTTCATCTCAGATAATATTTAGGAAGACCCATGTCATTTAAAGTTTAATTTTTTACTAAAAGTGACTAATGCGGCCTCCCAGACTCGGTTTGCCCTATAGCAGTGGTTCTCAACCTTAATCATGCCGCAACCCTTTAATACAGTTCCTCATATTGTGGCGACCCCCTGCCACGACATTATTTTCGTTGCTACTTCATAACTGTAGAGTTGATGTGTTTTCCGATGGTCTAAGACGACCCCTGGGAAATGGTCCTTCGACCCCCAAATGGGTCGCGACCCACAGGTTGAGAACCGCTGCCCTATGGCCTTAAAGGATTAAGATCAAACCCACGATTTATAGTATTTTTATCGTCACCAAACATAAACAAAGAAAAGGTCCTTTAGTTTCACCACCTACTCAAGAACCTTTAGTTTTACCACCTACTCAAGGACCTTTAGTTTCACCACCTACTCAAGGACCTTTAGTTTCACCACCTACTCAAGGACCTTTAGTTTCACCACCTACTCAAGGACCTTTAGTTTCACCACCTACTCAAGGACCTTTACTTTCACTACCTTCTCTTGCTTAGCATTGGTCACAATAGTAAACTAAGCAAAAAAAGACCAAAAACAGTAGCTTTCCTCTTGTAGCTACCCACTCCATCACTGTGCATCATGGCCTGGCATTTTTTAGGATTAGGGTCCCGTAACAGTCCGTGATCACACGCAACGGTATCTACGCAAATAATAGGCTAATAGATTCGCCGTGACAACAAAAATGTGTGAAGTCGTCGAGTCCTTAAACATTTGCTAATCCGATCATGGATACTCTGCCCTTTTTTCATGTGTAATTTTTTTTCGAAACCATTGCAATACCAAATATTTATTCTTTCTAATCCATTTTAATGCTAAATAGTTTCGAGTTTTATTTTGATCTAGAAATAAGTGGCCATAAATGGTGGCGTTAATGCGCGAGCTTCCTAATCTGCTAAAGTTACTTCACAAAACATGCATTCAAGTGACGCACTGTCAAAAAAAATCACAATTAGTCCTACCGACTTCTTGCATTATTATTCTGTGCGCGTAATTAAACAAAGCGTAATATATTTAGTTGCAGAGCAAAATGTATCGATACAATAGCATTAATAATATATATTTTAAGCTCTATTTAAATAGTCTATATTTAATGGGTCTTCTCGTGCATTAAGTATATTTTAAAAAAAAACAAAAAAAACAGCAACTCTAATTTGTTTTAATTCTTGGTGTTGATCATGTAAGAAGTCTTCAATTGTGGAAAGTTGTGTTGGAAATTTACCCTTTAACTTAATATTTCCGAGAACATATTTACAGTAAAAAAATGTTTTTCTTCTCTTCACAATCTTTTAATGAAAAGGGTGGTACTAAGGTTCGGTGGTGCTACAACCACGAGTAACTGTGACTAAGTATACCCTACTTAATGGAAGTGATACCATCATCTTTTGATTGGACATTTCCATCACCTTATTCCCATAGTCACGAATCCACTTTATTTAATAAACAACGCAAAGTTGATAATATTTATCTTGTTAGGATTAGGGAAACCCGAGATAAAAATCATTTGAATGTAATTCTAATACTACATTTTAAGAATTCATTTACTCAATAATTATATTATATAAATTATACAATAATGGGAAGGTTTATTAAACTGCACTCCAACCTTCAATCGCAATACATTCTCCACTGTCTTCTCAGGGAATGGCGCCATAGACTTTGTCCCTGAGTACGTCCACGACATGGCTGCACCAGACTACACGCTTGAGGGCGCCAACGAGTGGTTTAAGCTCCAAGACACCAACGATGACAGCTTTGTAACAGGTGAGTCAGCGTAACGAACATAAAATTGTATAGGTAGCTCGATGTCTTCGTTAAGTCTGAGGGTGATTAGTAACAACGACAAGACCTGGCATGGTTCTTGATATGGCTCTTTGTTATGGATTTGATATGGTTCTTTTATCAATAATAAACTCCACAGTGTGCGCCTTATTCACTTCCACTGTCTCTCTGCGACTGACTAACTACCAAAACCAACAGCGCCAACTCTCAAACACCCCCCCCCCCCCAACACCAGAAATACAAAGCACTTGGCAACAGCTACACAATAAATATCCACACCAAAAACACGCAGCCATTGACTAGTCAACATTACTTACATTGGTAGGTGAATAGGTAGTCTAGTAAATGCCATCCTTGGGACGGCTGACTGAGTTTTTCAGCAATGCACAACAAAACAAGGCATGAAGCTAAGTTCAATAATAGGATATTAATTGGAATTAGGACGAAATATCAGCCGCTATTTGGTATGTGATCAGTCGACCGTAACGCGAAACACCCTTGAGAGATTTTGTTCATACAATATTAGCAGATCCTTTTTTTTTAAAAATGTAATGCTACTGCAACATAAACAGTGAATATGTCTGAATTGTATACACATGGATGAATGAAAAGAAACTTTTAGAAAATCTTATTGAAGAACGTATTCAATAATTCATAAAATAATGTTGCGCATTATAAAGTTTGTTGTGTTATCTGTTTAATATTATAGAGACTAAATAAAAATATCGCTTTACTGCGATCAGAAAAAATAACAACAAAGGACATGTATTTAAATAGAAAAGTACTTTAATTTTCAGGTTGTTGTTTAAGAATTTCGCGTAGTGTTTCTATTGCGAGGGAATCAAATTCAAAGCCATGCTAATTACATGTTAGGGTGTAAATGTAAATACTTGAATGTCCTCACGCTGTATATATATATATATGTCCTCCATAACAGAGGCGGAGCTGGTCAAGGTGGCCGAGGCCGTCGGCATGTCTCCAGAGGAGGCCCTGGACACTGTCCAGGGGTATTACATGTCGGCTGATGCGGACAAAGACAGGAAACTTTCACTTGATGGTAGGCTGCGGCGGAAAGGGTGATGCTGTGGATGAGTGGTGATGTGCTGGCGTGGTGGAACGGTTGTTTGGTTCTGGAGTTTTGGTGGTGCTAAGGTTGGGTGGTGCTAAGTTTGGGTGGTGCTAAGGATGGGGGATGCTTAGGTTGGGTGGTTCTAAAGTTGGGTGATGCTAAGTTTGGGTGGTGCTAAGGTTGGGTGGTGCTAAGGTTGGGTGGTGCTAAAATTGGGTGGTGCTAAGATTGGGTGGTGCTAAGGATGGAGGATGCTTAGGTTGGGTGGTTCTAAAGTTGGGTGATGCTAAGTTTAGGTGGTACTAAAGTTGGGTGGTGCTAAGTTTAGGTGGTGCTAAGGTTGGGTGGTGCTAAGGTTGGGTGATGCTAAGTTTCGGTGGTGCTAAGGTTGGGTGGTGCTAAGTTTGGGTGGGGCTAAATTTGGGTGATGCTAAGTTTACGGGGTGCTAAAGTTGGGTGGTGCTAAGTTTAGGTGGTGCTAAAGTTGAGTGGTCCTAAGTTTAGATGGTACTAGGGTTTCATGGAGTTAGGTTTTTGTGGTGCTAAGTTTGGGTGGTGCTTAAGGTGGGTGGATCTAAGTTTAAGTGGTATTAATTTTGAGTGGTGCTAATTTTAGGTGGAGCTAAGTTTGGGCGGTACTAATTTTGGGTGGTGCCAAGTTTGGGTGCTGCTAAGTTTCGGTGGTACTAAGGTTGGGTGATGCTATGCTTAGGTAGTGCTAAGTTTAATTTGTACTAAGTTCATGTGGTACTACGGTTGGGTTAAGTTTAAGTGGTACTTAATTTGGGTGGTCCTAAGTTTCGGGTGGTGCTAAGTTCGGGCGGTCTTAAGTTTGCGGGTTTATAATTTTGGGGCGTACTAAAGTTGGGAGGTGCTAAGTTTAAGTGGTACTAAGTTTGGATGGTGCTAAGGTTGGGTGATACTAAAGTTGGGTGGTGCTTGGGTTGGATGTATTTGGATGGTTTGTTGTGAATGAAAATGTATGCCATAATTAAGCATTTAATGCGACGTGTAGCAAAGTTGAACTTGGTCATATTTAAATGACATGAGTTGGCTTCTTCAAACAAACCTGCATAATGAAGGATTACCTGATGATTCTATGACAGATCCCTTAGGTGCAGACGGCTTCAAAACAGTATAGTATCCATTAATTTAATTGTGAAGCTAATTTGCCCATTCGTCTAAGGCAGGGGTCTCCAAACTACGGCCCTCGGGCCAGATCCGGCCCGCGAGGCCAGTTCAACCGGCCCGCCGACGGTACTTGAAATTTCGTTCTGGCTTGAAATTATTGTACGTAATCATTATCCGGGCCACGCTCGACATTTTCTTTTTTTTTTTTTTTTTTTTTTTTTTTGGTTGTTTTTTTTTTGTTTGTTTGTTATCCGGCCCGCCGTGAAAAAAGTTTGGAGACCCCTGGTCTAAGGGCTTACGATTTCTTGCACCATACAAAGTGGCCCAGATACGAATGGGGCCCAGGCCGATTGGTCAAGAGTAAATGATGTTCTCTTTAAAAGGGACCATAGTGCGTTGTTCCTGGTGATGTTGAAGTGCTCCCGACACAGTGCATGTGTTAGATTGTAGAGACGTAGATGAAAGATTTTATGTTTTTAACCTGGAGACAGTCGTTTCTTAGCAGAAAAAATGTCCAATCTATTCATTAACAATTGGTGCGACGAGGGGGGGGGTATTAAACGAGGTATTTTACTGCTGACCTTTGACAAGTTTAACGATAGAGTTCTACCAGCATTGCACATCTGAAAGTCTAGAACAGGGGCCGGATAACAAAAATAAAAATTTAAAAATTTAAAAAAAAAAAAATGACGAGCGTGGGCAGGATAATGATTACGTACAATAATTTCAAGCCAGAACGAAATTTCAAGTACCGTCGGCGGGCCGGTTGAACTGGCCTCGTGGGCCGGATCCGGCCCGAGGGCCGTATTTTGGAGACCCCTGGTCTAGAACGTTAAAAATCGCTGAAGTTGTCATTAAGTAACATAATACATATACATATTTCTTTTTTCCCCCTTCAGAATTCAAGACACTGTACAGCCCTTAAGATTGGAGACGTGAGACTGAATCATTGGGGGTTTTACCCAGTGACGTCATCCGTGTCAGAACGTGCAACCCAATGACGCCACGTCGTGTCATTTTGAGATTAAAAATAACGGGAGTGATTTTGAGCTTGGTTTCATTCTAAATTTAGATCAATTTTAATGTTCCTTTCTGAGATAATCTTTTAAAAAAACTTTTTTTTTACTCAACCCTTAAACTATTATTTTTTAAAACATGCTCAATAAAGTGGTAAAATATTTTCAAGAACAGTGTAATTTTTAAAATTTAGACAGTGTCCCGGGTATAATACTATGTTAAATGGAAAGTATCAAGCAGCACATTTTTTTTTCATATTTTATTTATCTTCATTTAAATTTAAAAAAAATATTTTAGGATTATTTGTTGAGGCACTTAAAAAAGAAATTATAATGAATCTAATCAAATTAGGGTAAATTTATAGGATAAAGAAGGTTTAGAGTCCACTTAAACATGTCCTTTTGTTAAAAAAAAATAAATTAGGTTATAGTGATAAATAACAGTTTTTAAATTATAGTGATTCAGTTATTTCTTAGTGCGTAGCGTTTTTAGTGCTTTACATATGCACAAGAAATAAATTATTGCATACTTTTAAGGCTCATAATTAATTAAACTTCGCCGTCATCAATTTTATAAATAGTGTTCTTTTTTTCCTTTTGCACTTCTATAAAAATTTATATTTCAAACGATTTTTTAAGCAAAAAGATATTTGTTGAAGAACAATTAAACAAATAAATGACAGGAAAAATGGTTAGAAATTAAAATAAAAAATAATAAGTTCAATATTCTGGATTTTATTTACATTATACAAAAAAAATCTGTCCATGATATAATATCAATCAGATTAAACTTTTACAAATCTTTACCCGCCTTTTTGTTACAGTCTTTATGAAGGGAATTTACACAAGAAATTGGTGCATTTCATATAACAGACGTATGTATTTTATTCTGTAACTAATAACCATACGCATAACACTATCGTCACTAAATTTCAGTTCTGGGGAAAAGAAACAACAACAAGCTACATTTTAAAAAAATGAATTTTATACAACCGAAAAATTCCCTTTCAAAAATATTACCTGCAATTTCCCTAAGTCGTGAAGTTAAAGTTAGCGGCCATCTTTTTCTCTCCTGGGAATTGATACTCTAACAGATTTTACACAAGTTAACGGATGATCTACTGAAAAAAAAAAGATTTATTAAAGAAAAGAAAAAATTAAGCACATTATTCTCTATTTTTAAACCTATTCCAAAATTTAATTTGTACGAACACTAAATAATATTTTTTTTCTGAAAACATATTTTAGCATAAATACTCTGCTCCCATATTTTAACATATTTAAATAATAAAAAAAAAACAGATTTCAATTTGTATAATCATAATGACATGATTATAATGCATTTTAATGAGTTACAATTAAAATCAACGACCAAAAGTGTTTATTTTCTAATTCTGTTAAGGGCCTGCAAAAAGGGGAAGGTGAAGCGGGCAAACGCCCAGTGCTCTATTCGTAATTTTTCTCGCAAGATAAGATCATTTAAACACATTGGCCGGGACTTATATAATAGTAGGCGATATGAACTTTCACTTTGACTAGCCCCAGAAACCCCCCCCCCCCCCTCCACTGCTAAGATGAAGGATCTTTTGTAATTATTTTGTCTTCAGCAATCAGTCGATCAACCGACTCATAATTGTGGCCATGTTATTGATTGGGTGCTACATAGGCCTCATGATGGTGTAGTTAGATCTACTTCAATCACTCAAGAGCTGTCCTCTGACCATGTTTGCATTGTATGCGAGCTTAGTGTTGGGGCCCCCAATCCTCTCCCTCAGGTCAGGGAGGTCCGCAGTCTGCGAGCTATGAACAGGAATGCCTTTAAACACGACCTAAGTTTAGAAGTGTCACCCGCCCTCTGGAAACGCTAGACCGTGCATTGCACGCTGTGCTTGACCAACACGACGACCCGGTCACCCACCGTAATGTTAGGTCAGCACGGTTAGCTATCTGGTATGCGACCATAAGGGAAGAACTATGCATTGCCAAGAAAGAGCGGCGCAGTTTGAGAAAAAATGATTGAGGTCAGGTCTTGTGGTTTTTAAGCAGATCTATTCGTATAGATCTGCTTAAAAAGAAGCGTATCAGTCAGATTATTTGTCGTGCTAAGACTTCGTATTTGAGCAATAAGATAATAATGGTTAAAACCAACAGGCAGGTGTGTGATGTTTTCGTCACCTCAGAGGGAGTAACAAAGGAACGGATCTTCCTTTAGTGTATACATTGTCTTGACGTACCACCCCTAGATCTGCCTCCTTTTTCTTGTGTTAGGGTAATAATGGGGGAGACTGCAATCAGGTTAGCACAATTGGAAATTAGGAAAACACAGTAAGGTTAGACCTGATAAAAGGAACGCAACAAAACAACGAACGTGTCGGCAGGAAGCCTTCATCAGCGAACAAACAGAAGAACGAATAAAATTAAAAAATGTATCAAAAAATTATAACGTGGCACTTAGCTTAGAAGTAGTGTCAAAGAGGGCAGCAAAAGATTTGTGGAATATTATCTATTTTCTTGTGTTAGTCGACATTTAGATGTCTAAAAATTTGTTCTTTGGACCCCATCCCCACCCCCTTGTTGATGGAGTCGTTAGATCATTTGCTCCCAACGATAACCCACATAGCCAATGAAAGCTTGTATTTGTAACTATTCTCCCTCTTTGTAAGTCAGCTGTTGTCAAACCATTGCTTAAGAAGACTGGTCTGGATGAAAACAATTTAGAAAACAATAGACCTGAATCTAACTTGTGGTGGAGAGCCAGTCATTCGCAGACGACACGCAGCTATACAAGCATACCCATCCCTCTCTTGTCGATTCCGCTGTCCGGACTTTGCGGGAGTGCATTGGTGATGTCAGAAATGGATGCCACTCAGCAAGTTGAAGCTTAACGATGACAAAACGGAAGCACTCCTCATTCACAATCACAAATCATCCTCTATCTCAGCTGTCTCCACCTCATATCAAGTAGGTAACTCCGACATACAGTTTACATCATGTGCTAGGAATATTGGTTAAACTCTTTCTAACGACGTGTCTCTCGATAAACATATCTCTCACATTTGTCGTTCTGCATACACCGGTATCAAAACTCAGCTTTTATTTTTTTTTCTAAAGTAACTGTTGTGTTTCATTTTAGCAAACATTCCATCAAAAGTTTTTGAAATAATAATCATATTTTGCTTGAGCAAATGTCGTGATTAGTGTCAAGGGAAATAACAACTTCGAACAATGTGAAAACCTTCAACAACAAAAATTGGACATTAACTCCCTTTCATTATATATTATAGAAGACACCTCAAATAAACATTCACTGGAACGCCCCTGTGTCATCTGGGTGAAAGACAATTGTAAGACTGAGCCAGTACGTGTAAGACTGAGACAGTACGTGTAAGACTGAGCCAGTACGTGTAAGACTGAGACAGTACGTGTAAGACTGAGCCAGTACGTGTAAGACTGAGCCAGTACGTATAAGACTGAGACAGTACGTATAAGAAACAAGAAGTTAGTCATCTATCGAGTTGGTCTCATTTAATTTCAAAGTACTCGTTTCTTTAAGCGTTTATTTTCAATTAAGTTTGTCTGTAGAATATCAACAATTTAGTTTGTCTGTTGAATATCAACAATTTAGTTTGTCTGTAGAATATCAACAATTTAGTTTGTCTGTGGAATATCAACAATTTAGTTTGTCTGTGGAGTATCAACAATTTAGTTTGTCTGTGGAATATCAACAATTTAGTTTGTCTGTGGAATATCAACAATTTAGTTTGTCTGTGGAATATCATCCACTTAGTTTGTATGTGGAATATAATGAATTTATTATGTTTATGGAATATCATCAATTCACTTTGTCTGTGGAATATCATGAATTTAGCATGTCTGTGGAATATCATGAATTTAGCATGTCTGTGAAATATCAACAGTTTGGTATATCCGTGGCACATCATCAAGTTAGTATGTGTGTGGTCAGGGCCGGCCTTAGGCTATTGCAACCGATGCGGCCGCAATGGGCCCTGCACTTTCATAGGCCCAGCGCGAATTTATTTTCTATTACAAATCTTTAATTTTCACTTACTATCCTTATCCCTACCCAGACTGGGCCCCGCACAATCCGTTTCGCATAGGGCCCCGCAACTGTTAGGGCCGGCCCTGTGTGTGGTATCTCATCAAGTTAGTACGTGTCTCTTCTATTTCTTACCAAGACCTGGCTTTCTACTTCTTACTTTAGTTTCTAATCTACCGGATATTCCTCGGCATTAATAGTATATTATAATATAATAAGTTAAGGAAAATCATTTTGTATAACTTATTTTAAAACATTGTTCAGTATTTTACACTTGTTTGAATTGTTAAAAGTGTCTTTTTTTTGTATTAGAGAATTAACACAAATTCTTGAAAACTGTTGATGAGGATAGCTGTTTAATTTACCAGGTGATTAAACATACTCTAAGTAGTCATTTAAAAAACTACATTTTAATGTCTTAGGTAAAAAAAAAAACTCTAATTATTTTGAGTTGTATCTGGCGTTTTATTGACGTTTTTATCTCGTGAACACGCATCATGTTTTGTGAAGTGCACAAGTCGACCACTTCCAGCTTCTCTTTTTAGTATTGCGATTGTATTCGGTACGAAAACCATTGATGACTCTTCCGGTTGGAACGGTGTAGTTTGTGTTCTCAAAATAATGGCATTCCCCGAGGACTCCATTATCGATCTTGCAGCATAGGGGATAAACAACGACGTCTTCGTATTTATTATCATATTGCTGTTTCATTCCGGTTAGAACTAAGCCATCTGGACATTTGAAATCAATCTTGCCGTAAGCTTCCATCCCGGTCCGCGCTGTAATCATTGCCATGCCAGACGACCATGAAAAAAAAAAAGAAAGAAAAGCTCAAATATTTGAATACATTTTAGCATACATTAATTAAAAAAGAAATTCTTAATTTAAAATTTAAAAAAATATATTTTAATGTGAGATAACGTTATGATACAACATTAAGCCAACAGAACAGAAGCTGTAGAGCACAAAAGACATGCCGGAAAAGCCCGGGTTAACCCTGTACCTGGAGATGCGCCATCTATCCCCCCAGGAATTATGTTTAGCGCCAAATCGATCGGCCCTATATGAGCCATCTTCGCCCCCAAAGCCAAGTTCACAAAAAGCTTATTCGATGATTTAGGTTGTCATAGCCGATTGAGGCTGTCAAACTATATACATATATATGATACCTCATAGCGACCATAAAGTAATTTTAGTGTTGTTTTTTTTTTGTTTCTTTGTTTTAAAGTTTAATCCACGCATGGATACAAAGATGAGTTGGGGGAGGGGTTTTGGGGAGGGGTTTGGGGGGGGGTTTGGGGAGGGGTTTGGGGGAGGGGTTTTGGGGATGGGTTTGGGGGAGGGGTTTGGGGGAGGGGTTTTGGGGAGGGGTTTGGGGAGGGGTTTTGGGGATGGGTTTGGGGGAGGGGTTTGGGGGAGGGGTTTTGGGGAGGGGTTTGGGGGAGGGGTTGGGGGAGGGGTTTGATTTGGCTTAATTTGGAGTTCGGGCTAAAGCACTTTTTAAAACATTTATTAAACAAAATTACCGGGCTTCAAGGACGGCGATAATAACAACGGTCCATTATGTTTATGTGGCAGTGCATAAATAACTTGTATGAATTATGAAAATATGCCCCATGTAATGGTTAAAATCTAGAAGGGTTGACGGTAGAGTTGAAAATATTTGTCCATATTTCTATTTCAAACAAAATATTTTTACATACTTCTATTACAAACAAAATTTGTCTACATGTTTCTATTATAAACAAGATTTGTGTACATATTTCTATTTTAAACAAAATATTTGTAAATATTACTATTTCAAACAAAATATTTGTCCACTAGATATAGCCCGACAAACATTGGCGACAGCAATACGTGAACTTCCCATATACTAAAATTACCTTACAAAACATGAACTCAAGTAACGCTCATTTTAGAATCCCAATGTTTGCTGCACCCCATGATACGTCACTGCACTTTTTTTATTTCACGCCCATGAACTATATTAAATATTCTGATGTCCCAACCACTTTTAAAGCGAATATTTTTCAACACCATACTTAAATTGAGACGATTTCATTCTCCGAAAAGAAAATATTACGCACCAAACGCATTTACGGTATTTTAAAAAAATCATTTAGCGTAGATATTGGAAATTATTTTTGAACACTATTGAACTCATAATGAACCGTACTTTCTTCCAAAATGTAGAATTATTTGTAATATACTCTCAATAGCAAATGAGCTGAATAGGAAGCAGTCCACGAGTCACAACAGAAGCGCAATATGTATAAGAGATATTTTGTATTTTAAACAAAATATTTGTACACTTTGCTATTTCAGCTCTTTATTAGTTGTGTTGGCAATCAAGGATGTGTCTTTTTTCACAAAATCATGAACAATGCCGTTAGAACTTCTGTGAAGTTTAATTTAAGCGTCCTGTCATAGATTTTTGAAACTTAGTGAAAAGTTGAAGTTACATTTTCATAAGGAAAATGGACAACAACAACAAAAAAAAAAAAAAAAAGCAAGTTCTTACGTTTTTCGCACGTGAAAATATCAAATGAATCGCCCCCCTGGAATTCGAGGTCCAACATATTTTTGGGTCGTTCCTGTATACTAGTTAAACGTGTTCCGGGACATTTGAAATCTGCAGATGTGGATCGGTGTTCGGTCATCTTGACGACGACGAAACACATGAAGACGCAGGCGATGACGACAGAGTGCTTCATTATGGCGGCTTGCTCTCAAGACAATTCCCGTTCGACTGATCAGTCTCCTTAGTATAAGTGCCTTAGGAAGGGCGCTTAGCCTTTAGAAAAAATACATTTGATGATAAAGTGAGCTTGTCCATTGGTACATTGTTGATCACGTGATCTGGACGCCCATGAACTGTGTGTTTTAATCGACAATGCCATTAAATTCCTTTACGTTTTTTGGGATAAGTTGTTTTAAAATGATCTTAAATTAGTTTGAGCATCGATTTGTTCTGTCCTTTGGTTGATCCTATCGGCTAATGTCTTTTTGGACCAGACTGGCTTTACAATTTGTGTTCAGTTAAATTACTTGAGAATCGATTGAAGTAATGATGGTAAGGTTAGAGGGTGCGGACGAAAATGGACAACTAAATTAAGAAAACCACTCTTTCAGTGCACCAGGTCCGCAGTGGACTTGTGAGTGTTTTTATTCAATGACGCATTCAGAAATATTTCTAAATTTTATTAAGTGTTTTGTCCTTCTTTTTGTTGTCATTGATTACTGTCGTCGCTTTAGAGTTGATAGATGAAATGTTGATAGATGAAATGTTGATAGATGAAATGTTGATAGATGAAATGTTGATAGATGAAATTTTGATAGATGAAATTTTGATAGATGAAATTTTGATAGATGAAATTTTGATAGATGAAATTTTGATAGATGAAATTTTGATAGATAAAATTTTGATACATGAAATTTTGATAGATGAAATTTTGATAGATGAAATTTTGATAGATGAAATTTTGATAGATGAAATTTTGATAGATGAAATTTTGATAGATGAAATTTTGATAGATGAAATTTTGATAGATGAAATTTTGATAGATGAAATTTTGATAGATGAAATTTTGATAGATAAAATGTCGATAGATAAAATGTCGATAGATTAAATGTCGATAGATGAAATTTTGATAGATGAAATGTTGATAGATAAAATGTCAATAGAGGAAATGTTGATAGATGACATGTTGATAGATGAATGTTGATAGATACAATTTTATTATATAAAATGATAATAGATAAAAAATTGTTGATAGATAAAATATTGATTGGTAGAAATATTTATAGATAGTATGCGAACAGATAAATGTTGATAGATCAAATTTTGATTGATGAAATGCTGGCATAAACTGTTGACAGGTAAAATGTTGATTGGTAAAAAAGTTTTAGAGGAACCAACACTAGAATAATTAAAGTATGTAATTATTTTTTTTACCACAGCTTTGTTTTTTGACGCTGTTATTACACCAGTAATATGCACATCAGATAACGATGTCATGAGACGTTATTTTCTTTTCATTTCCATTCCTACCTTCAATGCCATCTCACAATGTCTGCAAGTTTTAAAGACCCATTCTTTAACTTGACTCTATTTGGGGGTATGCTTGTTCGTCATGGATGTCATCTATTGATGACATATTTCTCTAGGTGACTAACATCTCAAAGAATTCAAAATGTCGCGCGTACATTAGTAACGCGATACTTACTGATGTATAACATTTTCGATGTAATACAATCAGTACCGTCCATTTCTCGAAATTTCTTTGTGAATAAAAGGCAACAACAACTCTGCTATGATCAGGAAACAATGAGGTTAAAATCAGTTACAACAGTCAAAGTAAGAAACCCTTACTTTAGTGAGAAAAAAAACAGAAAAAACCCCACACAAAAACAACGTTTCTATATAATCTCCCAAGTGCAATAATCGTGTGATTATAGTGATAAGATCCAATGAAACTTAAACGAGTTAAATCATTTTAAAAATCAGTTCAAGAGGTCTTTTTATGTCATATTGGGATTTGGCACGATTTCTTTTTTTAATCTTAATTTAGTTATAACATCAGCTTCAAATGAAGCTAGGTAACTGCAAGCTGTGCAAAGAAACCTGTTGACATCGTAAAGGCTAGCCGTAAAGAAGAGATAAAGAAAACTGTAAGTGTCTTTGTGCGATATCTGGCGTAGTTATCCACCATCCATTATTTGTTGGTTGTCTATAGACGTGCTTAAAACTTAAGGTACAAAAGTTGAACGGGGAAATCATTAATTTGGTACCAAATAAAGTGTTGGTATCGATCTATCGAGCAGATGTTGCCTTAAGTAGAGTTGTATGGCTGCGGTGGCTACGATTGGGGTGGCTATGGTTGGGATGGCTAGAGCCAAATTTCTTTTCAATAACCTGTCAAGAACCAGGTTTTGCGAAGTCAAAATCGATTTGTGGCCGACTGGCCGAGCCGCACCTAGGTCGCTAAAGAACCGCATGCGGCTCGTGAGCCGCGGTTTTCCGAACATTGCACTAGCGTAACAACAAGGCTTTTGTTTTGAATAAGATACTACCCGCATTTGTTTTTCTGATTGCGATGTGGACATTTGACAAATTTTCTACACTGACACACCTGGAAGAACACGCATCTAAACGCGTTCTACTTATTTTCCGGTGTAAGCGAATACTGCCGAACATTACGTGCTCGGATTCATATGGTTATTGAAGCTCTTCAATGTAGCTTTTGGATAACATATCACATGTTCCTCAGATCACATGATCCATACATTCAGGTGATCCCATATCACATATTACTCGCATCACATGGTCCATACATTCAGTTTGTCCCATATCACATGTGCCTCTCTTCACATCGTCCATGAATTCAAGGGGCCCGATATTCATATACTTTAAAGAAGATCTGCTCAGTCAGGCCAATAGAAGACTTCAAGTCAACATAGAAAACTAACATTGAGAAACTTGGGTTTTACAACGTAATTTTTTAAATCACACAATACGGTGAAAAAAAAGGGGGTTGGAGGGTGTAGAAATCGCTTACTTATTATTGAAGTCAAAACGTCTTAGAAAGTCAAAACTTGGCACAAGGTGAGGTTGATATACCTAAAATGATTTTTTTTTAAAAAAAGAAGTTTTGGATTCGGGTGTATAAAGGGATTCTTATGCTGGTCGTATAGAAAACTCACATTATAACAATAAATCCCCATCAAAAGAGGATGCGATTCTGAACTATATTGGGAAGGATTAAATACCAATATCAGAAAGAGTAGGAAAGATACTATTGCTCTACACTTAAATCCCTTACACCCTATGAATATTTCCGTTGAGACTTACAGCCGTTAGAAAGAGGCGGAGAGAAGAGAGTTTCGGGAACACGCATCAATTAGACACGAACAGTTCATGTCAATATAACAATATATGTTAAGCTTTAATAGCAATTTTGCAAACAGTTTTATACAAAGTTACAGGAATATACACAGTGGCGTGAAAACTAGGAACTATCATTGTTTAGATTGTTTTTGCTTTAAGATCGAAGAATTATAATTGTTGATTTGATTCGAACTTTCGTCGTTGTAGCTCTAGGGCAGTGGGTCTCAACCTTTCTAACGCCGCGACCATATAATACAGTTCCTCATGTTGCAGCGACCCCCCAACCACAAAAGTTATTTTCGTTGATTCTGTATAACTGTAGAACCGCTGCTCGGGGGAGACTTACCACGACGTGACTTCACGGAGCGCGATGAGGAATAGAATCGCCATTTTCACTATTTAGCAGAAGTAATCCTATTTCATATGTGAAGACATCATCAAGAAACGTTTTCGTGCATATCTATTATTGCCTATCTTTCAAACTTATGTATATATTGATGCAGTATTCTTCCAACATGGATTTGTCAAAACTTTTGTATCTATTGATCCAGTATTCTGCAAAGATCGATTGGTTAAAAACTTCTTTATCTATTCATCCGGTATTATGCCGAGATGGCTCTATTCCAGTGGTTCTCAACCTTTCTATGGCCACGACCCTTTAATACAGTTCATCGTGTTGTGGCGACCCCCAGCCACAAAATTATTTTCGGTTATACTCCATAACTATAGAGCATATGTGTGTTCAGGTGGTCTTATGCGACCCCTGGGAAAGGGTCGTGCGACCCCCAAAGGGGTCGCGACCCACAAGTTGAGAACCGCTGCTCTATTCAAAGATTCTATATCATGCTATCCAGTATTTGATCCAGATGGATCTGTTTAAAGCGTATATATTTATTGATCTAGTATTCTGCCGAGATGGATATGTGAACTCGGAACATATCAATGTCCGTATTGCAGGAAACCTACAAGGAAAGCTGCCGGCCAATCAAATCGTAGTTTTTATGCAAGTGACCGGAAATGATCACTTTAAATTTTTGTCTTACAATGTGTAATACCCCCAGCCGTGTTGTAACGGCCCAGACACCACGTACACTTCAAAACATCCAAACATTGTCTATTATGTTTCAATCGGCCATGCCAAACTTACGCTATTATATTTCTTTACGTTTGAAAATTATGTTTACATCAACCAATAATTCATTATCTTTCATTTTAAAAGATGAAAATTCGGTAATCTGTCTGGGTTTTAAGTATGTTTCTTGTGTGCATAATAATATATTTCATTTATCGATTGTAAGCACCATTGGCGGAGAGATGTGCATTAACAAAAACGAGCAGTCCAAAGAGGACCGCCCTTCAACTCCACGCCTTTGACGCTACTGCTGTCTTATATTATTGTGTCTTTGGCAAATTGTAATATGAAAGAACTACATGCAAAGAATAACATACATGCTCATTAGTAGGAATAACGAATTTGGATGCTAATAACATGTGCAAAGAGTATTCATTTTGGCTCTTTCTAAAATCGAATACAAAAGCATTTTTTTTCTTCTTCCAACCAATGAAGTCTTCTCATCTTTGAGTTTGTATTATTATTATGGTACACAAATTCATGTGATCACATTAAATAAGCAATTTGCCCTTTTCAAAATCTTATTTTCGTTGGTTCTCTTGGATGAAAAAATTGCTTTAAAAAAATCAACCACATTCATCAAAATTTTTAGCAAATGTTTTGACAATTTAGATAAAAAATCGTTGGGTAATTTTCTTTTCTTATAATATTGTTATCAACCTTGGCAGATGAAACAAAGAGGAAATTTAACTCGGTAATTAAATTTTTTACACATTCAATACATAATTTTTCTTTACCATTTTTGCACCTGAAAACGATAGATGCTGTCCACATGAAATAATTTGTAATTATTTTTAATCACAGCTGTTATATATCATTTAAACTTGATAAATAAAAAAATTATCAAGAAAATGCATCCATGTAAAATAAATATCATCACAAATATATTGAAATCAAGGTATATCCTTCCACTATCGGTGTCGGAATCGGTATTTTCCTCTGCTTTATTTGCAGTGGCGATTGTACTTTGCATCATACGGGCGCTGGTCCCATATCCTACCATTGTACTTTATAACCACTTGAAAATGGCCGTGATTGGTGTTTTTAACCTTTTTTTTTTTTTTGGAATAAAATTAAAGTTCAGTATGTGTGACGACAACTTATTTATAAGTGTCCATATCATATTTTTTAATTTAACATATACTTTCCTAATGTAAAATCATTTCTACTACTTTAACCATATTGCTCACATTTGTGACCAGTTATTTTTTCAACTGTACCTATTTTTAAAAAAAAGAAATCATTGTTTGTAGGTCGGATTACAATAATATACACGTTGGAGTGTTTGTTGATTGTGTATAAGAGAACAAAGTAGCATACTAATAAGTTATTAGGGAATATAAAGTTTCCATTTCGTTAAGGTATATTTTCCCACTCATATTCTAGATACAGATGAGAAAAAAACTTTAAACCCACATTCATACACATATGGAGTAAACCCTTTTATAATTTAGAAAAAAAAAGGGGGGGGGAAGACAACACAAATAAAAAACAAACAAGAAAGCCATTAATATTAAGTAAGATCAAGCGATTGCTATTTAAATGTTGTTTTATTACGCACTTAAAATAGTTACAAGAACTATACCAACTTTTTCCATCAGCAGTACATATTAAAAATGAAATCAAATTATAATACAAATTGAACCAATAACATTTGAAAACAATTTTTTTTTAAAGTTATATGCACAACAAATATTGGATTTAATTCAAGATAAAATAATGTTTTTATATAGTAACACATTCAAATGATACAAAGAAACTTTTTAAACTTTAATATCTATTGAGATTAATTTTCACCTAGTTATCTTAAGCACCTTCTGAAAAATCTTGCAGTTCACAAACACCATTTCTGTAAAAAAATATTTTGACCCCATACACACCATACAATTAAACATACACTCAAGAAGAAAGATGGGATTGAAATATACTTTTTATTTTTTTATTTAATCTAATTTTAACGTGAAATGGTTTTAAAGTTTTCTTTCAAAACCTCTAAAGTTGGCTTATTTTTTTTAAAATTAGTATTTCAACTTTAATTTTAATGTTATTAAGTTCATGTACCTGTATTTACTTCTAGATTTCTTTTACTTTATAAAATTCACGGTTTTAATGTAATATGTTTTTTTGAAATCCTAGAATTAATTATTAAATTATTTTAAAATGATATCAGTGACCTTGCTTTTACTTAACTGTTAGAAATTCTTAACAGGTAAACGTCTGCAATACTTTTTAAAGAGACAACCAATTTTTAATCACTTTTTAAACAGTCTACTGTCCTTATATTTGGTGTGTGGAGGTAATTACAAATAACCTCCACAATTGACAGCAGCAGGGACGATATCTTCTGAATTCGTACGAGCTGATATTTATGAAAAAGTAGTAATGACTATTGCGTCGACAGCCGATTGAGATTATGATATAACGACAACTTAAGTTCTTAAGTCTTATTCACATCTACGGGGATCTTCTTATAAAATACTGAAATTAGAAAGTATGACCCTGTAATAATGGAATATTTAATGAACGTTTAATGTTAAGTTTTATTGGTCTACAAAAATGCGCGTCTTTCCTGTGTAAGACGGCTTTGCTCGTTACATGAGAACCTTTTGTTGTGAGTTGATTTGCTGGACGTCTGAACGTTGCGAAACTCATCATTATTGGATTATCATTCTAAGTCCAAGAAAGGCAACCCATTTTTTTCTAAAACAGCATCAGTTGTGGCGAATGTAAGGTAAAATTCACAAAACTATATATAAATCAATAATCTATACTACTAAATAAAATGTGAATAAACACCGCCGACTGTCGCTCCTTTGCTAGTAATCCGTATATTTAAGTGTCTATCTTATAAAATTTAAATTGATATGCTTCCCATAAACGAACACAAAAATCCCATAATTAATTTTAAGAATCTAAGCATTGTTTCTAATATATATATATATATATATATAGCCGAGTGGTGGTGACAGGTCAGCGGACAGTTTTAAAACGTTCACTCAATAAATTTAGGTATGGAGGACTACAGGTTTGTTTGCTTCTATAAACAATGCCAAAGAAAAATCGTAATAAAAATACTAATGAAAAAAAGGACAATACCTGAAAAGACACAAGCAGTACACGCTAACACAGTCCTGACTAACACTGATTACACATCAAACAATAAACATGTTAAATAGGGCAGCGCGGGAAAACGACAGAGCATCTACGTCATATTTCGTTCAAAATTATTCATACTTGACTTCTGGAAGATTCCCTGCGGTGAAATGATAAAACCTAGCGAAAACAACACAAATAAGAGTTAAAATGCCGTACCGACACCCTAAAGGTATATATGTGTCTGTACGCGCACTGTCTCGGCTATTCAAAGTACATTTTAAAATTTGTACAAGTTAAAAATCTATTTTAAAAAGAAGGGTTTGGGACTCCTCATGGATGAATCTATAAACTGCCGTTATTACTAACTCTTTAAATACCCTCTAAAAATGTGGACTTGCAACTATATTACTGTAAAAATAATAAAATTCCCTTTCCGAAAAGACATAATTTATGAAATAATACCCAAGGGTTGCTGAGAAATAAATTATTAATCTTATTCCAAAAGATCACATAGCGGTTTCCTATATTTAAACATTATGCACGATGGAAGTGAAATCTTTCATGCCGTGTAGTACATAACGCTGAGGTCAAAGTACACGTCACAGTTTCGTAAAGGTGCAGCCATCCTTGCACATACATACACACATACATACATATTATATATATCTATATACTATAAATTTAAAGTTATTATTTCAAATTAAATTTCATACCATTCATTTTATGTAAAACAAAATAAAACTCCGTACAGTAAATGATATGTGTTAGCTTCATGTAAAAGTTGAAAAAGATTTACTGAAAATCCTGATAGTTATAACAACCATAAACTGAGAATATTAAAACAAAAATAATTCTTTGTCATTTTTTTTTTTACCTATTTAGATAATTATAAAATATTTAAATACTTAATTAATTGAACAAAGAATTTGTTTTAAAAACTCACTTTATCTATACTATTACAGGTAATTACTAAAGTTTTTTTTTGGTGAATTATGAATGTTCATCAATAAAGGCTTCTTAGTTTTTAAAATTAAGTGAAAAATAAAATGATAAAACAGAAAAAATTAAATGCAAAAAAAAAAAAAAGGCTGTCATAAATTGTTGTAACGCATTGGCTTTCGACAAAAACTAAAACTGTTAGTAAGTCTTTTTAAAAATTGTATCATGATGTGGCCCCTCTTCTTTGTCTGTAGTTGATTCTTTATTTCAATCATCCTACACACTAGATGCTGTCGCAAAGGATACTATTGCCGGAATAACACAAATTGGGTTAACTACAGCAGCAGCAGCAGTAAATGCAACACCAGCCACACCAAATATGCCAGCAACAATGCCTGAAAGGAAACCTGACGTACGTGATGGGGTGTTCTTGATCATTTCTACTGATTTCTTTAATTCATGTAAAGTTTGTTGATATTTTTCTTTCTCTTTTCGTTCTTGTTTTTCTTTTTGTTCTTGATTTTTTCTCTGTTCTTCATTTTCCTTTCGTTTTTCTCTTTGTGCGGTAAGAGCTTCTAATGTGCTGGTGATTCTTCTAACGTCCGTTTTCAAATCATCCATCAGGGATGTTCCGCCTGACTCCACTTCTATGGTATCCAATAGTTGTTGAGCTTTCATTTTTATTGCCAATTCGGATTTTGGATCAGGATCTTCTATTGCCTTTTCCAGTTCTTCTTTCAGAAAACTGAGCTTCTCCTGTATAGATGGTAGCAGTTGTGGAAGTTTCAAGCTAATGACGTATTTGTTTCTCTCTGTGGCACATTTTGCGAATATATCTGAATCGTAGCGTTGGCTCCGATGTTTCATGTTTTGAACAAGTTGTAAAAGTGTGTCTATAGTCTCTTCGCGTTTACCTTTGGTTTTGTTATAAAACAACACAACTCTGTAGTCACAATCCGTTAGAAGAGACAGAAGTTCTGGCGGTTCTCTTATTTTTTTGCAATAATCGTAAAATGTGACAGGATGTTCTTCGTCATCCATATCCGTATCAAAATTGTCGCCGTGCGTCATTACTATAATACAATATTCTTTTGCGAATACCTTACCAAATGTTTCTCTGATAGCACTTATTACTTTAACGACCTCATCGGTGCATCTGTCACCGTATTTCATCACCAACAACAAGGCGTCAAACCCATCGGGAAGCAGGGCCATGGCATTACCGATAATATCCAATGTGACATCCATGTCAACCTTTGTATCCATCAGACCAGGTGTGTCTACAACTTTAATGGTATAATTTTCAAAACTACCACATTCCACTTGTGGTATTTGTGTGCATGATTTCATTTTGTTTGACGCTTGAAAAACATTTCTACGGTTGATTAAAGTATTTCCCGTGGAACTTTTGCCATTTCCTGTTTTTCCAAGTAACATAAAATTGTAGGTAGGTTTTCTGAAAGCCATTTTTGTCTGAAACAAAATGGATACAGCAGTTAAACAGAAGGGTTATGAAAAAAATAGTGATAGCGGATTTAAAAGATGAAGTGCATACATTAAATTGTATTTCCCCTTTGCAATAATCAGCATAAGGAAGGAAACATTGTTTTGTTAAACCGCTCTTCTGTGCCTACAATCACTATGTGGCGATTTCGATCAATCTTAGCTATTATTAAAAAAGTATACAAACAGTAACACAACAGTTATTGAAAAGATAACAACACATTTATTTTATTTATTTTAACAAAATACCTTATTTACTTGCGCACACCTTGCTTGTGGCTATCCGAAGTGAGGTCTGTATTTAAGAGGGCTACATTTATAGTCTCATTTTTTTAAACTGGTGCGTACCTTCTTCTTCAGAGAAATAATATTTTCTAGAAAAGTACTGTAATAAATGTAAAATCCGATAAGACGCAAGAGGTTCACATGCGTTCAGAAAAAAATATGAATTTCATTCAATACTTATTTTTAGAAAATAGGTTATAAGTTTTTCCGGTTCTATAGCCAATTTTATATTAATAAAATGTTACCCTCGACACGTGATCGTCGTGGGGACTGGCTGGCGAGCGGTTCTAGTTCTGTTACTAGCCGTTGGGTTTCTAAGGCGACAAGGTGAACGGCTTCTCTCATTTCTATTTTCACACAATATATAAACAAGACTGACAAAGGTTCCAAGTTCTATACGTTCGCTCTAAAATTGGTTTATGCTAACTTCCAAACTTTCCTTTCTACCTTCTACCTATCTTGACGAACACCGATACTCCCTTGTCTCATTCTCTTTTTATTGCCTGAAAATAATTCAACGAGAAAACCATCACCGCCCCGCCAAGTGAGCAATAAAACACACAAGAGCCACTTCCCCAGACCCCACGCCAGACCCCACGCCAGACCACACGCCAGACCCCACGCCAGACCCCACGCCAGACCCCACGCCAGACCCCACGCCAGACCCCACGCCAGACCCCACGCCAGACCCCTCCCCATTTTAGTTCAGTAGACGTGTCCGTCCTGAATTTCTGGCCCCCTACCCAAATCATTATCATTGTGTCGCCATCTTTAAGAAAAAAGTAAATTTTAGTAATTAAGATGATGTTTTTGAACTGACGAATATATCACTTTCATTTAATGGTGTATATTGATTTAGGCTATATATAGATTCCAGGGATAAAACTTAGCTGGAGGCAAAAGCTCACCCTAAACTAAAATCAATTTAGTTTTTTATTGATAGAAGGATTAGATTTGATCCTGCTAAAGTTTAAGCCTAATTTTGGCATTGGCCTGAGTTTGATAAGACTTTTACTATACCCTTCCAAGGAAAAAAATGCCCCCACCCCCTGTACAAAATGAAAAACATCCCTTGGTGGAAGACCTACCACTCTACCCATTCTTCTTACGCCACTGGGACTGCTTACCCGAACATATCAAAACCCACCATCATCCCCACCCCCCCCACCCCAACAAAAAAAAGGGGAGAAAATTTTTTTTCTGAAAGAAATATAGTTTCTGATTTTATTCAACTAGGTAACGATAAAATATTTTAATCGAACCAATGAATCAGCAGCTTTCAGTGGGCGGGCACACGGCCTATCCTCTTAGAAAATATTAATAAATAAATATTTATCATGCCATGGAAAAGATATGCATAAGCATCGTACTTGTAAGACAATGAAATGAATATTAATTATTGACATAACCTATTGCTATAAAATTAATGCATTCGTTAACTTCTATAAACTATGTTTAGCCATAAACTTTACAATAAATACTGTGACATATATACAATGCACACTGTCAGGCAGCTCTTAAACCATACACTATGTCGTCTTCTAGGTTGAGGTGGGGTGATTTTTTTTCCGGAAAAAAAAGACAAAAAATGGAAAAGGAAATTGAGTCAATATAATGCGAGAAAAATTCAAAGATGGGAACAGTAAGGAATATTAATTGAAATTGGTGAATGTTTGTTGGACGATTTGTTTTCAGAAATGTATTACTTTTTATATGTTGTCTACTTTTGTTATAGCATTCTATTTCCAACAAAAACAAGTACACATTAATAGAGTGATTGGTCGTTGCCAATTGGATAGTTTTGTACAATTAAATTAAAAAATATATATCTATTATGGCGTAGCGTATAACTATGACATGAAAATGAAATAGTACTATGAAAATTGTGTCATGTTTCGCGACTGGGATGAAGACGCGGCACCCCAGGGCGCCACGAAACATACTTTGAGAATCCCTGTCGTCAAGATTTTACATGATTCATTTGTCGTACCTACATCAACACTGTGGGTGGTGTGCTATAAATAAACTTCGCCGAATCCGGTTCCTAAGAAATCTACAGTTGCCATAGAAAAGTGTTGGTTTGTCATCGCGTTGGGCCTTTTTGCTACTACTTTATGTTTCTTTTTTTTTTTTTAAAGCTGTGTGGTGGTTAGCATATCTAAATCTTTTCTTTTTGTAACTTTAACATCAATATAATTGTTTAAGCCAATGGGTGGGGTGTAGGGTAGTGGCATATGGACACCACAGACTCTGAATTTAGTTCTACGAACCGAGGACCAACAACCCTAGTAACAAACATAACAACTTGGTAAAAGAGACTATCAAGAAAAGGATTACAGAATCGGCACTCACTAAATCGGCCTCTGCCCTACACATCTTTGAAAGTGACCTCGGTAAGCCATGCTTCTACCTACTTCCCAAAATACACAAGTACGGTAACCCTGGCAGACCTATTGAGACCTATTGTCTCAGCATGCTCTTGCCCCACCGAACATATCTCAGAATTCCTTGAATTCCTTGATGGAGTCTTCCAACCCATCGTATCCTCAGTGCCTACTTATATTAAGGACACCAACCATGCACTAACCTTCGAATCTTTCATGATCCCTCCTGAAAAGAAACATCCACTATTTCTTCTTGATGTATGTTCTTTATACACTTCTATCCCCCACACTGACGGTCTCTTAGTTTCAAATTCTTTCTCGAGACTAAACCCCATCCATCTATACCCACCAACACCCTCCTACGATTGGCTGAACTGGTCCTTACCCTCAATTCGTTTGAGTTTGGTGACCAGTTCTTCGACCAAATCAGTGTTGTCGCTATGGAGACAAAAATGGGACCCAGCTATGCATGCTTGTTTATAGGACATTTAGAACACATGGTTCAAAAAAAAAGCAGCTATACTGGACTTCTCCCCGAATTCTATAAAAGGTACATAGATGACGGTACAGAGGTCACCACCATGGAGAGGAGTGAGCATGGCCTTTTCATTGACTTTGTAGGTTCCTTTCACACGTCCATTAAATTCACATCTCTTATCTCTGAGACCTCAGTCAACTTCTTGGACATCACAGTCACCCATCACACTGACAGCGTACTCACCTCTGCCTACTTTAAGCCCACTGACAGCCACAGCTATCTATTCTACTCCTCCTCCCACCCTAATAAATCCTGTTAAGACTCTATTCCTTTTTCTCAATTACTCCGTCTTCGTCGACTTTGTCAGTCGGAGGAGGACTTTGGGGACAAAGCACTTGAGATGATAGACTATTTCCGATGTAGGTCATACCCGGAGACAGTACTTTCATCAGCCCTTCAAAGAGTTAAATAGATTACCCGTGCTATTGCCTTCAGGCCTCGTCTGAGCGACAATGTTGACAGGACCAAATTTATCATCACTTATCACCCCACAATCTTATAGCTAAACGTGTTTTCCTTAAAAACCGTTCTATATTACTCTCAGACACAGAGACACGGGGCATCTTCTCCTCCCCGCCTCTCATTGTTTTCAGGCTGGACAAAAATCTGAGAGACCTCCTTGTTCACGGTCATTTCAACGCTGCCCCCTCCAACTTCGGGACCAAGCCATATGGCCGCAGCCGATGCAACACTTGCCCTTTTGTCTTCCAGACTCAAAACATACATTTCCCTAAGGACAGTTTTCAGATACGCGGCGGTTTCCTTTGCACTAGCCGCAATGTTACCTACGCTATTGTTTGCACCCGCTGCCAGATGTCATACATGGGTGAGACAGGACGCCGACTCTCTGACCGGTGTACTGAACACCTCCGTAATGTTACACAAGATAAACAGTGTCCTGTCTCCAAACACTTCAATAGAGCCGACCGCCATGGCAGCAGCAGACTTTTCTATTTGTGCGATTGTGGCCAGCACAAACACACCCAGCCGGGTGAATTTGGAGCACAAGCTTATCTTGACCTATGATACCTTGTCCCCAAATGGTATGAATGTCATGTCTCTATTCCCTGTTTGAACCTAGCTCCGCCCTCCACGTCACGACCAACCGCAGTGGACTTACTTCTCATCTTTTTTTCCCTCTTCCCTTTTTAACCTTTCTCCCACTTACTTTCTGTCACAAATATTTTGCTGTCCTCTTGGACACTACTTCTCAGATAAGTCCCATATTATAATTTTTTGATATATTTTTAAATTTTATTCGTTTTTCTGTTTGTTCGCAGATGAAGGCTTCCTGCCGACACGTTCGTTGTTTTGCTGCGTTCTTTTTATCAGGTTTAACCTTACTGTGTTTTACTAATTTCCTACTGTGCTAACCTGATTGCAGTCTCCTCCATTATTACCCTCTGAATTCACGATAGTATATATTTTATAAAAATATTCTTATTTATTCTCGTTATCTGTAGTCTTGACTTCATAAATACATCCTGTGGATTAATTATCAGGTACCTAAATGGATTTGTAGCTAATTAGGATATTAAAACATTCTAATTGTGGCTAAAGGCTTTTAACTTTAGTTGGGTAATGTACATACATACAAACATAAATACACACACACATACATACATACAAACATAAATACATACATACATACATACATATATACATACATACATACATACATAAAACATACATACCTATATACACATATATACATACATTCATGGAACTTCAAAATCCCTTCGTCAAATCTGGTCTAGAGGTTGTTCACTCAATACTAAATCCAACATCACAAGCACCCTGAGTGGATGGGACTCGTTAGCCTTGGACGGTAACTCATCAACGAGAACTCAAACTCTGAATTCAAACCAGGAGCCAAAATGATCAATAAATTAATAATTTGAAGGTGGACCCTCAAATATATATAAAAAAAATAGCAGGCAATCATTACTTTTTTAGCCTACAAAAAATTATTAGGGAGCAAAAACCTTTCAAAGGGAACAAAAAAAGGCTATGTACACATCTATCATAAGACCAATTAACTTACGCTAATGAGATCAGATCCCTTACCAGAAAAGCAGAGAACCTGCTCAATATATGCGAGACGCCAATTCTTAGGAAAATGTAAGGCCCAGTGATAGTCAATGATGTATATTGTTTACATGTATCTTTTTATTGTTCGCATCAAAATTAAATTATATGAAATTGATACATTTTAACAATCTACTTCGGTTTAGGGACCAATTAAACTGTTAATACACGACTAAATTCATCACAATCATAAGTTACTTTCTCCGCCAATTCAAGGACAAGCCCTTCGGTGGGTACCACGCAGGGAAACTACACTTTGGGGCCCATTTCAAGCATAATCATCCATATGTTTTGCAAGTAAAATAGTAGATATTAGGTAATGATTTTAATAAATGTGAGGTTTTTTCTTTAAAAAAAAAAATTCCGAATATGTATTTGTATTTGGATTGTAAGAACAATTAGCCTACTGTGGGCCTTATGAACTATTAGCATAAAAACAATAAGAGCTCTCCAGAATTAACCAATAGATCATGCTGTCAAGGTACTCCTGAAACCAACAGTCAAAGTACTTAAAAAAAAACAAAAAGTCAAATGAGTCATGAAACCAGCAGTCAAAGTTCTCCTAAATCCATCATTTTAATTTCTCTTGAAACCCGCAGTCAACGTTCTCCTAAATCCATCATTTTAATTTCTCTTGAAACCCGCAGTCAACGTTCTCCTAAATCCATCATTTTAATTTCTCATGAAAAACCCGCCGTCAACGTTCTCCTAAATCCATCATTTTAATTTCTCCTGAAACCCGCCGTCAACGTTCGCCTAAATCCATCATTTTAATTTCTCCTGAAACCCGTCGTGAAAGTTCTACTCAAACCAGCAGTTTAAAATCATTGGCACACAATCGGTTATATCACATTTCCACTAACACATTTGAAGGCTAATTTGAATATAAAAAGTACCTTCAGGGAGGCGAATTGTTTATTGTTTCGGGTGTATAGGGACACGTCCTGCAACATCTTCATGAGCATGGTTTAGTCCCAAGGAAAGACGGTTCAGCTCGAAGGCGACTGTGAACCGGAAGGTCATCTAGATTTTTGTCCCGCCTGAAGACAATTAGTAGAGGGGATGTTTCGCCTCCGTGTGCATATTTTTTAGGCATTCTAGGGATAAATTTTAGCAAATAAAATATTCTGGTGTCATTCAACTTCAGTTAATTATACTTAAAACATAGAATTTATTTAATGTTGCTTTAAATTTTAATGGAAACATTTTTTTTTTGTTAAATATGCATACAACTTACATTATTGTGAAAGTTTGTATACAAACTTGAATTTTTTAATGTATTAGTTTGTATAATGATTTAAATATGAAGTAATTTTTTTTTGTAAAAATTAATTCAATTAATAATGTTTTCAAAATAAAACAATGGAATAATTACTAAAAATTAGATGGGTTGATCTCGTGACGAAAACCTTACGAATTTCGACAAAAAAAAGTAGACAAAAATAAAATAAATAAAAATACCAATGTGTTTATTAATCATTTTAGAATAAAACATAAAATGTAATTATAATGTGAAATGTTCTTTCGGCTAAAAAAAAATCCAAGGTTGTCAAGGTTAATGCGCATGGCAAAAATGGGATACAGTAAAACCTAAAAAGGAAGTCTTTTCTTGGGTTTTCGCAGAATAGACGGTGAAAGTAACCAAAGGGGTTCTATCTTTTAATATGTTTGAGACATTGCTATATTTAAAGTCCCGGATGTTCCTTAGCGCCCGTTGATCTAGACCAGTGGTTCTCAACCTGTGGGCCATGACCCCTTTGGGGGTCGAATGACCCTTTCGCAATTATTGAGTAAGACCGTCGTAAACACATAAACAGTTATGAAGTAGCAATGAAAATAAATTTGTGTTTTAAGGGGTAGCCACAACTTGAGGAACTGTATTAAAGGGTCGCGCCAATAGGAAGGTTGAGAACCACTGATCTAGGCCAACTACATTCATTGACTGTGCTCGCCTATCCACTAGGCTTAGGTCGGTTCTGATAGTCTAGGTCCCAGGTTATACTAGGCTGTCTATTTAAATACCATACAAACTCAAAGGTGTCTAGTTAATTTTATTCCCGATTTTTCTCCATAGTAATTATTATTATTCTTTCAAATTTTGATTTCGTAGGCCACAGGCGTTTTCATGGGTCATATTCGATTTCATGGGTCATATACGATTTCATGGGTCATAGGCGATTTTAAATGTCATAGGCGACTTCATGGGTCATAGGAATTTCATGGGTCATAGGCGATTTTAAATGTCATAGGCGACTTCATGGGTCATAGGAATTTCATCTGTCATAGGCGATTTAAATTGTGATAGGCGACTTCATGGGTCATAGGCGATTTTAAATGCCATAGGCGATTTCATGGGTCATAAGAATTTCATGGGTCATAGGCGATTTCATGGGTCATAAGAATTTAATGGGTCATAGGCGATTTCATGGATCCTATTCGATTTCATGGGTCATAAGAATTTCATCGGTAATAGGCGATTTCATGGGTCATAAGAATTTCATGGGTCATATTCGATTTCATGGGTCATAAGAATTTCATCGGTCATAGGCGATTTCATGGGTCATAGGTGATTTTATGGGTCATAGGCGATTTCATGGGTCATAGGCGATTTCATGGGTCATAGGCGATTTCATGGGTCATATGCAATTTCATGGGTCATAAGAATTTCATGGGTCATGGGCGATTTTAAGAGTTATAGGCGATTTCATCGGTCTTAAGCAATTTCATGGGTAATAAGAATTTCATGAGTCATAGGCGATTAATTGTGTCATATTCGATTTCATGGATCATAAGCGATTTTACGGGTCATATTTGATTTTATGGGTCATAGGCGATTTCATGGGTCATAGGCGATTTTATGGGTCATATTCGATTTCATGGGTCATAGGCAAATTTATGGGTCATAGGAAATTTCATGGGTCATAGGCAATTTCATGGGTCATATTCGATTTCATGGGTCATAGGCAATTTCATGGGTCATATTCGATTTCATGGGTCATAGGCCATTTCATGGACTTGAAGAAAGTTCATGGACCGTATTCGATTTTATGGGCTATTGGTTATTTCATAAGAGATTGTCGATCTAATTGGCCGTTCACAATGCTTTTGGTGTCCAGGAAATAATTCACGCCTGCCTATTTTAAAATTATTTTTTTTTTACATTAAGATCAATTCAGGTGTAATCTACACACATTAAGAAACAGTATTTCATGTATGTAGCATCTAAAACGTCATTTTAAGGAATAATGTCCAATTCATTTTTTATTAAAACTTTCAGTAAATTGAATAAGATGTATAGAGTTTCTGTTTGTTCGAAACAGTATTTCTTGGAAATACTCTAATCGGAGAAAATCCCATGAGACTGAAAAATCTTTCTGGGGAAAACAGGACACTTCATCACTTTGACGTGTCTTTATAAAACGATTTGGAGAGGTGACAACCTTCGTTTCATTTTTTTGGACTCATCATTGTAGGCGTGTCCTAGCAGGGGATCGTGCTCCTTCAACCATGCACTAACCACCAGCCTAGGTCGATGTAACTTTTGTAATGCGGCCTACCCAGTGAACAATACAGTTAATATTGTGTTATTCCCTTTTTGACTGTGCAACTGAGTTTTTCCAAAACATTGTGTTATTTAAGCTGATAAGAGGATTAGTTTGTGAAGGAGGCGAAGGGGATTGTTAAGACTATACATACTTAATACTGAAAATAAAAATAATACCAAACTTTTCATCGAAACTAATAAATGACGGTTGTATAAAAAAAATTTAGAAGGGCTGAGTAGAAATTTCAAAAAAAAATGTAACTATCATTGGTGTTCAGGAAAAATATACATAAGTTTATGCTTTAGAAATACCTAGAGCCGATTTTAAAGTATATGAATATAAATTAATTATTATTTATTTTTTTAAACTGCAAAAATACATTTAAATACTTTTTCTACTTCGCGCTTCTAATAAAATAATTTCTATTGAGCAATTATTTATTAAGTTTCAATGGGCGATTTGTATGTAACAGTAGATGTACGTGTAACGCAAAGATGGTCAGACAACATAATCTATTTATGCGCAGCATTTGCAGATTTCGTAAAGTATTAAAACCACATGACATTTCATTCAATTTTCAGAAGTTACATAGTTTGTTAATAGTTTGTAAAGATAACCTTTCTTCAAGGGAACGTAACCAATGGTAAACATTTCTCCACTGGAGGTAACTCCATCCTCTGACTGGGAAGTGACAAATCTAATAGAATTTGACCTGCAAACAGAAAGGAAACGTGATTCTGTTTGCCACAGTTGTGACATTATTGACCCCATGCAGCACATTTTCTTGTCGCTATTGTTACACTTTGTATTTGCGCGTTAACTTTTCAATAACACTGTATCTGATGTCGCTGCCTGTACGCCACATTTTTCACTCATTAGTTTGAGCTGCCATTCCGTTGTCTAAGCTGCCAGTGACAGTATGTAGGACTGACGATTATTGGTGTGTGTTTTGATTGAGCTATGTGACCTGATAGACCTGTGTTGTTGTGTGTTGTATAACTGGACGTGGTGAGTTGTTTCCATAAATGTTTAAGCTTAAATGTGTGAATATTAGTGAGAGAAATGAAGTGAGGGATCATGTGATGTGGGGCTTAAAAGAATGTGTAAATGTAAATAAAGGTTAGTTGTAATAATATTACAGATTTGTTTATCTATATAATATATAAAAATGAATGTATGTATGCCTCGTATGCGCTCCTAAACTATTCATACAATTGCGACCAAACTTTGGTTAATTGTTGGCCACCTACCCGGGCATTTAACTGTGTCTTTACAAAACTTTTAAAATATTGCATTTTCGGCCGTTGGCCCTTAATTCGTTTTTTTTCTTAAATGAGTTTTTTTTTTTTAATTCCGTATGCGCTCCTACACCATTTATTCGAATGCGATAAACTTTTGTGAGATGTTGCCAGCACACCCGTAAAGGCATTTGATTTATTACAACCGTTTTAAAATGTTCCAATTTTAACCAGGGGCACTAAGTCTGTTTTTTCTTATATAAGCTATATAAATATATTTTCAAATAGTATGCGCATCTGCACCATTCATGCGATTGCGACAAAATTTTGGTGAGTTGCTGTCAAAAAGCTCGCGCATTTTTTAAAGTCATTATTACCCTTTTAAAATATTCCGTTTTGGGTCGTTGGCCCCAAATCTTTTTTTTCCCTTTAGACAGCTTTATAAAAAGTATTTCCGTATGCGCTCCATTACCATTTATCAGAATGCGATAAAACTTTAATGAGAGGTTATGAAACCCGCCTGCAAAGGTTTTTGAATCATTAAAACTGTTTTAAAATATTTAGTTTTGAGCCAATGGCCCTATGTTCTTTTTTTAAAATAAGACCTATATAAATATAATTCCAAACCTTATGCGCTCCTACACCATTCATGTGATTGCAATAAAAATAAGGTGAGTTGTTATGCACAAGCCAGAGCATTTTTCTAAGTCATTAATACACCTTTGAAATATTCCGTTTTTGGTCGTTGGCCCAAATTTCTTTTTTTTTCTTATACAGCTTTATAAAAGGAATTTCCGTATGCGCACCTATAACATTTATCAGAAAGCGATAACATTTTAGTGAGAGGTTGTGCGCACGCCTGCAAAGGTTTTAAAAATATTACCACCATTTTAATATTTGTTTTTTTTGTTTTTAGCCTGGGGCCCTAATTTAGTTTTTTCCTATATGAGTTATATAAATATAATTTCTAACGGAGTTAATGCATGGATGGATATATTTTTAATCATATACAAATAGCGACATTAAATTGTGTGTGTGACATAATAAGTAGGTTTCTGAAGTAATACAACAATTCTACAATATTCCGTTTGTGGCCGGGGGCTCTAAATGCGTTTTCCACCCTTAAATTATCTTTATAATTTTCATATGCATTCCTATATCATTCATCCGATTGAGATAAAACTTTGGTGAATTGATATGCTCACTCCCGCAACAGTTTCTAAATTAGAATTTTACAATATTCCGTTTGGGCCAGTGGCCCTAATTTCGTTTTTTTTTCTTATTACAGCTTTATAACTATACTTTCATACAGAGCTAGTCCATAGGTGGATTGAATTTAATCAGATACAAATAATGATATTTCAGTTTGTATGTTACATAGTAAGTAGGTTCTGAATTAGTACCACAATTGTTCAATAATCTGATTTGGGTGGGGGGCCCTAAATATTTTTTATTTACTATATTGGTGCTCTAAAAATATAATTTCCGTTAGCGTCCCTTTACCATTCATCCGATTACGATAAGAAGTTGGCAAGTTGTTGTGCGCATGTCCTCAAATGTTTCTAATTTAGTACAAACATTTTACAATATTCCGTTGGGGTCGGGGGCCCCAAATTCCATTTTTTCTTATTTGAACAATAAAATTATAATTTCAAGCAGAGCTATTTCATGGGTGGATGAAATTGAATCAAATACAAATAACGACATTTTAGTTTCTGTGTTACATAATAAGTAGGTTTCTGAATTAATGCAACCATTTTACAAAGTTACGTTTGGGCTTGGGGCCTAAAATTCGTTTTCTTTTCTTAAATAAGCTTCATCAATATAATTTCAAACAGAGCTATCCACACAACCGCCCTTGAACAAATGCCAAAAGACAGCAAATTTGTAGTAAGAGCAGAGAAAACAAATGTTGTATGTTTAGTTTAGAGAGTATTTTTGTTGTTTTTATAAATAAGCTTGAATTTTGTGACGTATTTTAGAATAGGATATGACGTTGTAAAAGTGTTATGATTTTGAATAGCAATGGTTGTGTATGGCATCCTTCCGTCTTCACGAGACGATGGAGTAGCTATATTTTAGTCCTACACTTCGACGAGTGGCTCACTAGGCCAATCCTGGAATGACAATCTCGTCTGCATTTCACGCAGGAGAATGATGATTCCTGGTTAATTTTGGCCTTCCGTGCTGTTCTTTTTCTTGCAAGGGCTTCGTTCCGCACATCTTCTGCCTTTTCACTCTTTCGTACACTGCCGTTCGCCAGCTGGTACGTTGTTCGGCAATGATCTCCCATTTGTTGACTTCAATGTTCGGCAATGGTTGAGTAATACATATAAGAATTAGCTATGCTTACATAACTCCAAAGAACCGAATATATTTTGATACTTTCAGACTCTCAAAAACAATCATAGTTATTTTCTATTATTTTACGGAAATCGAATAAATTTACATGCGCAAACAGATATTATATTTCCGCTTTTATTTTAGCAAAAGTTTAAGTATTATTATTATAAATTACACATATATATAAAGTAGCGACTAAGGAACTATTTTAAGCATTTTATCCGAATGTAAAAGTTATGAAAAAAATATTAATCAAAATATTATGATTAAGAATTGCATCTTAATCACATTTATCTGGAAAAACCAAACGTATGTTATTCTTAGTGCGTATTTTAGTGCGTTGTCAATATTGCAAAATAAAAATAAGATTAATTTGATCTAAGTAATTACGCATATGACGTCATAATGCGCTTTGCCTATTTTAGCCACAGCTCTAAGTTTCTTTGATTTTTTAACGATGCGTGACAAAACGGATAATGTATTTCCACCCTCTATAAATAAGTAAAATTAATACATTAATATAATCGATTGCTTTTAAGTTAAAATTTTTTTTTTAATTAAACACATCTTTAACTTTGTACTTTTAATATTTAAAAAGTTTGTACTTTTTATTCATTCCAAAATGTACTTTTATGAAATTTATAAAGTAATAAAAAAAATACCCTTTAAATATACATTAATACGAAAATGCCCTTTAGTGCAGCGAAACAACATATCCAAATAGCATTCACTAATGCACTTATCACTCATGCAAAAATGAACAAAGCATGTGAAATGCAAAAAAGAAAAAATTGCGTAAGTAAGAGGTTTACAATCCCGTGTATGATTTTATTAATTTCTTTAAAACTCTGTTTAGAGCGGGGGGAGAGGGGGGAAGAAGCAATACGGTAGTTTCATTTACGCAAGGCAGCACACTATACGTCTCAGAATGAATTAGACAAGTAATTGACCTTCATATTAACATACTTATGGGGGGTTAGGAAATAAGGTGTGTATAATTTAACGCGGTGACAATTTATTTAAATCCAATGATATTACAGTTGTGAAAAATAGATGCTATATTCTCATTTTACCAATTAAGAAAATCACTGACGTTAAGAAAACGTTAGTACATTTACACAATTATTCTCATGAAATGAATATCAAAGGACGGACAGACGGACGGATGGATGGATGGATGGTAAACAGAACCAGTGTTTCTTTCAGAAATTTTCCCCCGGGGGGGGGCACTTAGATGTTCGGGGGGCAGTGCCAGTTGTAAGTGGTCAGAGGCGTAGCTAAGGGATAGCAGATGGGACATATGTCCCCGGGCGCCAGACTAGCGGGGGCATCTAATGGGCTATAGTTTTAATGGATGAAAATAATGGGTTTCAGAGTTTAGCGGGGGGGGGGGAGGAAAAATGAATCTTGTCCCTTGGCACCAAAGACTCACGTCAGTGACGTAGAAGGGAGGGAGGGGGAATTTGGTTTTCCCAGGTGTAAGTTTTTCTTTAGATTGAGCGGCGGGATTTTCGGACATTTTCGGACATTTTCGGACATTTTCGGACATTTCTATCGAGAAAGGTAGCGCGGCAAAAAAAGTTAACCCACCTAGGGTGGCGCAAACATTAGGCACGCCGCGGGGCAGTGTATATATCAGCACCAAAATTGGCTGTCATGGCAAATAATTTTTATCGGGAATTAGCGCAGCAGAAAATGTGTCATTATTTAACAATCAAGAGGTGCATTTTGAAGTATACATGATTCGAATGTTTTAATAAGACTAACATTCATAGGGGAAAATAATTTTTCAAGCGTCAGGGGAGGCATTATGACGCTCAGTGCCATACATAAACTAAATTCATTCTGGTTGTGGTGCGCCGAAGAAACTCATTTGACACAAGATTAGATTCCACCCATTAGTTTTCATTTTATCTAAGTCAGTATACTTTTTTGGAATCTGCTACATTAAAATGTTTGCTAAAAATGATTTTTTTTAAAGCATGATACTATTATACAATATAATTTAAAAACACATTACACCTGTTTATTACATAGCAAGAACTATATTCAATTTATAGACATTTATATCGATGTAAAGGTACTTTAATACAGTGTTATTAGAAAGTCTCTCAACTTGTGCAGCTGCAAAATGTAATTAAAATTAAAAAATATCGATATATGCTAATACAAAAGTAAGAATTTAGCTTATGATCAGGAGCGGCCAATTTTCAAAACAATACCATATCTATAATCGATTTCTGCAAGCCTGTAACAAGATTAACCTGAACTATATGGCTCATCAATATATATCAAACAAAGCGATATTTTATTTTTTCCAATAATTGTAATCGATGAATGGCACAAATTTCATAATTACTCTTAAAAATGTTATAAAAATTAAATTTAGAGTAGTTTTTTATATTTTTTTTAAAAATATTTTTTTCTTACACATTTTCCCCAAGGGGGCACTTGACTTGCACCGGGGGGCACTGCCCCCCCGGAGGTATGCCTGAAAGAAACCCTGGACGGAACGCTTCCTTGAATAGTTGCGCAAAAGGTATCTTTTATTCGGTAAACTATGTTTATACATTTATAAAAATTAATGTATGTATATACGTCCGGTATGCGCTCCCATACCATTCATCTGATTGCGATAAAACTTTTGTAAGTTGTAGTGCATACGCCTGTGGTATGTTCACACATCTAAAAACCTTCCAATTGATTTGTGTACGCACAAGACGGAAAGAGCAAAAAATATTCTCTATTTAAAAATTACTTCAAAAACGTAATTAAAACACAAACACTTTTTTTTCTTTGTGTGGCATTGCAATGCATGCCGGGTTCTCGATAGTAATTTATATAAATCTTAAAACGAAAGATCGCGCTATAACAGTTTAAGTTGTTACCTTTATTATTTGATTAGAAAAGTATTCGATGTAGCGTGAAGTCAAGAAATAAAAGATTAAAAATGCCGCTTAAAAGCCATGAAAAAAACCATGATGAATCTTTCGCGTCTGATGTTATGCAACATATTTTCTGGGCAATGCAAACAATTACAGTAAATCTGGCCACGTCAAATGATGGCGTACTTCAGTGTAGGCAGTTTCTTATCTACCGGTTGTTTGTCAGCATAATTAGTATATCATAATATGACTGGGGTGGCTCTGGCTGGGATGGCTATGGCTGGAATGGCTATAACTGGGGGGGGGGGGGGGGTTGGGGGCTATGGCTGGTTTGGCTATGGCTGTAGTGTCTATAACTGGGGTGGCTATGGCTGGTCTGGCTATGGATGTGGTGTCTATAGCTGGGATGGCCATGGCTGGATAGCGATGACTGGTGTGGTTTTGGCTGTGGTGTCTACAGCTGGGGTGGCTATGTCCTGGGTGGCTATAAATGGGGTAGCAATGTCTGGGGGATATAAATGGGATGGCTATAGCTGGGATGGCTATAGCTGGGATGGCTATGTCTGGGATAGCTATGGCCGGGGTGACTATGCCTAATTAATTTGAAACTAAAATTATTCAAGCGGGATGGGCATTTCGTTTCTAACTATATATTTATATTAATTTCCAGGAAATATCACCATCTCGGGAAATCCCAAGATAAAAAAGATAAAATTATTTTATTTGAAGACATATAAGAATAATTTTTATCACGTTAGAATTCCGCGAAAGAGGAGTAAAGCTGGTGCACCAACAAAAACCAAGAAGAAAATGTCTCAAAGGCGGACCTATTATAGGCTTAGATTATTGTATAATGTGGAGAGGTATCTACAGCAACTTTGAATCCAGGCATGGAAGAGAAAAGAATTAGTTACGTCTGAATGGAATGCAGTGGTAAGGCCAGGCCAAAGTCGTACATTCGCTGTAGCGCCAAGGGTGTGGATGGAGGATCCCGGGAACTCGAGATAAAATCGTTTGAATGTAATTACCAAACTCCAATACATGAACATATTCATTCATACGAAACTTATCAAATCGCAATAAATGCGCCATTATCATCTTAGGGAATGGCGCCGTTGATTTTATCCCCGAGTACGTCAACGACATGGCTGCTGCAGACTACACGCTTGAGGGCGCCAATGAGTCGTTTATACTCTAAGTCAACGATGACAACCTTGTAACAACTAGTGAGTTGGTCAGCAGTACCAACCTTGACTGATGCAAGGGTAGCCAAATGGATAAGGGTGTATAGATAGCTAGACTAATGGCAACACTTGAACAGCTGAGCAAGTTGGTCAGCATTACCAAGCAATTTGCCCATATTAGTGGCTTAGCTAGGCGTGGTGTCCCCCGGTGCGGTAAACTCATGGTGTCACCCACTCACCCTAACTTCCACGATGGATTTTTCTTGTAAAATAAGTCCACATTATAACAAGGTCAAGAACAAAAACAAATTAAATGAAGTTCAGGAGGTAAATTTACTTAACAATGTAACAGCGTTAAGACATATAGTTATTATTTTTATATTAAATTTACTTTATTTAATTTTTCCTTTGCTGGTCTTCAGAGGTGCAACCCTGTCAACCACTTGATAAAATCAATATCTTTTCACCGTATCACATTCAGTTGATAATAGAGCCAGATCAGAAAGCCTTTTCTATCTCATGGCGGATCGTAAATAATTCTTGATAAGTCTTAGTTTTGAAAAGCTCCGCTCACATGAAGCCACAGACACACAGATCGTAAGAAACATTTGAAGGCTTGGCCAGGGTATTGGAAGAGATTCTTTGAAGTCCCATTCAGCTATGAATTTCATAACATCAAATTCTGACTAGTCCATGACTTTATGACATTCAATAACATTTGCCTGTAAGTGTCTAGTAAACCTTGGTATTTCTTTTAAAAGTTTATCTTCGGATAACCCATAATAGAAAAATCTTAATTTTGGAACAGACACCAAAAATTCTTCTTCACTTGCTGACAGTAGACTCATATGACCAGAAAGGCCTTTTGGTTCTTCACCACTTTGTCAAGTGTAAAACCTTTAGTCTGCAGATAATGATGTGTAACATTAACTTCCTCAAGTAGATCAGCACGATGGTACGGGTAGCAGATAAGCGTGAAATTACAGACATCATTTAAAAGACATTGTGCTGTATGACAATCGTGCGCAAATGTTAAGAATCGCTTCTAGTGAAGAATCGAGGAAAATATTAATTTTTGAGCATTTCTGGATTTCGATACCTTTTTTTCCCTTCTAAATTTAAATTAATTATTAAACACAAAAATGTTTGTAGAATATTATTTTGTTAACACTATAAATGGGTAAAAAGACATATTTTAAATGTTTTTAATTTTTTACTGATTCGATTCAGGAATCGCCCGACCACGTCATATTTGTTATTAAAGAATTTTTTTTTTCTTACACATTTGATAAATATAACTGCCTGTCACTTGCGAAAGTTACGGAACACTCCAATCGGAGTTGAATTATGAGTTTTCTGACCTAAATATAGGGTCACCACATTTCTGACGCTTCAACCTTGAACTTTAAATAAAGCACTCATTGGGATTGGTTAAAATACATCTGTTGTACATTTATAAGTGATCGGTTATCCTTTTATGAAATTCTGTTACCCCGAATAGTTTGTGTTCAGTAAACAATGTGCAATTTTTCAAATTGATGTCAACCCTGGGATAGTGTCACCCGGTGCGGTCGCCACCCCCGCCACACCTAGCTACGCCACTGGCCCATATCAAAGTCTTATTTGGTTGGCTATCTCGGTTTAAAAATATGTTTTTAAAAATCAGCCAACGCATCAAAATTTTAAGCCCAACTTTAGTCATTTTGAAAAATGTTCGCTTAATTTTCTTTTCTTACAATATTGTTATCAACCAAACCTGTTGAATCAACCATTAAATTTAACTTGATAATTATAATTTTTTACACATTCAATACATAATTTTACGATTTTTGCATCTGAGAACGATAGAATCTCTCCGAATCGAATGGTTTTTAATTATTTTTAATTACAGCTTATTATATGATTTAAAAGTGATAATTAAAAATTTCATCAAGAAAGTGAATCCATATGAAATAAATATCAATACAAATATATTGAAATAACGGTTTCGAAATCGGTTATTTCATTTGCTCCATTGAAAATGTCGCATAAGAGATGGAGTCGGTGGGCCGTCGAGCGCGAGCTCTTAATGCCCCCCCGGCGCTCCCCCACACAAACCAGAGCACTGAAGGACTTAACCCGACTCCAGCCCGTGCGGGAGGGCGCCGGGAACCTCCCCCTTGACCTAGGGGAGGCCCGGTCGACCGAGGACGCTGCGTTTAAAGCGTCCGCAGTTAACTCTCTGTGGGTCAGGACGGCTTTGCTTCCACTCCGGGGGTTGGTGTTGCGTTACCACTCCCCACCGCCCAGGGAGTCTTTCGGTCGGGACGTTGGTAGTGGCGGGACGAAACGGTTGCCTAGGAGCGGCTTTCTCACGGCCGCGTAGCTAAAATCATCAACATGGGTTTTAGTGACCACCCAAGTTTCATATCCATTAACAGCAACTAGTAATCATGTTAGTGGCAGCTCCCGTTGCGTTGGGAGTCATGCGTTTGGCCGGGGTTTTTTTAGCTTCGGGTGGACAAGTCCTCCCTACTAGTCTGCCACGCCACGAAGAGGCAAAACCCCATGTGGACGCCCTCGAATTTCTTCGAGGACGCGGTCGCTTACGCAACCCAGCATTTGCTCCATTAGCAGTGGCGATTGTATTTTTCAGCATTAGGGCGCTGTTCCCATAACATACCATTCTACTTTATTATCATTGGGGAATGGCCGTGATGATTGTTTTAAAACTTTTTTGTGGAATAAAATGGAAGTGTAGAATGTGTGACGAGAACATATTGATAATTGTATCATATTTTAAAATTAAACAGTTACTTTCCTTATGTATAATCACTTCTACTACTTTTGCAATATTGCTAACATATGGTACATAGTTATTTTTTCAACTTTACTTAATTAACAAAAATGAGTGTTTGTAGGTCGAATTTCAAAAATATACATGTTGAGGTGTTTGTTGATAGTGTTGAAGAGAACAAAGTAGCATACTAAAAAGTGATTAGGAAAAGTAAATGTTTCGTATCGTTAAATTATCTTTTCCTGTTTCTTTTCTAGTTACAGTCGAGAATAAAATTGAAACCAACATTCATACACATATGGAGTGCACTACTTTATAACTGAGAAAAGGGGTAAAAAAGAAACACACAAAAAAAAAACCACATTAATATATAAGGAAGATCAACCAATTACTCTTTAAATATTGTTTTATTACTTACTGAAAATAGGTACAAGAGCTACACTAACTTTCTCCATCACCAGTACATATTAAATATGGAATCAAAATATAATACAAATAAAACCAATAACATTTGAATTTTTTTTTTTTAAATGTATGCACAACAAATATTTGATTTAATTCAAGATAAAATAATTGTAGTTAAATAGTAACATATTCAAAGATTACATTTAGAAACATTTTAAACTTTAATATTTAATGTGATTACTTTTCATCTAACTATGTCAAGCTCCGTCTGGAAAATTCTGCAGTCCATTACCACCATTTCTGTAAAAATATTATGACTTCAGCCTCATAACATCAAAGATAATCTCAAGAAGAAAGATGGGATTGAAATATACTTTTCTATTTCCATTTAATCTAATTTAAATATTAAATGGTTCAAAGTTTTCTTTCAAAGCCTCCAACGTTGGTTAAAATTTTAGAAAAAAATGTGTTTTAACTTTAATTTAAATGCCATTAAGTTCATGTAAAGGTAATGACTTCTAGATTTCTTTTACTTATTCAAATTCAAATTTTAAAGTAATATATGTTTGTTGAAATCCTAGAATTAATATTAAAATAACATTTAAATAATGCCAGTGACCTTGCATTTACTTAACTTTTAGAAGTACTTAACTGGAAAAAGATTGCCACATTTTTAAGAGACAATTAATTTTAATCCGTTTTTAAACACTCTACTGCCCTCATATTTGTAATTACAAATAACCTCCACAATTTATCGTAGTAGTGACGACCTCTTCTGAATTCGCATCAGCAGATCTTTATAAAAGAGTAGAAGTAACTATAGCGCGACAGCCAATTAGGATATTGATAGAACGACTATTTAAATCCTGCAGGCTTATTCACATCCACGGGCCTCTTGTTAAAAAACTGTTATTAGCAATTATTACCCGGTTGCATCGGGGTAATAATTAAAACATGAACGTTTCATTATTTTTTTATTGGTGTACACAATGAACGTCTTTCCTGTGCACGGTGGGTTAAGACAGCGTTGCTCCTTACCTGAGAACATTGTGTTGTGTGTTCATTTACTTGACGTCTGACGTTGTGAACGTATCACCAATGAATAATAATTCCTGGACCAAAGTGGGGCTACATTTTTTTTCCAAGTTTACAAAATAGCCATATTTGTGGTGAATGTAAAGTAAAATTCGTCAAACCATATATAAATCATAAAACTATACTATTATAGAAAATGTGAGTAATTACTACGGAATGTTGCTCCTGTGCTAGATATCCGTATATTTCGGTGGCTATTTTATAATGTTTAAATTGCTTCGTTTCCCATAAACTAACACCAAATCCAATGATTAATGTTTAGAATCCGAGCATTCTACTTTAGACAATATCAATATAAAGATATTATTTAACATTAAATTTCATATCATTAATTTCATGTAAAACAAGATGACGCTCTGTACAGTAAATAAAATGTGTAAGCTTCGTGTAAAATTAGAAAAAGAGATTTACTGAATATCCTGATAGTTAAAACAACCATAAGCAGATAATGTTAAAGCACAAATAATATTTTGTTATTCTTTACTTATTGAGATAGTTATAAAATATTTTAATGTTTAATTGAAAACACAGATTTTTTTTAATGGTTTTGACCATTACCGGTAATTACTAAAGTAAATTTGAAAAAAAAAACATTTTGAATGTGCATCAGTAGAGGTTTCTTTTGAAAAAATAAAAGAAATTAAGTTAAAATAAGATTCGAAAACTATTAGAAAAAAAATGTAAAAATGTCTGTCCAAAATGTGTGTAACTCATTGGCTTTCGACAAAAATTAGAAAATACTATTATAATATGTTTTATTATTAAAAGTTTATTTTATTTTTCAATTTCAATGTAGAATAATAACTAATTTAATTGTTTGCATGGTTGCCTTTAAGATGGTACATTTTTTATCGTATTTCTGCACATGTCATTTTAAAAGATTTCAAACCTTTCTTTATTTTGTCAATCTTTATTAAAAGTTGAATCACAATGATGCCTTTTTTTCTTCTTCGTGTGTAGTTATTCTTTATTAGAATTTGACGCAAATGCAATTGTTCCTACAAAGCTTGCTGCCGCCGGAACAAGAAAAAAGGGGTTAAATAAAGCAGCAGCAGAACAAGCACTACCACTTAAAAAACATACGAGAGTCCACAAGCCTGATCGAATTGGAGACCCACTTGATGGAGGGTCCTTAATATTTTCGACTTCATTTCTGAATTCCTGTAATTGTTGTTGATGTTTTTCTCTTTGTTTCTGCTTTTGTTTTTCGACTACATTTCTTAATTCCTGTAATTGATGTTGATGTTTTTCTCTTCGTTTCTGCTCTTGTTTTTCTCTTTGCTCTTCTTTTTGTCTCCGTTCTTCATTTTGTGAAGCAAGAGCATCTACTGTGCTGATGAATCTTCTAACGTCCGTTTTCAAATCATCCATCAGAGATGTTCCACCTGACTCTACTTCTATTGTGTCCAACAATTGTTGAGCTTTTCTCTTTATTTTCAAGTCCGATTTTGCATCAGGATTTTCGATTGACTTTTCCAGTTCTTCGTTCAGAAAACTGAGCTTCTCCTGTATAGCAGGTCTCAGTTGGGGAAGGTTCAAGCCGATGACGTACTTGTTTCTCTCATTGGCAAATTGTGCAAATATTTGTGAATTGTAGCGTTGACTCCGATGCCTCCTTCTTTGAACAAGTTGTAAAAGTGTGTTTATATTATCTTCAAGTTTAGCATTGGTTTTGTTATAAAACAACACAACTCTGTCGTCACAATCCCTTAGAAGAGTCAGAAGTTCTGGAGGTTCTCTAATTTTTTGGCAATAGTCGTAAAATGTGTAAGGACACTCTTCATCCCCCATATCCGCATCAAAACTTTCGCCATGTGTCATTACTATAATACAATATTCTTTTGCGAATATCTCACCGAATGATGCCCTGAGTGCAGTTATTACTTCAATGACCTCTTTGGTGCATCTGTCTCCGTATCTCATCACCAACAGCAGAGCGTCAAAGCCGTCAGGAAGCAAACCCATGGCATTGCCGATATTATCCAATGTAACAGTCATGTCAATATTTGTATCCATGAGACCAGGTGTGTCTACAACTTTAATGATATAATTGTCAAAACTGCCACATTCCAGTTGTGGTACTTTTGTGCATGAACCTGCTTGGTTTGAAGCTTTAAAAACCTTTTCACGGTTGATTAAAGTATTTCCCGTGGAACTTTTGCCACAACCTGTTTTTCCAAGTAACATAAAATTGTAGGTAGGTTTGCTGAAAGCCATATTTGTCTGAAACAAAATGGATACAACAGTTAAACAGAAGGGTTATGAAAATAATTTTACATAATACACAAGTAAATGTTTCCGCACATGTCTTCATCAGTACACGAACAAAACAATTCAATAAGTATAAATTGAATTTACATAATATATATGTATACATAATATGTTCATTTGTCCTAACTAAGAAAAAGAGAAAACAATAGGAGTGTGCTCCAAAGCCATACAGAAACAAATTAAAGAAGTATGTAAAGGAAGTGATTTGAAGTGTAATGTAAAAAAAAAAAAAAAAACAAGAAAAAGACACTGCAGCTACGTAAAATTGTGGATTTGGTTTATTCCATAAGGAGTCAACGTACCAAATCTTGCTATTAATTTATTCTCCATATAGATCCTATCCGGTGTGTTACTAGTATACTGTATACCAAAACTGCGATGTCTGAAATTCCATCATGGTTAGGGCTATTTAAATGTTTGGAAACCGGGCTGAGAGCTTGTTTATTTATTTTATAGAGGTGTTCTCCAAAGCGGTCTCCAAGGTGACGACCTGTCTCTCCTACGTATAATTTACAGCGCTTTTTACAAAGGATAGTTTAAATCGCGTTGCGACGTGTTCGGGTAAAGCCATCTTTTATTCTGAATATTTCAAGAGGGGACGTTATCTTTTCAACTTCAATCAAGTAGGGACATGTTGTTACAACGGCTACGGTTGCAAATGTTGTAACTTTATGTGCTTTAATAAGCAGGGAGGTGGCTTCTAACCAGCATGTCCCTAAGGCTCTTGTCCATCAGAAAGCGAAAAGAGGTTTTCTGAAAATCTTATTAGAGAACAAAATTCGCGAGGTTGGGGGGGGGGGGAAGGGGGTTAATTCATCATGTCCCAGGCAGCACAAGATACGTGTCAAAATAAAGGAATGCATTTGATAAATAATTAACCGTCTCGGGTACATACATATCGGAGGTAGGAAATAGGATGTGTACATTTTTACGTGGATGACAATATATTTAAATCCTATGGCATTACATTGTTGGAAAAAAAAGAGATGTTACATTCTCTTTTAAAAAAGAAACTTATGTTTGACCATTAAGAAAATTAATGGCGTTAACAAAACGTGGGTATGTTTATATAAGTATACCCATGAGTATCAAAACCCAATCATTTTACAAAATTGAAAATTTAATTTTTAAAAAATGGACTTGGGTTAGTATTTTCTTTTTAAAAAAATGAAAATATATTTTTTATTCACTTTGTGAAAAGTAAAGTGCCTGCGTATTTTTATGAGATTAACAATTTTAAAAAAAAAAAAAAAAAAAAAAAAAAAAAAAAAAAAAAAAAGACTCAAGTCTGTTATAGACGTAAACAAAATTTGCGAGATTCTTCATACATAAAGGAATTCTTTGTTTTACGATTTTCTGATAAAGCAAATGTATGTTTAAATTTTTTATGAAGATATCAATATATCAAGTAGTTTCAAATAAAATATATTCATAGCATGTATTATTATAGTTTTTTTGTTGCTTTAAGATTATGTTTTCATAATATTTAGAGATTTAAAAAAGTTGTAGTTCAAGGGCACAAATAGGGTTAAACCTAGGTATTTCTCTAGCATAGAAATCTTCCCTCATTTAACTTCTTTCGTGACAAAGGGATTTAATAAGGGATAATTTAGATTATGTAATTTTAGTTCATTTTTAGAGGAAAGAAGTAGTTTAAATGTGTGAAAGGGGGTACGGTAGGCGCATAATATACAGCAGATAAATACTTCTCAAAACTTAATGATGTTAGAAACGTAAATATCATTAAATAGATGCTTCTTTTTAAAGTTATGAATTGTGATGAGTTTTTGCAATAGCAGGTAGATATTATCGCAAACGACCTACCATTATTATCCCGATAACATCGAGCCATTTATTCTAGTATTGCTATATTGACACAAAGTGTTCGTGTCTAAATAATCTTGTTTAAAGTTTAATCGCAGTCCCACAATCTTATAATTAGTTAATTATAAAAAATAACAATGATAACAGCTTTAAAAACATGAAATGCGTAAATTTATTTGTTTTGCCCCATTGTAATAATCAGCATAAAAAAACAACATATTTCTTAAAAATTTTCTCTTTAGAACCAACAATCACTAAGTGTCGACTTCGATAAATCTTATCTATTAAAAACATATATATATATACATATATAAAGAGTTACTCAAAAGATATTAAAAAGATTACAACACGTTTTTTTTTTAAAATTTAAACAGAATACCTTATTGACTTGCGCACACCTTTCTAGTAACCACCTGAAGTGATATCTGTATTTAAGAGGGTTACATTTATAGTCTCATTTGTTTAAAATGGTGCGTGCCTTCTTTTCAAGAAAATAATATTTTCTAGAAAGATAATGAAATTATTGAAAAATCCGATAAACCAAAAGTGGTAAACATCCGTAGAGAAAGAGTATATTTTTAGACTATAGGCTTCATCAACATGTTTCGGTTCTATACCCAATTTTTATTTAAATAACATGTTTACCCTTGACACTTGATCGTCGTGGGGACTGGCTGGGAAGCGGTTCTAGTTCTGTTACTAGCCGTTGGGTTTCGTTGGCTACAATGTGATCTGTTTCTCTCATTTCTATTTTCCTCACAACATATAAACAGGACGCGATGTTCCAAATGTGAGAATAGTTTCATGTTCTCATCGTTCGCTCTAACATTGCTCTAAGCTAAACTTTACTTTCTACACTCTACCATCTTCAAAAACACAGAAACTTTCTCTATCATTCTCCTTTTATTGCCCGAGCAAATTTCAACAACGTGCAAACCATTACCGCCAATCAAATTAAGAGCAATAAAACACACATAGCCGACTTCTCCGCCGTACCACTCCCCGTTTTCGTTCAGTAGACGTCTACGTCCTAAATTTCTGGCCACCCTGACCTAATCATAATTGTGTGTCGCCATCTTCAATAAGGAACATCACATTTTAGTACTTAAGATGGTGGTTTTTTTAAACTGACAAGTTTATCATTTTCATTTAACGGTGTATATTGTTCGGGCTATTTATAGATTCCAGGGATTAAACTTAGCTGATGAAAAAAGCTTACCGTAAACTAAACTCAATTTAGTTTTTTTATTGAGTAAAGGAGTGGAGTTGATCGTAGTTAAGTTTTGCCTAATTTTGGCACTGACCTGGGGGGATAAGACTTTAACTTTACCCTTCCATGACGAAACTCTGCAGTAAGTATAAAAGCCCCCCCCCCCTTTTTTTCCCCCCGTACAAAATGAAAAACATCCCCATGGAGGCACACCTACCCTTCTATGCACCCTTTTTACGCCACTGGGACTGTTTACCCGAACATATCAAAGCCCCCCCCCCCCCCCACAGCCACCAACAAAAAAATGAAAAAGTAATTGTCTGAAAGAAATATAGCTTCTGATTTTATTAAATTAGGTAAAGATTTTTAAAAAAATAATAATAATTTAATTGAACATCAGAATCAACATCTTTCAATGCCAATACTCATGGCCTATCATGTTAGAAAATATAAATACATATTTATTATGCTATGGAAATGATCTTACTTGTAAGACAATTGAATGAATTAATGATATAACCTTTGGCTATAAAATTTAAAGCTTTCGTTAGCTTCTATAAACTAGTTTTACCAAAAACGTAAACAATAAATACACGGTCAAACAGCTTTGAAACCTTATACAATAATATCGATGTCTTCTATGTGAGATCGGATGATTTATACCGAAGAAAAAAAACACAATAGAAAAAGAAATTAAATCAAAAGGATTGAGGATAAATTCAAAGATGGAAACATTAAGTTTAATAAATTAAGGTAGTTTGACTTTTGATAACTGAATATTTCTTGAATTTAAAGAAAATCTTTTGGAAGATTTATGTTCGGATAAAAGAATCCTAAATGTTTCTCCCTTTGCTTAGTATTGGTTCTGTAAGTATTGCTATTGTCGGACACCTTGGTGAATCAATATGTGCTTAAATCACCTTTTTCCAATATTTTATATTCTAAACAGTGCACTTCAAAAGAGTGAATGATATCGTTGTCAAATTGGAGAGTTGTGTACAATTTAATAAAATAAATATCCTTTATCGCAGAGCGTAACACAACAATGACATGAAAATGGAAATAAAATTGTGAAAAAAATATTGTGTCTTGTTTCGCGGCACATCAGTGCGCCGCGGAAAATACCCTGGGAATCAATGTCGTCAAGTATTTTACATGACTCCATTTTTTCTTTCCCGCATAAACACTGTGGGTTGTGTGACGTAAATAAAGTTTGTCGAATCCGATTCCTACGAAATCTACGGTTGCAATGGCAACATTTTGTCTTCTTTTATCGTCCTAAAACGTTGGGCTCTTTTGTTTGTCTTTAATGGTTCGTATTTTTTCTAAAACTGTGTGGATAGTTATCAAATCTAAACCTTTTTCTTTTTCTAGCTTTATCAGCAATTTATTTTTTTAAACACCGAAATTACAAGAAAATGGTTTAGGACACCATAGACTCTGAATTCACAATAGTATATACTTCATAAAAAGCATTCTTATGTATTCTCGTTTAGCTGCAGTCTTGACTTTATAAATACGTTAATTATCAGGTACCTAAATGGATGTGTAAATAATTGGCAAATTAAAACACCGTGAGTATGGATAAGAGTATTCAACTTTAGTTGGGTAATGCACTCAGTGCATGGGCTTTGACGGGGTTGGGCCAGTGACAGGGCTGGTACACAAACACACACACACACACACACACATATATATATATATATATATGCATAAATACAATAGACAGCCTTGGTCTCTAACCAGAAAAGCAGAGAACCTGTGCAATACATGGGAGAGGAAAATCCTCAGGTACATATATGGCATGCGCAATGATAGACAAGGATTTTAGGGGAATCCGTATAAAACATGAGCTAAATCCATTGTACAAAGACCAACCCATAGTCGCAACAATGTAAAAGGCAGACTGCGCTGGGCAGGACATAGTGAACGGCAGGCAGAAACCTAGAAGCAGATGGATCAACAGTCGACCGAGGCTCAGAAGTATCGACGACGTAGAGAAGGACTTTGGGGGTTCGCGCATGGAGGCGGAAAGCCAGGGATCAATCCTAATGGAACGATGTGGTGGAGCACCCATTTCATATATATGTTTGCAAGGAAAAAATAAAGGGTTAGGTAATGATTTGAATACATAGGTTGTTTTTTTACAATCAAAATACAAAATCATTTTTCCGAATTTGTATTTTTTTTTAAAATATGAGTACAACTTACATTATTGTGAAATTGTGTATACAAACTTTAATTTTTTTTTAAGTATTAGTTTGTATACTGTTTTAAACTATTCTTGCAAAAATTCAATTAATAATGTCTTCAAAATATAACAATGGAATAATTACTAAAACGTAGAGGGATTGGTCACGTGACAAAAACCTTACGGATTTTGCACACAAAAAAAAAAAAAAAAAAAAAAAAAAAATTGAGAAAAATAAAATAAATTTATATACCAATGTGTTAACTAATCATTTTAGAATAAAACGTAAAATCGAAATATAATATGAAATATTCTTTCGACTAAAAAACAAAAATCCAAGACTTGTCAAGGCTAATGCGCATGGCATATATTGGATACAGTAAAACTAGAATGTAAGAAAGGAAGTCTTTTATTTGGTTTTCGCAGAATACGTTTGAGACATTGTTATATTTAAAGACCTGGATTTTCCTTCATGCTACTTGATCTAGACCAGCGGTTCTCAACCTGCGGTTCGCGATCCCTTTGGGGGTCGAATGACTCTTACACAATGGTTACGTAAGACCATCGTAAACACATAAATAGTTATGAAGTAGCAATAATAATAATTTTGTGCTTTTTTTTTTTTTTTTTTTTTTGGGGGGGGGGGAGTTGTTGCAACAACTTGAGGAACTGTATTAAAGGGTCGCGGCAATAGGAAGGTTGAGAACCACTGATCTACACCTGCTACATTCATTGACAGTGCTCGCCTGCCCACATTGTGAATGCATGGCGTAGGCATAGGTCGGTTCTGAGAGTCCAGGTCCCAGGTTATACTAGGCTGTCTATTTAAAGACCATAAAAACTCAAAGGGTCTATTTAATTTTATTCCTGATTTTTCTCCATAGAAATTATTATGATTCTTTCAAATTTTGATTTCGTAGACCACGAGCGATTGAAGGTTCATAGTCAATTTTATGGAGTATTGGTTATTTCATGAGCCATTGGTGATTTAGTGGCCCATACACACAATGCTTTTGGTTTCTAAGTAATAATACGTGCCTGCGTCTTTTGAAATAATTTATTTTCCAATGAGATCAATTCAGGTGCTATCTTTACAAACACAAAAATAGTATTCCATGTATGTATCATCTAAAAAGTCATTTTAAGAAATAATGTCAAATTAATTTTTTTTTTAAACTTTCCATAAATTGAATAAGATATAAAGTGTTTCTGTTTGTTAGAAAAAGTATTTCCTTGGAAATACTCTAATCGGAGAAAATCCAATGAATTTTATTAAAATTATTTCTGGGAAAAACGCGAGACTTCATCACTGAGGTGTAGCTTATTTAAACGAGTTCTAGAGGTGACAACCTTCGTTTTATTTTTTTGGACTCGTCATTGCAGGCGTGTCCTAGCAGGGGATCGTGCTCCTTCAACCATGCACACGGTTCCTCTGGAATAAACCTAGGTCGATATAACTTTTGTACTGCAGCCTATCCACCGAACAATACAATAATATTGTGTTATTCCCTTTTTGTCAGCGAAGCTGAGCTTGGCCAAAACATTGTATTATTTAAGCTGACAATAAGAGGTTTAGTTTGTGATAAAGATGAAGCGGTTTCAAAAGACTATACATAATTAATACTAATAAATAAAAAATAGTGCCAAACTTTTCATCGAAATTAATAAATGACGATTGTATAAAAATTTTTTTAGAAGGGCCGAGTAGAAAAAGTACTTCAGTTAAAATGTTAAAAAAAAAAAAATAATAAGTTAAGACATGCATTATATTTCATTATTTCCCCTGATACATTCCTGTATCTATCATTCGTGTTCATGAAAAATATACATAAGACTATGCTTTAGAAACACCTCGAGCCGATTTTAAAGTATTTCAATATAAATTAACTTTTTTTAGCTCATTTTCTCTAAACTGCAAAAATACATTTAAATACTTTTTCTACTCGGCCCTTCTAATAAAATAATTTCCATGGAACAATTATTTATTACGTTTTGTATGTAACGGTAGATGTACGTGTAACGCAAAGATGGTCAGACAACATAATCTATCTTATGCGCAGCATTTGCAGATTTCGTAAAGTATAAAAACCACATGACATTTCATTCAATTTTCAAAAGTTACATAGTTTGTTAATTGTGTGTAAATATAACTTTTTTTCAAGGGAACGTTACCAATGGGAAACGTTTCTCATTTGGGGGTAACTCCATCCTCTGACTGGGAAGTGACAACTCTAATAGAATTTGACCTGCAAACAGAAAGGAAACGTGATTCTGTTTGCCACAGATGTGACATTTTTTACCACACGCGGCACATTTTCTTGTCAGATGCTGCTTGCCACTGTTACACTTTGTATTTGTGCGTTATCTTCTTAATAACCCTGTATCTGATGTCGCTGCCTGTACGCCACATTTTACAATCATTAGTTTGAGCTGCCACTCCAATGACAGTATTTATGACTGACAATTATTGGTGTGTGTATTTATTGAGATAATGTGACCTGATAGTCCTGTGTTGTTGTCATGTTGTATAACTGGACGTGGTGAGTTATTTTTATGAATGTTAAAGCTTAAACGTGTGACTATTGGTGGGAGAAATAAGGTGAGTGATCATGAGATGTGGGGTATAAAAATAATGCGTAAATATGAATAAAGGTTATTTGTTAGACAGACCACAAACTTAAGTTTGTATCTTATAATAATATTACAGATTTGTATATAATCTATATAGTTATTACCTTTATTTTTTTATTAGAGAGGTATTCGATGTAGCGTGAAGTCAAGAAATAAAAGATTAAAAATGTAACTTAAAAGCCATGAAAAAACCATGATGAATCTTTCGCGTCTGATGTTATGCAACATATTTTCTGGGCAATGCAAATAATTATTGTAAATCTCGCAACGTCAAATGATGGCGTACTTAAATGTAGGCAGTTTCTCAGCATAATTAGTATATCATAATATGACTGGGGTGGCTATGGCTTGGATGGCTATGGCTGGGGTGGCTATAACTGGTGGCTATGGCTGGTGTGTCTATGGCTGTGGTGTCTATGACTGGGGTGGCTTTAGCTGGTCTGGGTATGGCTGTGGTGTTTATAGCTGTTATGGCCATGGCTGGGTGGCTTTGGCTGGTGTGGTTTTTGCTGTGGTGTCTAAGGCTGGGGTGGCTATGACTAGGATGGCTATGAATGGGCTTGCTATGGCTGGGGCTGCAAATGGGATTGCTATGGTTGGCGTGGTCATTGCTGGGATGGCTATAGCTGGAATTGGCTATGACTGGATAGCTATGGCTGGGGTGACCATGAATAATTAATTTGAAACAACGATTATTCAAGTGGGATGGGCATTTCGTTTCTAAATATTCATTATATTAATTTCCAGGAAATATCCCCATCTTTGGAAATCCCAAGTTAAAAAAGATAATTATTTTATTTGATGACATATAAGAATAATTTTTATCTCGTTAGGATTCCGCGAAAGAGGAGTGGAGAGGGTGATCAATCAAAACCCAAGAAGAAAATGTCTCTAAGGCAGACCTAGGCTTAGATGGTTTGATGATGTTGAGAGGTATCTACAGCAGCTGTGAGTCCAAGCATGGTACAGAAAAGAATAAGTTAAGTCTGAGTGGAATGAAGTGGTGAGGCAGGACAAAGTCGGTCATTGGCTGTAGCGCCAAAGGTATGGATGGAGTATCCGTGAACTCGAGATAAAATCGTTTGAACGTAATTATCAAACTCCAATACATGAACATATTCATTCATAAAAAACTTATCAAATCATTAGTATATGAAAATATACGCGAGTCTGGATCGCAATAAATGCACCATTATCATCTTAGGGAATGGCGCTGTAGAATTTGTCCCCAGTACGTCCATGACGTGGTTGCTCCAGACTACACGCTTTAGGGCGCAAATGAGTCGTTTAAACTCCAAGTCATCAAGATGACAACATTGTAAAAGGTTAGTTAGTTGGTCAGCAATACCTACCTTTATAGATGCAAGCGTAGTCAAATGGATAAAGGTGTATAGATAGCTAGCCTAATGGCAACGCCCGAACAGCTGAGTAAGTTGGTCAGCATTACCTCGAATGACTGGTGTACGCTGCTAATTCAATGATAGCAATCAAACAAGTAAACACAGTTGCTGAGGACGCAATGAAATATTAAGAGTTTTGATAAAAACCAGGAATACAGCAATGATCACTCCATTCCGCTAGAAGCATATCTCTGTGGTTGAATGGTTGATGGAAATTTGAACCAGATAGAATCGGTGGTTTGTCCGTAATATCATCATCATCATCATCAGGTCCCGTAGTCCTTCGACCGTTGGGGCGCCACAGATGACATGTACACTATTCGTCTCCATTCCTCTCGGTCTCCTGCCCTACGCATAACATCGCCTAGTTTTAATCCCGTCCATTCTTTGATACCGTAGATACCAAAAAACAACAACAAAAAAAAAACTAAATAAAACTCCAATTATATTATGTTTTAAAACATTATAAGATAGTATTTCAACAGCCTCCAATGTCTAATGCTCAGTTTACACGATCAAATTATCGTCAAATTTTTTAATCAACGCACCATTTTACACGCAAAAATAGTGCGTTCATTCACAAATATTACGAACATTTTATCGTATGAACTGTGTATAATCAATAATGATTGTCGCTTTACTGTATACCATGAGAAAGACAGAAACAAAAGAAACCACATTACGCATAAAGAAAAAAACGATTTAAAAAACGTGTCCATTATTGGTTTAAAAGGAAATCGGAGTGGCCCAACGGAGGGGTACACGGTTTTTTTCTTGAAAATTTGATTAATTTAAAAAAAATAAAATTATCAAGGAGTATTTTGTCATGAATTTTCCTGCTGAGCATCGATATAAAACTGAAGTATCGATATAACACTGTATCGTTGTAGAGTTTAAGGTGTCACGTAAAAAGCAACTTTCAATCCAGTGACTTCCCGGATCTGCTTCCAAATCATTTCCTAACACTACCTGTTAACAAGCGTCAATTCTAGAAATCACTGGAGTTAGCATTTATGCAAAAAATTGTGTTTTATGCAGTCTTTATGTGTCCTCTGTATAGAGTTAATGTGTACTTCCTATCATATGGTAAACTGATAATGAAATATATTTTTCTAAATTTTTTTCTGAGAACATTATCTAAAATAACGGTAAAAGCGTAAAGCGTTGTCTTCAATTAAAAAAAAACAATTCTTGCGTCCATTCCTTTCCAATCGCAATTTTATTTTTTTTTTTTAAAGTCAAAATATTGTGTATAGCACAAAAGTGAGTATTGTCAAGGGGAATAAAAACTTTTAGAAAAATGTGAAACAAAAATTTTGACATTAACTCCCTTTTATTGGTCTACTGGGCCATCTTTAAGGAACCAGTGCACGAGCTTGGCCATCTTGAATGAACAAGTGTACGAGCTTGGCCATCTTGAATGAACACATATACGCACTGGGCCATCTTGAATGAACAAGTGTACGTGCTTGACGATCTTGAACAAACAAGTGTACGCATTGAGATATATTGATGCAAAACATTGTTAAATTAAGCAAGTGCGTAGAAGACATCTCAAGTGGATCGTTTATTTTGTTGCTGTCTTTGTGTCAGTACTTTGTGTAGTAGAAACGCTCGATTATTTTCAGTATATCACTAAGCTAGTTCGTCTTTTAAAAATATGATATATAGCTATAATTCATAGCTATCTCAAAGCTAACTAACTTTCAAGAAGATCAGATAAGAATTCAAACAGCTACAAATAGATAAGATAACCAATTCTTCATTGAGAATAATAATAATGAAAAGAAAATTCTAGCTTCTGTTGGAATTCACGTGTTGAAAATGTAGGTTGTCTTTTCGAGTGTATTTGTAAGTTATGATAACATAAGACATGATCGGTTTACATCATTTATTTAAATAAATGGATTTTGTTTATATTTATCATTTAGAATATAATCATTTATATTATCATTAAAAAATATTTAAAATATTATTGTTGGGTTTGTAAGACAAAATTTGGTATCAAATGAAAGATAATTAAATGGACTATACGGTTGTAAACTTACTTCTTAAGTTGAACTGAAATAAACTACCACCAATGGCATCCGAATTGCATTGAGTCTATTGGGACCCAGATGCGAATGGCGGCGATGCGTGTCCGGGTCCGAACACTGGACTAGCGTAACAACAAGGCTTTTGTTTTGAATAAGAAACTGCCCGCATTTGTTTTTCTGATTGCTATATGGACATTGGACAAATGATCTACAATGACACACCTGGAAGAACGCGCAACTGAAAAGGTTATACTTATTTTCCGGTGTAAGCGAATACTTCCGAACACTAAATGCTTGAATTCATAATATGGTAATTGGAGTTTCTGAATGTAGCTTTTGGATAACATATCACATGTTCCTCACATAACATGGTCCATAAATTACGGTGGTCCCATATCACACGTTCCTCACATGACATGGTCCATAAATTACGGTGGTCCCATATCACACGTTCCTCACATGACATGGTCCATAAATTACGGTGGTCCCATATCACATGTTCCTCACATGACATGGTCCATAAATTACGGTGGTCCCATATCACACGTTCCTCACATGACATGGTCCATAAATTACGGTGGTCCCATATCACATGTTCCTCACATCACATCGTCCATGAATTCAAGTGGACCTTTATTCATATACTTTTAAGAAGTTCTGCTCAGTCAGGCCAATAGAAGACTTAAAGTCAACATAGAAAAACAAAATTGAGAACCTTGGGTTTGACAACGTAATTTTGTTAATCACACAAAAAAAGAAAAAGTTGAAAAAAAAAAGGGGGGGGGGTGTAGAAATCGCTTACTACTTATGGAAGTCTAAGACGTCTTAAAAAGTCAAAACTTGGTACAAGGTAAGGTTGATATACCTAAAATGAATTTGTTTTATTTTTATGGAAGTTTAGGACTCGGATGTCAGAGGGGATTCTTATGCTCGTCGTATAGAAAACTCACTTTATAACAATAAATCCCCGTTAAAAGAGTATGTCATTCTGAACTACTAGTGAGAACCCGGCATGCGTTGCATGGCACTCAATGAAAAAAGTCTTTGTGTTTTAATTAAGTTTTAAAGTAATTTTTAAATAGAAAATATTTATTGTTTTTTCCGTCTAGCGCGTACACAAATAAATTAGAAGTTTTTTCAACGCGTGAGCAGGCAACATACAGCTGTCCACTTGAGAAGCATGGATTTTCAAAATTTTGTCCACACACTTGTAGCGATTGATCCACCCACGCAGTAGCTCTGTTTTAAATTATATTTAGATAGCTCAAATATTTATTATTTTTAAAATATGACCCCGGCCCCAAACGTAAAATTTTAAAATGGTTGTACTAATGTCACAAACAAACTGAAATGTCGTTTGTATTTGATTGTTTTCTAGCCACCCATGCAGTAGCACTGATTGAAATTATATTTGTATAGCTCATATAAGAAACAAAATAATTTGGGGCTCCGGCCCGAAAAGGAATATTTCAAAATGGATAAGCTAATTCATAAACCATTTGTGCGCACAACAACTTACCAAAGTTTTATCGCAATCGGATGAATGGTATGGGAACGCATACGAAAATTATATTTAGCTCATAAAAGGGGGAAAAAAAGAATTTAGGTCCCAGGTCCCAAAACGGAATATTGTAAAATATGTGTAATAATTCAGAAAAATTTGCATTTTTTTAAATTCACCAAATTTTCATCACTTTGGATTGATGGTATAGAAGCACATACGGGATATACCTATATATGTATAGATATAGTTTACCGAATTAAGATAACTTTTTTGCAATTATTCAAGGATGATCTGTCTGTCTGTCTGACTGTCTGTCTCTCTGTCTGTCTCTATGTCTGTCTCTATGTCTCTGCCTGTCTCTATGTCGCTCTGTCTGTCTCTCTGTATATCTCTCTTTCTCTCTGTTGTCTCTCTTTCTCTCTGTCTGTCTCTCTGTTTCTCTGCCGGTCTATATGTCTCTCTGTCTGTCTCTATGTTTGTCTCTTAAGCTGTCTCTCAGTCTGTCTCACTGTCAGTCTCTGTCTCTCTGTCTATCTCTCTGTCATTATAACTGTCTCTCTGTCTGTCTCTCTTTCTATCTCTCTGTCTGTCTGTCTGTCTCTCTGTCTGTCTCTCTGTCTGTCTCTCTGTCTGTCTCTCTGTCTGTCTCTCTGTCTGTCTCTCTGTCTGTCTCTCTTTCTGTCTCTCCTTCTGTCTCTCTGTCTGTCTGACTGCCTGTCTGTTTGTCTGTCTGTCTGTTTATCTATTATCTACCTATCTATCTATCATCTAAATATCTACCTATTTACCATCTACATGCCTGCCTGCCCACCTACCTACCTACCTAACTACCTACCTACCTACCTATCTACCTAACTATCTACCAATCCAGCTACTATCTACAGAACTGTTTACCCTCAAAATGTTAAAATCGTACAATTTCATCACAAAATCGTTCAACACATTATCTTAATAGTAAAAAAACACTCAGTATATATAATGTATACACATCAAAATCGTACATTGTACGCCAAAATCGTAAGAGTAAACAGGTCTGTATCTATCTACCCATCTATCTACCTATCTCCCTACCTACCTACTTACATATCTATCTACCTACTTACCTACCTACCAACCTACCTGCCTACCTACCTTTCTACCTATCTATCCATCCATCCATCATCTATCCATTCATCCTCTAACCCACCCATCCATCCATCCTTTCATCCATCCATCCGTCTAGCTATCTTTTATCTACATCTCTATCTATCTATCATCTATCTGTGTATTTTTCTGCCTGTCTGTATGTCTATCTCTCTATCTAATAAAATCTCTATTTTTAAAATTAAATTTTCACTTGTGTAAAGTGATTGTGTTTTGATATCCCTGAGGATAATTATGAAAATATTTTTATGTTTTGTTAAAGTCATTGATTTTCTTAATTGGTTAACATATGTTCATATGTAAAATGAGAATATAGCTTCTTCTTTTTTTTACAACTGAAACGTCATTGGATTGAAAGATATTGTCATCCAAGTAAAAATGCATGAACTCTATTTCCTACCATCGATATAACTGTATCGAAGAAGGTTAATTATTGATCAAATTTATTCTGAGGCATATCTTGTGCTGCTCTGGGCAAAATGAATGTATAGTGTATAGTGGTCTACACAGAGTTTTAAAAAAATAAATAAATCATTCACTGGATTGTAGCCCCCTTACTTACGCAGAAGATTTGTTTGCATTTAATATGCTTATTTCTTATTTAGATCAGTGATAAGTGCATTAAAATGCTATTTGGCTATTTAGTTTTGCTACACCAATTTAATTAAAAGGCATATTCTTATTAAAATTATTTTCAAATGTAGAGTTTTTACTACTTTATAAATTTCATAAAAGTTTATTTTTGGAATGAATAAAAAGTACACACTTATTAAATGTTAAAATTACAAAGCTAAATTAGTATTGAACTTTAGCAATTTAAAAAGCAATCAATGCTATTTATTAATTTTACTTATAAGAAGGGGAATGTACATCATCAGTTTTGTCATGCTCTTTTATTAAATCAGATAACTTTTAGCTTTGGCTAAATAGGCAATTCGCACTATGACGTCATAAGCGTGATTATTTAGAACTAATTAATTTTAATTTTGTTTCGCCTTATTGACAACGCGTTAAAGAACGCACTAACAACAACTGATGTTTAGGGTTTCCCGATAAATGTGATTACTGTGTATTTCTTTGATCATATTTTTTCTATTTTAATTTTTTTCCCATAACTTCTAAACGCATATAAAATGCTTAAGATAGTTCCTTAGTTGTTTCTTTATATGTATTTGTAATTTATAATAATAATAATTAAACTTTTGCTAAAATAAAAGCGGAAACATAATATTTTTTGCGCATGTAAATTTATTCGATTTCCGTAAAATAATAGAAAATAACTATATTTGTTTTTAAGAGTCCGAACGTATCAAAATATGTTCGGCTCTTTGGCGTTATGTCCCAATAGCTCATTCTTATATAATATATTATAAAGGATCAAATACCAATATCAGAAAGAGTTCGAAAGATGTTATTGCTCTACAATTAAAGGCCTTATCCACCATGAATATTTCCGTTGAGACTTACAGCCATTAGAAATAGTGTTTTGGAAATATACATTATTTAGACACGAACCGTCTATGTCAATATAACAATATATGCTAAGCGTTAATAATAATTTTACAAATAGTTTATACAAAATTAAAGGAATATAAACAGTTACATGAAAAACTAGGAACTATCCTTGTTTAGATGGTTTTTGCTTTAAGATCGAAGAATTACAATTGTTGAGTTGATTCGAACTTCCCTCGAAGTAGATCTAGAGAGACCTACCCTGATGTAACTTCACGGAACACGATGAGGAATATAATCGCTATTTAGCAGAAGTAATAATATTTCATATGTGAAGACATCAACAAGAAACGTTTTGGTGCATATCTTTTATTGCCTATCTTTAAAGCTTATGTATATATTGATGCAGTATTCTGCCAAGATGGATTTGTTAAAACATCTGTATGTATCAATCCAGTATTCTGTACAGATCGATTGGTTTAAAACTTCTGTATCTTTTGATCTAATATTATGCCGAGATGGATCTATTCAAATCTTCTATATCATGATATCCAGTATTTAGTCCAGATGGATCTATTTAAATCTTATATATTTATTGATGTAGTTTTCTGCCGAGATGGATATATGAACTCGGAACATGTGAATGTCCGCATTGCAGGAAAACTACAACAAAGGAAAGCTGCAGGCCCGGCAGATGATCATCCCTTCAATTAAATCGTAGTTGTACACAAAGTTACAGGAAATGATCACTGTACATTTCTGTCTTACAATGTGAGATTCACCTAAGACGAGTTGTGGATGCTCAGACACCACTGACACGTGAAAATCCAACGGTTGTCTTTTATGTTTCCAGTGGCCATGCAGGCCATACGCTATTATATTTCTTTACGTTTGTAAATTATGTTTACATCAACAATACTTCATTATCTTTCATTTTAAAAGATGAAAAATTGTTGATCTGTCTACGGTTTAAGTATGTTTCTTGTGTGGATAATAATATATTTCGTTTTTTGTGTGTCAGCGCCATTGGCGGAGTGATATGCATTAAAAAAACGCGCCGTCCAAAGAGGACCGCCCCTCAACTCAACGCCTTTGACGCTACTGCTTTCTTGGGCTATTGTGTCTTTGGCAAATTGTAATATGAAAGAACTAACTACGGGCAAAGAATAACATGCATGCTCAATAAGTAGGAATAAAGAATTTGGATGCCTATAAATTTTGGAAATTGTTTTAATTTTTGCACGTTCTACAATCGAATGCAAAAACATATATTTTGTTCAAACAACTGAAGTCTTATCTTTAAGTTGTTACTATTGTTATGTTACTATATTCATGTGATTAAGTTCAATTACCAATTTGCCCATATAAAAGTCATATTTCGTTGGCTATCCGGGTTTGAAAAATGTTTAAAAAATCAGCCACATTAATCATCATTGTAGGCCAATCTTTAGGCAATTAAAAAAAAAAATGTTCAGTTAATTTTACTTTCTGATAATATTGTTATCAATCATAGCAGGTGAAAAAAAAACCAGGAAATTTAACCTAATAATTAGAATTTTTGTACACATTCCACTCATATTTTTATTCAAGACTTTAGCACCTGAGATCTATAGACTCTGTCCGCATCGCAAAATTTTTAATTATTTTTAATTACAGCTTGCTATATCATTTAAACTTGATAAATAAATAAAAATTTAATCAAGAAAGTGAATCAATATAAAATAAATATCAATACAAATATATTGAAATAAGTCACTCCTCTTGCTAACGTTGTCGGATTCGGTAATTTCCCTTTCTCTATTTGCAGTGGTGATTGTATTTTGAAGCATTTGGCAAATGGTCCCATATCATACAATCGTACTTTATAATCACTTGAAAATGGCCTTGATCGATGCTTTTAAACGTTTTTGTGGAATAAAATTGAAGTGTAGTATGTGTGACGAGAAGTTATTGAAAATTATATCATAATTTTGTAATAAAACATTTACTTTCCTAATTTAAAATCACTTCTACTACTTTAGCCATATTGCTCACATCTGGTGCCTAGTTATTTTATCAACTGTAGCTATTTAACCAACAACAAAAAATCATTGTTTGTAGGTCGTATTATAATAATACACATATTGAGGTGTTTGTTGATCGTGTATAAGAGTACAAACAACTAGCAACTGCTCGCGGTGCCAGAGATTATTCCGTGCACGTATAGGATTGGCAAGCCACCTACGAACCCACCACCCCTTACCTGATGACTGGATGGACCTAGTCGATTTGACGGACGAACAACAACAACATAAGAGTACAAAGTAGTAACATTCACCAAAATTTATATAAATCATAAAATATCATGAAATAAAATGTTAGTAAATACCGCCGACTCCTGCTCCTTTGCTAGTAATCCGAATATTTTAGTGGCAATCTCCGATGATTCTAAGTATACAGTCTTTTGGGGGTACTGCTCCTAAGCAACTTGTTTTTTTTTCCCAGCTGCTGTGTGAATTAGTCACATCGCAGAAAACCACGTAAACCCTATTAGAGGGCGTCTGTGAAACACCTACGCTCCTCCCCCCCCCCGGGAATTGGGAGGGGGGTCAGGGACGTAAAATATATCCACCCCAGCCCTAGAAAGTCCGGCCCGGTGGCTGTGTGAAAGCAGCACCCGGCCGGCCAGGTGTTCCTTCTGTGGTGCCGTCTCACTAGCATAGACAATCGAGTGGAAGGGTGGGTGAGGCTGTCTCAAGGGCGGAATGATCACGGCGTGCCTCTTCGCGGCCCGACTGGAATAAATACTGGGGCGAGTAGTTGATGGCCATTAGACTTTATGAACTTTGGCTCGATAGTTAACTGTTTTTCCAAAGTAGATTAGATTCATGGCAATCTTATATTTAAAAAAATAATTGATCCGTTGACCATAAACGAAAACAAAATCCAATAATTTATTTTCGTCATTGGCTTCTACTATATATATACATGTAGCCGTGTGGTTTGTGATAGGAAAGAGACAGTTTAAAATATACACTCAATAAATTCAGGTCTTGAGCACAATAGATTTATTTGGTTCTAAAAAAATGCCAAAGCACAATCCGAAGAAAAAGACTAAAAAAAAAAAAAAGAGGACAATGCCTGAAAAGACACAAATAGTGCATATTAACAATGTCCTGACTAACACTGATTGCACAGCTAACAATAAACCTGTTAAATAAACAATTACAGATTATGACAATATAATCTAATGATGCAATGTTATACAAATTGCAATAAAAATGATTTTATCGTAATATATTGTCATAAAATATCATTGTTTTGTTGTAAGTCAAATGGACGGCTTTAGGTTGAAACGTTTAAAATATCATCGTCATAATTCAAATGGACGGCTGTAGGTTCATCCTTTAAAATATCATGGTAAAATTCTAAACAGAAAGTCTCTACTCTTACAACCTAACTATTACATTTTTCCAAAGACATAAATATAAAGGCATATTTGTTTATACTTATAAAACGGCCAGAATGTTGTCGGTGAATAATACAAAACCGGGTGCGATTAACCCTTTGAATGCCAATAACTAATTAGCGCGCTCATTATAAATAGGACCGCAAGGACAAACGAGAGAGCACTAAGTCACATATCAGACAGAGTTGTTTATATCTCAAAGTGCTCATGACATCTTATGTACCCACTAGATCACTACGTTCATCCGATAGTGGCAAACTCTGGATACCTCGAGTCCGCCTTGAGACATACGGAAGGCGCACTTTCGCTTTTGCTGGCCCAAGTATCTGGAACGGCCTTCCAGACGCTCTCAGAAACAGCCAGACAGTGCAGTCTTTCAAAACTGAGTTGAAAACACATCTTTTTCGAACTCACCTTCTGGGGTGATGCAGTCTACCTCCTTGTTTCCAAAGAGCTTGCACAGAATCATCTATGTATATTGGCTTGTATTTTCCATTGGCATGTGTGTAGAATTTCTATTGTTGCGTTTTGTATTTTTAGACGCTTCGAGCCTTAATTAGGGATGAAGCGTGTTTTTTAAATGAACTTTATTATTATTAGTATTATCCTTGAGTTCTGGAAGATTTCCTGCAGTGAAATGATAATTCCTAGCGACTCCAATACAATTGAAAGTTAAAATCCTGAACAAACACCTCAAAGAACTATATGTGTCTGTATGTTGCCCGACTCTGCTATCCAAGATACACATAAAATTTGTACAAGTTATATGGTTAAATAGAAATTTAAAAAAAATGGTTGGGACTCCTCATGGATGAATATAGAACTCCCTTTATTACTAAGTATTTGAAAACCCTATAAAATGTGGACTTGCAAAAATACTTAAAATAAATATAAAAACATTCCCTTCCCGACAAGATATAATTAATAAAATAATACAAAAGGTTTGCCGAAAAATAAATTATCAAACTGTATCCCAAAAGCAAACATAGGGGTTTCTTATTTTTAAACATTCTACGTGATGCAAGTGACGTCTTTCATGCCGTGTAGTACATAAACCCCGAGGTCAAAGAACACGTCACCATTTCGTAAAAGTGCAGCCTGCCTTGCCACATAATTATATATATGTATATTATATAGATATACATATTTAAATTTAAAGATATTATTTCAAAATATAGGTCATATAATTTTTTGTAAAAACAAATGACACACTGTACAGAAAATGAAATTTGTAAGCCTCGTGTACAATTAAAAAAAAACAAACAGATTTTACCGAATATCCTGATAGTTAAAGCAAAATAAGCTGATACTATTAAGGTAAAAAAAAAATATTTTATTCTTTACTTGTTTAGAGAATTATAAAATATTTAAATACTTAATGAATCTACAAAGAAATTTTTGCAAAAATCACTTTAAGTACTACCGGTAATTAATAAAGTTAATATTTTAAAACTAAATTAATGAATGTGCATCAATAAAAGTTTCTTTTGGAAAAAAAACAACAGAAATTGAGTTAAAATAAGATGAGAAAACCATTAGAAAAGCTGAATGTTAAAAATATATGTCATAAATTGTTGAAATTCATTGGCTTTCGACAAAAATTAAAACATGCTATTATTATAATATGAGTCTAAGAAGGGCTGAGAAGAAAAAGTACTTAAGTTACAATTTTTCAAAAATGAGTTAAGACAGGCATTGTATTTGATTACTTCCTCTGAATCATTTCTGTAAATATCATTCATGAAAAATGTCCACAGATTTTAATGCATCTAAATAGGAATTTAAAAATTTTAAACACAATTTTCTCAAAACTTCAAAAATACACTTAAGTACTTTTTCTACTCGGCCTGAAATATTAAATTTATTTTATTATCCAATTTCAATGTAGAAAACTAACTTTTTTTGCATGATTTCCTTTAACATAATAAATTTAAATATTACATTTTTTCTTGTATTTCTGTCCATGTCATTAAAAAAATTACAAATTGTTCTTTAATTCATCAATCCTTTTCAAAGCTCTTTCACGATGACGCTTTTCTTCTTTGTATGAAGTTAATTCTTTACTACAAATTTTTGCCATTGTTTTTGCTCCCACAAAATTTGCTCCCGCCGCAACAGCACAAATTGGTTGAATTAGGGTAGCAACTGTAAAAACACCATAATTCACACCAAGTATGCCAGCCGCGAGGCCTGATAGAATTACTGACGTAAGTGATGGAGGGTTCTTAATAGTTTCTACTAAACTATTTAATTCCTGTAACATGTGTAGACGTTTTTCTTTTTGTGAAGTTAGAGCATGTACTGTGCTGATGATTCTTCTAGCCTCATTTTTCAAACCATCCATCAGAGAGGTTCCACCTGACTCTGCTTCTATTGTGTCCAACAATTGTTGCGCTTTCCTTTTAATTTCAAAGTCTGATTTTGCATCAGGATTATCGATTGACTTTTCCAGTTCTTCTTTCAGAAAACTGAGCTTCTCTTGTATAGCAGGTATCAGTTGTGGAAGTTTCAAGCTAATGACGTATTTGTTTCTCTCTTTGGCACATTTTGCAAATATGTCTTCAGTGTAACGGTTACTCCTGTGTTTAATAGTTTTAACGAGTTGTAAGAGTCTGTCCATAGTCTCTTCACGCTTATCTTTGTTTTTGTTATAAAACAACACAACTCTGTAGTCACATTCCTCTAGAAGACACCGAAGTTCTGGAGGTTCACTAATTTTTTTGCAATAGTCGTCAAATGTTCCAGGAGAATCCTCTTCACGCATATCCGTTTCAAAATTGTCACCATGTGTCATTACTACAATACAGTACAGTTTTGCGAATAACTCACCAAATGATTCCTTGAGTGCAGTTATTACTTCAATAACCTCCTTGGTGCATCTTTCGCCGTATTTCATAACCAACAGCAGAGCGTCAAATCCATCGGGAAGCAGGGCCATGGCATTGAAGATATAATTCAATGTAACAGCCATGTCAACTTTTGTATCCTGGAGACCAGGTGTGTCTACAACTTTAATGTTATACTTCTTAGAACTACCACATTCCAGTTTGGGTATTTGTGTGCACGAACCTGGTTGATTTGACGCTTTAAAAACATTTTCACGGTTGATTAAAGTATTTCCTGTGGAACTTTTGCCATTACCTGTTTTTCCAAGTAACATAAAATTGTAGGTAGGTTTGCTGAAAGCCATTTTTGCCTGAAACAAAATGGATGCAGCAGTTACGCAGAAGAGTTATGAAGATAATAATCATACCGGATTTAAAAAATGAAGCTCGTAAATTTATTTGTATTTATCCATTGCAATAATCAGTATAAATAATGAAACATATTTTTTTAAAATCCCCCCTCAGTACCAACAATCACTAGGTGACGATTTCGATAAATCTTAGCTTTAAAAAAATGACTTAGGTTTATTCAAAAGATATTATAAAGATAAAAAGTTTTACTTTTATTTTTAACAAAATACCTTATTGACTAGCGTACACCTTGCTGGTGACTTATCCGAAGTGTGGTCTGTATGTAAGACGGTTACATTTATAGTCTCATTGTTTTTCTAATGGTGTGCACTAAGAGAAATAATATTTTCTAGAAAAATACTGTAATCATTGTAAAATCCGATAAGACGCAAGAGGTGCACAATACATATTTTTACACTACAGGTTTCAACATGTTTCGGTTCTATACCCAATTTTAAGTAAATAACATGTTTACCCTCAACACATGATTGTCTTTGAGTTGTCAGTTGCATGACAAAACTCTGCAGCAGGTATAAAATGCCCCCCCCCCCCCACGCCGTACAAAATGAAAAACATCCCCATGTAGGCAGACCTACCATTTTACCCACCTTTCTTACGCCGCTGGGACTGCTAACCCGAACATATCAAATGCCAGCACCCAAAAAAAAAAAAAAAAAAAAAAAAAAAAAAAAAAAAAAAAATTATCTGAAATAAATATTGTCTATGATTTATTAACTAGGTTAAAATAAAATATTTTAATCGAACTTAAGAATCAACAGCGTTCGACGCCATGACTGATACCCTATCATGTGAGAAAATATAAATATATAAATATATTCATCATGCTAAGGAAAGGATATACATAAGCATCCTACTCGTAACACGATGGAATGAATTATAATTACTCACATAACCTATTGCTATAAATGTAAGGCTTTCGTTTACTTCTATAAACTGTTTTTGGCCATAACCTATACAATAAATACTGTGAGATATATATATAATGCACATTGTCAAGCAGCTCTTAAAATGTATACAATATATCGTCTTCTACTTGAGATCGGATGATTTTTTTCCGAAAAACGACAAAAATGGAAAAGGAAATTATACAAAATAATGTGAGATACATTCAAAGATGGGAAAATTAAGTTTAGATTATTCACTTTGCTAACTGAATATTTATTGAATTTGTTGAAATTTTGTTGAAAGATTTTTTTTTTTGGGGAAGAATGTTTAAGTGTGTCTTCTTTTGTTTAGAATTGGTTTTGAAATTGTTGTTATGGACCTTGCTGAGTCAAGTTGTGCTTAAAGCACCCTATTTAAAATTCTAACAAGTACACTTCAAAAGGTTGTATGGTTGTTGCATATTGAAGAAATTTGTACAATTTAATAAAATAAATATCTTTTATCGCAGAGCGTACCACAACCATGAAATGAAAATGGAAATAAAACTATGAAAAGTGTGTCATATTTCGCGGCTTGGATGAAGCCGCGGCACCCAAGAGCGACGCGGAACATACTTTGAGAATCGTTGTGGTAAAGTATTGTACTTGGTTTATTCTTGGTTCCTGTATAAACATTATGGGTGGTGTGAAATAAACAAAAAAATTCCCTTGAAAACGATTCCTATAATATCAACGGTTTCAATAAAATGTTATCTTGTTTATCATGAAAAATAAACAACTTTGGTCTTCTTTGCGACTGCGTTGAATTTCGTATTTTTGTCAAAATCTGGGCGGGGGTTAGCAAAATATCTAAACACTTTCTTTTTACATCATTAAAAATCAATCGAAAAGATTGGCTGTGGTCACTGTGTAGGGGTACGGTAGGGGCACTAAGACACAACAGACTCTGAATTCCCAAAATTATGAACCTAACACAGTGTTAAAACTATTTATTTAACAGCAGTCTTGACTATATAAATATATCCAATGTATTAATTATCATTCACATACAAAAACACACAAACATACATACACACACATACGGACATACATACATACATACATATTAATACATACATACATTATTACATTGAAGTTCTTCCGTCTAAAATCGAAAAAGAACATTTCAAACATCGCTATTTTTTTGGACTCTTAAAATATGTTAATTCTTGTAGTGACACAAGTGGTGTTATTATCACCGGAACGATAACAAATGACAAACTTTGAATATCGGCCATTTTATTCCATGATATTGCACAACTCTTATATTAATTTGGGATAACATACATGCAGCCCCAACCCCCCCCCCACACCCCCTTTCAATTAGCTTGGGTTCTCAGAGAAATAATGTCGAGTCAATATTATGAAATAGTCATTATTGATTTTACCACTGGGTCGATTTATATGTATTCTTGACGGCCAACTAGGAAGTGAAACTACCCGTATCTGGATTTTCTGAAAAGCATTCAGGCCTATGTTAACATATTTATTACATCCATTAAAGTTATCAATTTTTACAACACATATAAAAATTTCAAGCAGTATTATCAACTTTGTATTATTTGTGACACTTCTTAAAATGCATTTATAAATTTAAAAAATAAACTGTTTTTTTTGTGTGGTATTTTTTCAATTAAACAAAACTAGGCACGTATTTCTGTGGTTTTCACAGGTTGTTTTCCGTTACTTATGTCATCCTCGCTCAAAAGAAAAAAGACATGTTGTCAAATATTTCCTTTTGATAACCATCGCTCTAGTTTTTTTTTCGGGTTGGTGACACACGGTGCTGTAAACTCATGGTGTCACCTTCCTCCACGATGGATTTCTTCTTGTTAATATAATTCCACAATATAACAATTACAAGGAAAAAATATTAATCGAAGGTCAGGAGGTCAATGTATTTAAGAACTGTAACAGCGTAAAGTTATAGTTAATCTACATTAAATTTACTTTATTTAAATTTTTTCCTTTCCTTGTCTTCAAAACTGAAAATCTGTCAATCACTTGATCATAATCAATATCTTTCACCGTATCACGTTCTATTGATAGTAGAGCCAGATAAGAAAGCCTTGACTGTGGATCGTAAATAGTTCTCCTGCAATTCTAATCTTAAACCATAACCTTTTCTTTACCGAAATGTCACATTGGTCTGATTTTAAAAGTGCTTTTTCACTAGCATGTTCCACCAAGTGACAGCGCTTCTCGTGCAGAAACAATCTTAAGACCTCTCGGCTGGTCACCACTCTTTGTAAAGAGCAAAGCCTTTATTCTGCAGATACTTCTGTGCAAGATTAACTTCCTCAAATTGATCAGCTCCAATTTAAATGTAGCAGATAAACGCACAATCAAAGACAGCATGTGAAAGACATTGTGCCGTTGATAATGGTTCTAAAATGTTTAAGGGTGGTGCTATGATGAATCGGTGAATATATGTATTTTTAGTATTTCTGAGTTTTGACGACTAATTGACCCCCCTCCCGTCAAGCTATCGAGCAGAAACTTGGCACATAGACTCACTGTCGACGACAACACATTTTATCAAATATGCAGCCCCACTACACTCACCCTCCCCCCACCAAAAAAATTAAAAAAATCAGGTTTCCTGTTTTTCAAATGGAAACTATAATAAATTTCCTAATAACTACGCTAAATAAGATTATTTAAAGAAAGATGCAAGAGCTTTTGATGCGTGATAGCTTCTTTTGTTTTAATAACATTGTTGGTGAATAAAATCTGTGGCGTAAATATTTATTATATTTATTAGAATATTCATTATATTTAAGGGGCGTGAAAAAAAGTGCAGTTGCGTGCCTTGAAAAAAAGATTGTTGGGGGGGGGGGGGGGGGGGGGAGAGGAAGCACTATTTGGTATTCTTATAAAATGCGTTACTTGTATTTTGTCAATTTTCAGCCTCAGTCCCCATTTATTTATTTATAGAAAAAAACTTTTTTTTCACCTAAATTGATAACAAATTGTTTTATTTTATTTTTTTGAGAAAATGGATTTTCTACGAAATTTTTAATCGGTGGAAAATCCATGGTCACAGTGCCGTAACTTGGTCTGAGTTCCGCTGGGCAAAGTAAAAAAACTGCGCACTCCCCCACACCCATGAATTATCACATATATTCAGTATGCCACTGCAGCTGAAAAGTAATATTATTAAAAAAAAATAGATATCTTTTTTTGAGCAGTTTTCTAAATGTCCCACCGGAGCCGGTCTTCGTTAACTTACTTAACATAAGAACTTGACATAAAATGACCGACTGTAAACGACTTTTAACGTTATACGATGTCCATGAAAAAAGTTATCTTTGTTACAAAAACAGATTCTTGAATTCTGAGCATTTTTTCCTTACTTTTTTTTTGCTCTAATCCTGTCTAATCATTAACAAGCGCCATAATAAACACTAGTGTGAGTCCAATGCAATGAAGGTAAGCCACAATGCTAAGGACTCAGCTGTATATGGCACACATATTTGTACATGAAAGGGAGGGTATAATTGCAATCCCCGAACGTTTTGGTTCTTTAATGATTTGTTTCAAGGAATTTAAATTAAATTATTTTGTTTAAATTATCGTTAAAAAAATAACAACGTTTGTCTGACACAACTTAAAAAAAAAATATGCTATTGGCCCGCAAATTATTATTTTATTAAGTTGCCAAGCCAGAATCAAAGCCACTTACTTGACAAAGAACGAATCCAAAATCTGAATTAAGTAGATGCTTGGTGGAGTATCCGTGGGCACTGACGACCCTCGGGTTGCTGTCACTTTGAAAAGTTTTTTTTCCACTTCCAAATGAATATCTACCAAAGGCTTGTTAATATCACCGGCCAAAATGGCCTTACCCTTAGTATAATGATATGAAGTGATGTGATCAATATCAGTAAACGATTGGTGGAAGCCACGGGCGTAGGAAAAGGGTGCGGACAGGGCTTTCAGCCCCGGGCGGCAGTTATTTTTGAGTGAATGTCAATTAGTGTCAACTACATGCACTTTTTGTAGATTAATTTTATTTTTATTATGTTTTAATTTTTGTTTTTTCCTTAATTTGTAAGAGCAAATATATCAAGTATCAGCCAGGGATTAACAAACACTGCTTAGTTACTCAAGTCTATGTGGTTGGTACTCAGCTGTATATGGCTGGTACTCAACTGTATATGGTTGGTACTCAACTGTATATGGCTGGTACTCAACTGTATATGGTTGGTACTCAACTGTGTATGAAGCTCATGAAGGTAAAAATTAAAGCTCAAACACTTTCTTTGAGTGGCATTGCAAGGTATGCCGTGTACTCGCTAGTTTTATTATAAATGAGAAATTGATGCATTTTGCTTAAACATTTCTGGTTTCCTCATTAAATTAAGACAAGAATAATAATTATAATTTTTCTCCTATTACAAAATGTTTGTATATTAAATGGTCCCTACAAAGTCCAAATTTTAGTAAAATTGTAATTATCTCTCTATGACTCAAACGAAAAGGATATTAAAAAAAAAAACTATTTTGTTGAAATTTTCAAGTAAATTTCAAATTGGATTATTGTTTTAATGTTTAAGTTGACATTTTTCATGAGAAGGTAACTGTAACAGCCACACAACCAAAGAGTGGTTTATATTTTATATTTGCCTATTTTACGTTTATTTCAACTTTTCAATGAAAACCGCTGATTGTTTACAAAATAATTGCCTTGGGCTTCTATGGTGTAAATGAAACATGTAAACAAATCTGGTACACTGGCAGCACCAAATGCTATATAGTGAGTTCCAGTGGCACAAGAAATAATGTAGTGGGTTCTTAATCGGCAATGCAGAACATACGCTATTATATCTTTGCCAAAACTTTTTCTCGAATTGCTGCCATTCCTATAAAATCGAACTTATCTCTGTCTATTTACCCTTTCAACAGCTTCGCTTCTCCGCAGACGCGCGTGTTCTTTCTGTCCCCAAGACTCGCACAAAAGCATACGGTGAACGATCTTTCTCTTTCAGTCCCCCCAAACAATGGAATTCTCTTCCACTACACATCCGCAATTTTCCAACCATCACAGCCCACAAAACAGCACTAAAAACACATCTCTTTAAACTCTACTATCCTGATTGATTCCCCCCCTCTGACCGATCGACGATACTGCTTGGTGTCGTCCATGGCTTGACATTTAAAAAAGTTATGGAGTGGGTTGGCGAATACACATTTATTTTGTTTGATTTAATTAATGTATATTAATTTTTAAGTTCATACAAATTGTATGTACAGCGTGATGAGCCAAGCCCTAAGTTGGGGTACTATGCTATAAAAAACTTCTTATAATAATAATAATATTTCTTTACGTTTGAAAAGTATGTTTAAATAAACCAATACTTCCTTATCTTTCATTATAAAAGATGAAAATTCGGTGATGTGTCTGGAGTTTCAGTATGTTTCTTTATTTGCGTAATAGTATATTTGACTTTTCGAGTGTCAGCGCCATTGGAGGAGAGATATGCATTAAAAAAAAGATGCCGTCCAAAGATGAACGCCCCACAACTCCACGCCTTTCACGCTACTGCTTTCTTAGGTTATTGTGTCCTTGGCAAATTGTTATATGAAAGAAAATGGGCAAAGAATAACAGACATGCTCATAAGCAGGAATAAAGAATTTGGATGCCTATAACGTTTGGAAATAGTGTTAATTTTTGCACTTCTTAAAATCGAATGCACAAGAATTATTTATTTTTTCAAACCGCCTAAGTCTGATCTTTAAGTTTAAAAAAAATATTTTGTTACTAAAGTCATGTGACTAAGTTCAATAAGCAATTTGCCCATATCAAAGTCATATTTCGTTGGCTATCTGGGTTTGAAAAATGTTTTAAAAAATCTGCTACATTCGTCATCATTGTAGGCCGATCTTTAGGCAATTTTGAAAAAAAATGGTCGATTAATTTTATTTTCTGATAATATTGTTATCAAACATAGCAGGTGAAAAAAAAGGAAATTTAACTTGATAATTAGAATTTTGTACACATTCCATACATAATTTTATTAAAGACTTTTAGCACCTGAGAACTATAGACTCTGTCCGTATGGCTGAATCGTTATTTTTTAAAAAATTACAGCTTGCTATATCATTTAAACATGATAAATAAAAAAAAAAAATTTATCAAGAAAGTGAATCCATATAAAATAAATATCAATACAAATATAATGAAATAAGTCACTCCTCATGCTAACGGTGTCGGAATCGGTAATTTCCCTTGTTCCATTTGCAGTGGTGATTGTACCTTGCAGCATTTGGCCGCTGGTCCCATAGCCTACGATTCTACTTTATAATGACTTGAAAATGGCCGTGATGGATGCTTTTAAAACGTTTTTGTGGTATAAAATTGAAGTTAGTATGTGTGACGAGAAATTATTGATAATTATATCGTAATTTTGTAATTGAACACTTATTTTCTCAATTTAAAATCACTTCTACTACTTTTGCCGTATTGCCCACATCTGGTGCCTGGTTATTTTATCAACTGTAGCTATTTAACCAACAAAAAATATATTAAAAAAAATCATTGTTTGTAGGTCGGATTATAATAATACACATATTGAGGTGTTTGTTGATCGTGTATAAGAGTACACAGTAGTAACATTCACCTAAATATTTAATCATAAAATGATATTATGAAATAAAATGTTAATAAATACTGTCGACTCCTGCTCCTTTGCTAGTAATCTGAATATTTTAGTTGCAATCTCTGATGATTCTAAGCATGCAGTCTTTGAGGGTACTGCTATTAGGCAACTATTTTTCCCCCAGCTGCGGTGTGAATTAGTCATATCGCAGAAAACCATGTTAACCCTATTAGAGGGCGTCTGTAAAACACCTACGCGTCCCCCCACCTGGTTGGAAGGGGGGATCAGGGACGTAAAATATATCCACCTCAGCCCTAGAAAGTCCGGCCCGGTTGCTGTGTGAAAGCAGCACCCCGGCCGGCAAGGTGTTCCTTCTCTTGTGCCGTCTCACTCGCATAGTCAATCGCGTGGAAGGGTGGGTGAGGCTGTCTCAGGGGCGGAATGCTCCCGGCGTGCCGCTTCGCAGACCGACTGGAATAAAGACTACCGGGGGAAGTAGTTAATGGCCAATGGGTTTTAGCAGAGGGTGCGTTGGGGAAGACTTTATGATCTTCAGCTTGATAGTTTACTGTTTTCTAAAGTAGATTAGATTATTAGCAATCTTATGTTTTTAAAAATTAATCAGTTTCCCATAAACGAAAACAAAATCCAATAATTATTTTTCAGAATCTGAGCATTAGGCATCGTCAAGGGCGTCTACTAGATATACATGTAGCCGTGTGGTTTGTGATAGGAAAGAGACAATTTTAAAATATACACTCAATAAATTCAGGTCTTGAGTACTATAGCTTTATTTGGTTCTAAAATATTGCCAAAGAAAAATCCGAAGAAAAATACTAAAGAAAAGAGTACATTGCCTGAGAAGACACAAATAGTACATGTTAACAATGTCCTAACTAACATTGATTAAACAGCTAACAATAAACAAGTTAAATAAATAATTACAGATTATGACAATATATACAATGTTATGCAAATTGCAATGAAAATGATTTTATTGTAGTAATTTGTCATAAAATATCATTGTTGTAAGTCAAATGGAGGGCAGCAGGTTGAAACATTTAAAATATCATCGTCATAAGTCAAATGGACGGCTGTAGGTTCATCCTTTAAAATATCATGGTTAAAAGCCTGACCAGAAAACGTCTACTATTACCACCTAACAATTGCATTTTACAAACACAGAAATATAAAGGCACATTTTTTTCAAATTATAAAGCGGCCAGAATGGTGCCAGGGAATAATGCAACACCTTAAGGGTGCAATTAAACCTTTGAATGTCAATAACTAATTAGCGTGCCCATTCTAAATAGGGCCGCAGGGACAAACGAGGAGACTACGTCCCATATCGGACAGAGTGGTTCATTTCTCAGAGCGCTCATGACCCCGTATGTACCCACTAGATCACCCAGTTCATCCGATAGTGGCAAACTCTGGATACCTCGAGTCCGTCTGAGACTTACGGACGGCTTACTTTCGCTTTTGCTGCCCAGAGTATCTGGAACGGCCATCCAGTCGCTATCAGAAACAGCCAGACACTGCCGTCTTTCAAAACTGAGTTGAAAACACATCTTTATCGAACTCACCTGCTGCGGTGAAGTAGTCTACCTCCTTGTTTCCAAAGAGCTTGCACAGATTCATCTATGTATATTGGCTTGTATTTTCCATTGGCATGTGTGTAGATTTTGTTTTGTTACGTTTTGTATTTTTTTTTAAATGAACTTTATTGTTATTATTATTATCCTTGATTTCCGGAAGATTTCCTGCAGTGAAATAATAATTCCTAGTGACTCCAACACGATTGAAAGTTAAAATCCTGAACAAACATTTCAAAGAATTATATGTGTCTGTATGTTGCCTGACTCTGCTATCCAACATACACTTTAAAATTTGTACAAGTTATATGGTTAAATAGAAATTAAAAAAAGAAGGTGTTGGGACTCTTCATGGATGGAGGAATGTAGAACTCCCTTTATTACCAACTATTTAAATGCTCTCTAAAAATGTGGGCTTGCAAGAATACTATTGTAAAGATAATAAAATCTCCATTTCAACAAGATATAATTTATAAAATAATACCCAAGTGTTCCCGAGAAATAAATGAATAAACTCATCGCAAAAGCACACATAACGGTTTCATAAATGTAAGCATTGCGCACCATGGAAGTGACATATTTCATGCCGTATAGTGCATAACCCCCGAGTTCAAAGTACACGCCACAGTTTCGTAAAATTGCAGCCTGCCTTGCCACATAATTATATATTTATATATATATATATATATATATATATATATATATATATATATATATATATAGATAGATAGATAGATAGATAGATAGATAGATAGATAGATAGATAGATAGATAGATATATAGATAGATAGATAGATAGATAGATAGATAGATAGATAGATAGATAGATAGATAGATAGATAGATAGATAGATAGATAGATAGATAGATAGATAGATAGATAGATAGATAGATAGATAGATAGATAGATAGATAGATAGATAGATAGATAGATAGATAGATAGATAGATAGATAGATAGATAGATAGATAGATAGATAGATAGATAAGAGATATATACTTAAATTTAAATATATTATTTCAAAATAAAGGTCATATAATTTCTTCTAAAAACAAATGACACCCTGTACAGTAAATGAATTTTGTAAGCTTCATGTAAAGTTAGAAAAACATATATTTACCGAATATCCTGATAGTTACAGCAAAATAAGCTGATAATATGAGAGTAAAAATGTTATTTTGTTATTCTTTGCTTGTTTAGATAATTATAGAATATTGAAATACTTAATCAACTGTACAAAGATAGTTTTGCATAAATCACTTTAACTGCTACCGGTAATTAATAAAATAATTTTTTACAAATAATAATATTAATTTTATTTTATCATTCAATTTCAATGTAGAAAACTAACTTTTTTGCATGATTTCCTCATAGTAAATTTAATTTTTTTTTCTTTTATTTCTGTCCATGTCATTTTAAACAAAAATTACAAATCGTTCTTTAATTCATCAATCCTTTTCAAAGCTCTTTCACGATGACGCTTTTCTTCTTTGTATGTAGTTAATTCTTTACTACAAATTTTCGCCCATGTTTTTGCTCCCGCAAAATATGCTCTCGCCGGAACAGCACAAATTGGATGAATTAGCGTAGCAACTGTAAAAATGCCAGAATTCACACCAAGTATGCCAGCCGCGAGGCCTGATAGAATTACTGACGTAAGTGATGGAGGGTTCTTAATAGTTTCTACTAAACTATTTATTTCCTGTAACATGTGTAGACGTTTTTCTTTTTGTGAAGTTAGAGCATGTACTGTGCTGATGATTCTTCTAGCCTCATTTTTCAAACCATCCATCAGAGAGGTTCCACCTGACTCTGCTGCTATTGTGTCCAACAATTGTTGCGCTTTCCTTTTAATTTCAAAGTCTGATTTTGCATCAGGATTATCGATTGACTTTTCCAGTTCTTCTTTCAGAAAACTGAGCTTCTCTTGTATAGCAGGTATCAGTTGTGGAAGTTTCAAGCTAATGACGTATTTGTTTCTCGCTGTGGCACATTTTGCAAATATGTCTTCAGTGTAACGGTTACTTCTGTGTTTAATAGTTTTAACGAGTTGTAAGAGTCTGTCCATAGTCTCTTCACGCTTATCTTTGTTTTTGTTATTAAACAACACAACTTTGTAGTCACATTCCTCTAGAAGACACAAAAGTTCTGGAGGTTCTCTAATTTTTTTGCAATAATCGTCAAATGTTCCAGGACAATCTTCTTCACTCATATCCGTTTCAAAATTGTCGCCATGTGTCATTGCTATAATACAGTACATTTTTGCGAATACTTCACCGAATGATGTCCTGAGTGCAGTTATTACTTCAATAAAATCCCTGGTGCATCTGTCTCCGTATCTCATCACCAACAGCAGAGCATCAAAGCCGTCGGGAAGCAGGGCCATGGCAAGGCAGATATAATTCAATGTAACAGCCATGTCAACTTTTGTATCCTGGAGACCAGGTGTGTCTACAACTTTAATGTTATACTTCTTAGAACTACCACATTCCAGTTTGGGTATTTGTGTGCATGAACCTGGTTGATTTGATGCTTTAAAAGCCTTTTCACGGTTGATTAAAGTATTTCCCGTGGAACTTTTGCCATCACCCGTTTTTCCAAGTAACATAAAATTGTAGGTAGGTTTGCTAAAATCCATTTTTGCCTGAAACAAAATGGATACAGCAGTTAAACAGAAGGGTTATGAAAATAATAATGATAACGGATTAAAATATGAAGTGCATAAATTTATTTATATTTTCCCATTGCAATAATCAGTTTAAATAAGTAAAAATATATTTTAAAAATCTCTCTTTAGTACCAACAATCACTGGGTGAGGAATTCGATACATCTTAGTTATTAAAAAAATATACAAAGAGTTACTCAAAAGATATTGAATAGATAACAATCAGTTTCATTTTTATTTTAACAAAATACCTTATAGACTGCGTACACCTTGCTGGTAGCTATCCGAAGTGAGGTCTGTTTTTAAGAAAGTTACATTTATAGTCTCATTGTTTTTAATAGTTTATACCTACTTCTTAAGAAAAATAATATTTTCTAGAAAATACTTTTACCCTTGTAAAATCCGATAACAAACAAGTGGTAAACATGACTAGGTAAAGAGAATTGATTTTAATAAATATTTTTAGACTGCAGGCTTTACCATGGTTACTATCCCCAATTTTAGATAAATAATATGTTTACCGTCAACATTGACACACTTGATCGTCGTAGTGACAGGCTGATTAGCAGTTCTATTTCTGATTCCCTCTTTTCTATTTTTCACACAAAATATAAACAGGACAAACTGTGGAAAAGGTTCAAAGTCTTCTACGTTCGCTCTCACGTTTCTCATTAGCTAACTTCCAAACTTTCTTTTCTACCTTGGACCGTCTTGCCGATCACCGAAACTCCCTCCTCTCTGTCTCCTTTTAATGACCGAAATAAAATTCAAAGAGAAAACCATTAAAAGCACCACAAAAAAACAACATAAAAAACGCCCACACCAGACCCCTCCCGAGATCCCACCCAGACTCCCACACCAGACCCCTCCCGAGATCCCACCCAGACTCCCACGGCAGACCCCTCCCCGAGATCCCACCCAGACTCCCACGCCAGACCCCTCCCGAGATCCCACCCAGACTCCCACGCCAGACCCCTCCCGAGATCCCACCCAGACTCCAACGCCAGACCCCTCCCGAGATCCGACCCAGACTCCCACGCCAGACCCCTCCCGAGATCCCACCCAGACTCCCACGCCAGACCCCTCCCGAGATCCCGGCCAGACTCCCACGCCAGACCCCTCCCGAGATCCCAAACAGACTCCCACGCCAGACCCCCTACCGAGATCCCACTCAGACCCTTCACCAGACACCTCATTATTATGTCGGCACCTTTAAGCAAGAACAATGAATTTTTATAATGTATGATTTTCTTGAACGGACGAATATATCATTTTCTTTTAATGGTGTCTATAGCTTTGGGCTAAAGATAGAGTCAAGGGATAACACAGCTGGAGCCAAAATGCTTACCGTCAAGTAAACTCAATTTATCTGTTATTGAGTGAAGAAGGGGGGGGGTTGATCCTGATTAAATGTATGCCTAATTTTTGCACTGCCCTGGGTGGGATAAGACTTTTACTATCCTCCGTCCATAAGAAAACTACATGGGAGGTATAAATTGCCGCCCCGTTACAAATTGACAAACATCCCCCTTGAGGCAGACCTTCCCCTCTACCCACCCTCCCGTTAGCACTGCTCACCCGAACATGTTAAATGCGCCCCCCCCCCCCTCCACAAAAAAAAATCTCAATGCTTTTTGTTTCGATATAAGACAGGAAATGTAGTCTAAACGATGCTGGATAATTTCCAAGATGTCTATATTAAGTTTGGTCAATTCTGGTAGTTTGGTAATTTTTAACTGAACAATTACTTAATTTGCTAATTTTTAGTTGAACAATTTTTATTCGGAAAAAAAAACCAAATGTTTAGTTTTGTCTCCTAAAGAATTGGTTCTCAAATTGTTTCTTTGATAGGACCCCATTCCAAATTGTAAAGAGTACACGCCAAAAGGGTCTATAATCGTCACAAATTGTTATGTTGTGAAGAATTTAATAAAAAAAATATCTATTTTCAGAGAGTGTACCACAGCAATAAAATCAACAGGGAAATAGCACTATGAAAATTGTCTCATATTTCGCGGCTGGGTTGAAGCCGGGGCACCCCAGTGCACCACGGAACATACTTCGGGAATCACAGTAGTTAAGTATTGTGCATAATTCATTCTTGGTGCCCTGCATAAACATTGTGGGTGGTGTGAAATAAAGACCTAAACAAAATAAAGTGTTATCTTGTTTATCATGAAAAAAACTTTGGGCTGTTTTTGCGACTGTCTTAAGTTCAGTTTTTTTTTCTAAATGTGGGTGTTGGTTAGCAAATTTAAAACATTTCTTTTTATATCTTTAAAGGAGAATTTCTCCCTTAAAAAAAAAAAAAAAAAGGGGGGGGTAGGGCATTAAGACACAACAGACTCTGAATTCCCAAAATTACATACCTCATAACACCATTCTTATTTATTGTCGTTAAACAGCAGCCTTGACTTTCTAAATATATTCAATGTGTTAATTATCATACACATACTCAAACACACACACACACATTACGTACATACACACATAACTACATGCATACGGACATACATAATACATACATACATTATTACATTGAAGTTCTTCCGTCTAAAATCGAAAAAGAACATTTCAAACATCGCAATTTTTGGACTCTTAAAATATGTTAATTCTTGTGGTGACACAAGTGGTGTTATTAACACCGTAGCGATAACAAATGACAACCTTTGAATATCGACTATTTATTCCAAGAGATAGCAAAACTCTTATATTAATTTAGGATAACATGTATGACCCCCCTCCCACCCCCCAAACAATTTGCGAGTCATCTCTGAGAAACGCTGTCGAGTCAACATAACGAAATGCTCAATATTGATTTCTACCACTGGGTATGTTTGTATGTATTCTTGTCGGCCAACCAGGAATGTGAAAACACACGCATCTGGATTCGCTTAAACTATTGAAAAAGTAGTTTCTATTAGGTTGCGCTACGTTATAATGAACGCGTTATAGAATACAGACCTGATTACCCCCGAACTCTTAATATCTTACAATATCATCACAAAATCATTCAATACATTATCTTAATAGTAAAAAAATAAACATACAGTACATATAATGTACACACATCAGAATCGTACATCGTACGCCAAAATCGTAAGAGTGAACGGGTCTGTCAGAATAGTGTGGGGCGTGCTGACTCGACTTATGAAGTGTTATTTAAGCTTCTCTCCCTAAATACGAATAAAGTGGACAACAATGTGGTTATCTTAGAAAACGGCTGTGGCCGATAGCCTTACTCTTTAATTTGAATGAAAAGTCTTGTGCTACGCAAATAGTCATATTTCTTTTAAAGAAAAGAAAACAAGAGGCCGTGTGTTGAACAATTAAAAGTAGCTGAAAGCTTTAGTCTTTTTAGTTAAGTAGAATTGATCAAACGATGACAAAATTTGTTGACAAAGCTCATGTTCCTGCTGCAGCAATATAAACGATTATAACGCAGCAATGGCATGATGTTAAAATTACAATGCTTTCTTATAGTTAAGATATAATATCCAAATCATTATGAGGTTTATAAAAATAAAGGTGAAATTTAGGACTTAATGTGCTGTCATTGTTAAATATGTAATGGTTTCTGGAAAAATATTAATTATCATTTTTTAAAACCAACGTTTGTGAGTCTTTCTCTTTTTTTTTTGGGTACAAAATGTGTGATATATTTTCATTAAAAATATGTTTTAATTGGTTACCGGAAATTTGATCGAAAGAAATTTCGTCGACGGAAAATTGATCGACGGTAATTTGATCGAACGAAAATTTGGTCGAATTTTTTTTTCAGTTCAGACGTTAAAATTTTCGTCAAATTTCTTTTTGAACGCACTATACTATATAGTAAAACAAAATAATGCGTTCAAACAGAAATTTGACGCAAAATTTTAACGTATATAACTAAAAATAACGATTCGACCAAATTTCCGTTCGATCAAATGTCCGTCGATCAATTTTCCGTCGACCAAGTTTCTTTCGATCAAATTTCCGGATACGGTTTTAATTATTTATCACAATTTATAGCATACACTAAAATAAAAGTATTTCTCTCAAACGTATGCTAGACTTGTTTTGATTAAAAAAAAATAACTATATTTCTTAAAGATAAAATAATCCGTTTTTTTTTAATTTATTAATGCATTTTCGAAAGTGTCATAAATAAAACAAAGTTTGATAATACTGCTCGAAATTCTTATATGTGTTGTAAAAATTGATAACTTTAATGGATATATTACATATTTTAACTTAGGCCGGAATGCTTTTATTTTTCTTATGTTTGTGGCATGTTGACATTTTTTTAAACAAATGTGCCCACTAAAAAATCTAATTTTTGACCATAAATCAAACGAAGTGCTATTCGGACCGGGGTATCAGAAGTGAGAGGTTTTATTTTTTAAAAATATTAAAAATACTATTGCTGGGTTTTTAAGACAAAATTTGGTATCAAATGAAAGATAATTGAATGGACTATACGTTCGTAAACTCACATCTTCAGTTTAACTAAAATAAACTACACTAAATGACATTCTAATAGCATTTATCTGAATGGGACTAAGTCATGAATGGCTGCTTTTCGGACCCGTCAAACTATAGATCGGAAAATTGGCACATAGACTCATTGTCGATGACAAAACATTTTATCAAATTTGCAGCCCCACTACACTAACCCCCCCCCCCCCAAAAAAAAAAAATAATAAATCAGTTTTTCTTATTTTCAAAGGGAAGACAAATATATTTCCTGATAACTGCGCTAAATGAGAGCAAAATACATTAAAACACATGCTAAAACTTTACAGAAAGTGAAAGATCCCAAGTGCTTTTGGTGCGTATTAGCTTCTTTTGTTTTTATAACATTGTTGAAATAAATATTCCGTGTAAAAGCGGGTGCGCCTGTAGAATAGTTATATATATTGAAGGGGCGTGAAATTAAAGTGCAGTTGCGAGCATTAGAAAAAAAGGTGGTTGGGGGGGGGGGGGGCGATCGCTGATTCTTTTAAAATGCGTTTCTTGTATTTTGTCAAATTTTCAGACCAAGACCCCATTTATTTATCGAAAAACACAATTTTTTTTTCTTCCTTCAATCGTTTACAGATTGATTTATTTTCTTTTTATAGGGAAATGGATTTTCTACGAAATTTTTAATCGATGGAAAATCCAGATCACAGTGCCATACCTTGGTCTGAGTTGTGCTGGGCGAACTAAAAAAAACTGCGCACTCCCCCGACACCAGCGAATTATCACATATCTTCAGTATGGCACTGCAGCTGATATAAGTAATATTATTAACAAAAAATATATATAAATATTTTTGAGCAGTTTTCTAAATTTCCCCTCGGAGCCGGTCTTCGTTAAGTTACTTAACATAAAAACTTGACATAAAATGACTGACTGTAAACGACTTTTAACGTAATACGAGGTCGATAAAGAAAGCTTTCTTTGGTACAAAAACATATTCTTGAATTCTAGGCAATTTTTTTCCTCTTATTTTTTTTCTCCATTCGTGTATAATCATAAACAAGAGCAATAATAAACACTAGTGTGAGTCCTATGCAATGAAGGTAAGCCACAATACTAAGGACTCAGCTGTATATGGCACACATATTTGTACATGAAAGGGAGGGTATAATTGCAAGCCCCGAACGTTTTGGTTCTTTAATGATTTGTTTCAAGGAATTTAAATTTTATTTTTTGTAAAAATTATCCCCCCCCCCCCCCAATTGATGCGTCACTGCACACTTTTTTTATTTCTCGCCAATGAATTATATTAAACTAGCGAGTACCCGGCATGCGTTGCAATGCCACTCATCGAAATAAAGTGTCTGTGTTTTAATAATTTTTTTGTAAGTTCTTCTAATAACCACCTTTTTTTAACCGTCTGGTGCGTATTCGAATTAATTAGAAGGTTTTAAGAAGTGTCAGCAGACCACACGCAGCTGTCCGTGTGGGAAGCATGGATTTTCCAAATTTAGTCCCAAAACTTATAGCGATTGATCCCCCCATGCAATAGCTATGTTTGAAATTATATTTATATGGCTCATTTATTACATATAAACAAATTTAGGGCCCCAGGCCCCAAAAGTAATATTGTGAAATATTTGTACTAAATCAGAAACCTATTTATTAAGTCACATATACAAAATGAAATGTCACAGTTTATATTTAATGTAATTCCACCCACTTATGCAATAGCTCTGCTTGACGTTATATATACATAGCTCATATAAGAAAAAAAAAGAATTTAAGGCCCCCGGCCCAAAGCGGAATATTGTAAAATATTTGCACTTCTTTAGAAACCTAATGCGGGCCTGCACACAACAACTTACTGAAAGTTTATCGCATTCAGATGAATAGTATAGGAACTCATACGGAAATTATATTTAAATAGCTCATATTAGAAAGAAAAACTACTATAGGGCCCCGGTACAAAACTGGTAATTCTTTGTAAAATGAATGGGTTTTGATATTCATGGATATACTTTTGTAAATGTATTTACGTTTTGTTAACGTCATTGTTTTTCTTAATTCGTAAAATGAGAATATAGCATCTATTTTTCACAACAGTAATATCATTGGATTTAAAGATATAAAATTGTACACACCCTATTTCCTAACCCCCATATATATGTACCTAAGAAGGCAAACTATTTGTCAAATTCATTTTGAGACATATAGTGTGCTGCCATGTGCAAATTAAACTATTGAATTACACCCCCCCTCCCCCAAACAGAGTTTTAAAGAAATTAATAAAATCATCCACGGGATTGTAATCCACTTACTTACGCAAAAACAATTTTTTTGCATTTCAAATGCTTTGTTCTTATTTGCTATTTGGATATGTAGTTTCGCTGCACTGATTGCATTAAACGGCATTTTCGTATTAAAAGTATATTTAAAGGTTAGGTTGTGTTGTTTTTTTTCTTATTTATAAATTTCATAAATGTATATTTTTGGAAAGAATAAAAGTAAAAATTTATTAAACGTTAAAAATAAAAAGCAAAAATTGTATTTCATTTTTTAAATTGTAGCAATGAACAGATTAAGACAGTACGAGACAAGAACAGTATGCATACTAAGACAGTCAAGTTGACCAGAAGACAATAGTAGACAAGAAGTGTAGTACACACTAAGTCAAGGCTTGATAGGGTTAAGACAGCTAGAGAAAATAAAGAACTTTCAACACAGCATTCTTTGGACCTGTTTCAGCTAAGTTTATCTTCATGTCCTCTATGTCTGCTGTAGAACACTTTGAAGTCGAACAGTTCTTTTAGGCTTTCCTTTATTCTGTTTGTTACATTTCAGGTTTCCCCCTACTCTGTATGTTATTTTTCAGTTTTATTTCTCTAGTATGTATGGTATTTTTATATTTTAAGCTGTCCCCTTTCTCTGAATGTTATATTTTACATTTCAGGTTTTTCCATATTATGTATGTAATATTTTATATTTCAGGTTGTTCCATAGCCTGTAGCCTATGATATATTTATATTTTAGGCTTCCCCTACTCTGAGTGTTCTATCTTATATAGATCTATCTTATTCAACTCGTAATAATGGTTTTAAATTTTCTTTCAATATAAATAAATACGCATTACAGGAAAGTCGGAAAAAGCTCAAGGGCGTTGACACACTGTTAACACATTGTTGACACATTGCTGACACATTGTTGACACATTGCTGACACATTGTAGACACTTTTACATAAGTATGGCAAATACACCAAAAGTCAATGAAAACGTTGAGGATGCCATACATCAAAGTCGGATTTAGTTTATAAACTTAAAAATTGTAATTTTAGATCTGAAGACTTCGCTATAGCAGGAGCAAAGTAGCGGAGTATGCCTTCTATTATTGCACCGATAAAACCGGTTCATGTATTCTAGATAATAAGGTTGAAAAACAAAGTTTTAATTTGACTTATTATTATATTGCAACGTTTTCAACATTTTTTTACAGCAACATCGCAGTGATCCTAAGTTTTAGTCTTTAACCTTAGTTTGTCTTTGTCTACAGACCGGGAGGTGTAGTATGACAACGCACGATCGACTAATGGACCACCACATTCCCCTAATGTCCTCTCTGATACAAAACCAGTGATACAATATAACATATACGTTTTAAATTTTATATTCTTGTAAGTCCTTATTTGTCAGATGAGGATGTTGTCTTACCGAAACGTTCGCTATTTTGTTGCGTGATTTTTTTTTCGGGTTTCACCATGTTTTGTGTTTCCTCATACATCCATGCACAACGACAGCAAGTAAACACAAGCATCTCTAGTGCAGTAAAGTATCTAAAACTTTGGTTATTGCTAAACCTAATTTTTTAAATCGTAATGTAAATGTTCTAGTTCATCAACATTTAACCAGCGTGGCCTGAAGTTTTCGAAGGTATATCTAAGGACATTTTTTAAAGGGATACGTCCTCATTTTTGTCAAACAGAGTAGCTCGCCCTTGGTTGCCGCCTGCTTTTACCAAGTTTGGTTCGTTCCAAAATCATGTCTGTTGTTTCTAAAAACTGGATTCCAGTTGGTTAAGTAGGGCTAGTTTAAACAGACCCAATAATATAGTTTTTTAAAAATAAAATGTATACTCTGAATACTTTTTTCCTCTCAATTGATGGTGACTTCATACAATCCATGTTTACGTAGCCAAACCATAACATCCACAAATGATATGAGATATGATATGCACAAACCCATTATGATCTTTTATCTCCGAAAATAGCTATTTTCTTTTCTTTCGTGATCGTACCCCATAGACACAAGTAAAATTTAAATGAACTTCATTTTTTAAAGTTCATTCAGTCAACAAGGTCAGATGTCACTGAAAAGATTGGTTTAGTCATGATCAGTAAAAGTATACATTTTAACAAAACAATCTTTTTGAATAAAAAAATGTTTCATGTTTCACTTTTTAAATGTTAAGTAGGTCGTTCAGGCTGAAATACTGCACATTATGTGACAACAGCTGCAAGCCTTTTTTTGTGGAGAGATGGTAAAGTATTGAAAAGACTTAGTGAATAGTTTCTCTTTTCTAACATGTAAATTTAACCGACAGTTAATTAATTCTTCTTCTTGTGATATGTTTTGATGTTTTGTTATCAAAGAGATACCATGCCAAGTTTTAAGCTGCCCCCAAAGACACAACCGTAAATATATGAGTTATTGAACTGAATTGATTTGACACATATTAACATTAACAAAAATAATCCAATATTATTGGAAACGGTCACAGACTTGCATGCGATCGGTCTGCCATTGACACGGGAACATCTTTTAAATATGCAGCAGATATCCAACGTGACGAATAGGCTCTTGTGTTGATCGGACACTTTTCACATTTTTAGAAGACTGATGATGGAAACTCGCCAACATATCTACTGTAACATGTTATTTTTCTGTGCTTGCAAACTCTGATAACACATACTGAAATCCTGCAATTGTATTCATATCGGGAAGGTTAACTCTTGAACTTAAGATGATTAAGCACGGACTGGATATATGTGAATGTTTACGTCTCGATGAAACGATGCTGTGGTTCCCTAGTCAGCAGATCCACCTCTCCACGCATAGCAGTGAAACCAAGGTAAAATAAAGCGGTCGAGACAACTCCAAGGAGTTGCCGATAATTTTATATTGTCAATCTAAGACTGGCTACGGGATCCTATCGGATTTATCTTTTGGATTCGACTCCTTTCGGTTCATCAATGATAATGAGAATTTCCTTCTCTAAGCTAAGCTACCATCGACGCTTTAAGGGTCCAATCTATTCGGAGTGCTTGTGTGGTTTTTGCTGGTCTAGGTTTCAACTTCAGTCCAACAAATTTGCTTGTCACCTTTAAATTAAGCACTGGGGATTGAAAACCGCGTTCAGTACGATAATTAAACACTGGTTTCAAACACATGGGGATAAACGCCGCGATTTTTATGAAGGAATTTTTTAAACCTAACTTAAGCCATATCTTGTAGGTGAAGACATAAAGCAGTAACCTATTATCATATTAGTGTTTTAATTGACAATGAGACTTGATCATGTGTGAACCCCTGTACAGCGTAAATTAGACTATTGAATATTTTTGTAAATCCTTCAATCAAATCTTTGTTGAAATACCCATATTTGCTTATTCGACCACTACAACAGTCTTTTATCAAATTCCAAATAATTTAGGCTTTCCTAGCCCCGACAGGAGCTGTGTACTTCTACCTAAGGAACATTCCCTAGAATATAATAATATTCTGGTCTTATGTCTAGGTTCCATGCACCCGTACCGCCATGAAACACACATTAAAGTGTCATTAAACTGATCTGAAAACTGGCATGTCAGGGCAGCCCGTCTCAAATCTGGCACTTTGAAAATCCCCCCCCCCCTCCCCGATCGGCGCGGTAGTGATATTCTCAAACCATGAGTTCATAAGTATTAGACTTTAGCGGGCAGCACTTCTTTCACTGAAAAAGATGTTTTAATTTTTTGGAGGGTCACTGAAGCCCTCAAAACCATAATCAGCTAGCGGCTAAACAGAAATCGGCAATTGAAGACCTGGTTGCTCCGAATAGCAAGAATGCTTAAAAGAGGATTCGAGCTAATCATTAAAATTGGTTTTATTTTATTTGATTCTATATAAAACGTTAACCAAAAACTTTTCTTACTTTACAAGGTACACATTTTCGACGTTGACAAGCAAATTATTAATACATTTTAAAATGCAAGAATATGAACTCTAATGAGCTTCAGTTTTACTTGCTTGTGTTGGAATTCAATCGTTTATCACCAAATGTCGATGAATAAAAGCTTATCAAGAAATAATATCGCTAAAAAAAACTACCATCACTTGAAGAACTATTTGAAGCCATATGCGTTTGTAACATTAGAAACAAAATGGAGGATACATCGCTCGGATCAGCTCTGTCAGGACGAATGCTTTCCCTCAAAGATAGGATCGAAAGATATTAACATTCATGTGAGCCCAAATCGAACACAATTTACCAGCTGGGACAAAAGCATAATTATTATTTCAAGACACTATTGATAAAAAAAAAAATAAAAAATTATAATATGAGGCTCAATAAAATTGATTACTGAAAAGGTGGTACAGTTTAATAATCGAAAAAACATTTAAAAAAAACAAACAAAACAACAGCAATTAATTTTAAGATTTTAATGAAAGCCCTTTAGTCTGGTCTCTGCCGCACAGGTGGTATTGAAAGCATGTCTGTGATGCCCTACTGACAAAGTGTTATTTAATAGCGTTGAAGAAAATGAAACTGCACTCCCTATCGGACAAGGACGTTTCAAAATGTTGCTATACATTTACAAAGCATGCTTTCAATGACCACAGTTTGGTAGAGACACGCAAGCCCTCTAACCACGTCAAGGTAGGCTTTCTGAAGAGGGGCACGAACGAAAACAAACATTGCCTTAAACGAACAAAAACAATATGTTGAAATCACTGCCAATTTCGTTGATATACCATGACGGAGGACATTCGATTTCCGAGACCAACAAAGAACTTCCTTCACCGGACCTCGAACATCACATTGAATGTCGAGTCACTGCTTGATACTCGCATGACACAACAGCGGATATCAATCTAGCTTAGATCAGATTTCAATGTTTAACACCCAAACTCGAAACACAAACGCGTCAAGATCACTGCTGAAATAAACCTACTTTAGGTTACAGCCTAATCCGACAGGGTGCAGAGTTAAATGAGTGAAAACGTTTGTAACGGTATCAATTCTAAACATTATTGGCGTGATTTCAACATATAAGCATGTGGACGCCATTATTGATGACCATGAATTATAAAATATTCGACAAGGTCATTATTCAATAACAATCATCTTGGTTCATTTTGTTGCAAGTAAGCTTTAATTAATTATTAACTCTACCATTTTCTATTTTAAGGTATCTGTAAGGATATGCGGATATGACAAGACCATTCATTCTATCTAAAACTACCCTTAAAGTTCTACTTTCATACAATTGATTTCTATCTACTAAAGCAAAAACGTAGCCTATGATATATTCAAACGTGTATTGATAAACAATGTTAACATATCCGTCTTTAATTATAAAACCTTCTTTTAGAGTTTTTTCAATAAAATTTTTAATATCCTTTATATTACTTAAATTAGCAAGAAAGTATCCATGTTTTATTTTAGAGTTAATTTTTTTATCGTAACGATTCACAGCAAAATGCCCTATTATATGATTATCAGAGTCCATATTATATGTAGGTTTAATCGGTATTTTATAATTCATGATCATGAGTTTTAGAGACGAAAGCGGTGGCTTATATACCCTCCTAACTTTAAAACATTGATTTTTAGGTATATACAAAAATAAAAACAGATAGCAGAGGTTCTAAACATGTTTTACCCTCAATCTTAAATTGGTGAAGGTGCTATTTTATTTAGCCAGATTTGAAACAAATTTTATTAAATAAACATGAACAGTTAATCAAGATCACAAATATTGAAAAAAAAAGTGTAGATATAATGATAACGAAATATTGCCTCATATACTGCTGTGGTATTTTTAACTTTTTCGTGTCTGTCTATTACATCAAAGTACTCCCTGTTAGTTGACACCGCACACTCTTGTGTATTGATCGTCATAACTGCGCCGTTGCACCTGCACAGGGAAACGATGTCAATCCTAGCGAGTACTGTAAAGTACCACGAATGTGTATTTTGTTAAATATTATTTAACATTAAAATCCATACGTTATAGTTGATATAATCAGCGCACCTTTAATCCATTGAGCATTTACCAGCCCCTGGAACATTCCAACGCCATCTGGGTGTTATCATTTATAGACTTTTTAAAAGATTTTTAAAAACCCCAATTTGTTTGCTAAACTAGGCGCAGGGCTCTCGCCGACGACTATAGTGTTCATATCATTAGGAAAATTAAATTTAAAAAAAACACATTTAAATTATTTTGTAGCTGAAATAATTTTACCCTTTTTTTTTAAATTTTTTCTATAATCAAATTATTAGTTCCACATAAATTAATTGGTCTTGAAAGGTCATAGAACAAATCATTGTTAATTCAACTATTGTATAACTGTTTTAATGTGCTAAAGTGATTGCATTTATTGGATTGTAACTATTATTGTGTCTGTGATGGCTACAGGAAGTAAAGTTAACTGCTGCCACAACAGAATTGATTATTATAGAACACGGGTCCTATAACTGGGTTGGGTAATGTGTTCGGGGACAACCTAAACTATTTATATATACTTGTCCCTGGAAATTATAAATTCAATTATAAATTATATTATTTTTAATCAAGTTAGAGAAAAAAAAATTGCTTTACATTTAACGTTTAGCTAAGATTTAGAATTTAGCTTAATCGTTAATTAAAATTAAAATAAACAAACTTCTGATTTTTTTGTGTTTTGTTTTCGCCTTTGTAAATGAATAACTTTTATAGTTTTCTTTTCAAGCTTTTTTAAAAATCGGCCTCGAATATAGTCATGTAAAATCAACTATGTTCATGACATTTAAAACAATAGTTTTTCATTGTGTCTTAATACGTCTTCTGTGCATGTCTCCTAAAAATAAACAACACACACCATCACACGTGAATATATGAATTTAATCTTAAGGAGCGTCGTCATCTGACAGGGCCATAACTCTATACCCCCTGACCCACGACTTGCTTACTCGTGTTGTGGTCAAACTACAACAGAATTGAACTAAAAACAATTAGAACACAATTAACATGACAAACTCCTTTTGTGTGTTGTTTAAGTTTGTTGAACATTTGATATGTATATTTTGAACATTTGTTAAGATTTTTTTGAACATTTGATATTAATTTTTTGAACATCATATATGTAGTTATGAACATTTGATTCGTTTTTTTTTTAATATAAAAGAAAAACCTGAACACCTGACAGGTTATTTTATTCTTCCAGAATATGACCACGCAATGGATTACCTAACAGCTGGTTACAAACCAGTCTTGAGCTATTCACTTAAACTGTCACTATTTATATTTGTTATATTTATCAGAGTGTTCACTATTTCGTTGGAAGCAACACACACACAAAAAAAAAGAATATTGATTTTTCTGAAATCACAATAAAAGAAGTCAAGTTATATGAAAGTTATATAACTTATATACAAGTTTTCTTGTATGTGTTTTTCTTTTCTATTTCGTAGAATTGTGATTCATTTAAAAAAAATAATATTCACAGTTTTTATGGCAACGTAATGTAAAACATCAAATGCATATGAAAACCTACTTACAAAGATGCATTTACATTATAAGCGAAATCCATTTTAACAGTGCTTCAACACAATTAACAGTCACCACCCATAAAGAAAATACATACACGCTGCTGCTCTTGATGGCTATTTATTTATTACTTTATTTAAAATACGAAATAAATGTTTCCGGAGATCTTTATTTTAACATTTTTTAAATCATGAGCTCCAAAGTGTAAAAACTTTGGACCCCCCACGATAGCTCTTTTATTTTTTTTTGTACACAACGCTAACTACACCTCGCTTCCACATCGATACTGTTGCTACGAATGAATCGATTATCCGATTCTTGAATATGTGATTTTGGTATCCATAATGGCACATAGTTTTATAAAAAGGAAAAAAAAAACCAACTACATTTTTATTTTAGCTGTCTGAAAACTAGATTAACCTAATCGTATAAGAAGTTTCTCAATGATGAAAAGCCGGATTAAAAACTGAGACATTCTCGAAAAGTCAACTTGTTGAATTGGAAAAGACCAAAAAAAATAATTAAAAAATCAGAAATATTTAACCCAAATTGTTGTTCCCATGGTACGGATAATCAATTTCGTTTTTTTTTAAACAAGGTGTTTGCGGTACCAGAGGCGTAGCTAAGGAGGGCAGAGAAGGGGGACATATGTCCCCGGGCGTCAGACTAGTTAGGGTCGCCAAAATATGTTTTGATATTATTTATTGATGAAAATAATTGGTTTGAGAGTTAAAAAAGAAAGGGGGGGGGAGCTTTAAAATGAATCTTGTCTCTGTGCGCCAAACACTTTTATAATTCTACTTTGAACCATCTAGTATTTATTAAAAATGGACTTACAAAAAAAAAAAAAGTTTATTGTGTATTTAACTTTTTTCCTCAATGTATCATTGTTATAGAATCCATGCATTAAATTGCATTAATTAAAATTTTATCTCAAGATAATTATACTAGTCGTAGAAACTTTGAATAAGAACAAAATAAATACTTTAAAATGATATATACTTTTAATAAAAATATAATTAGGCAAATATTTGTAAATATCATTACAATGTTCTCAACTAAAATTATAATTTAGTCTCTATTGTTTCATTAATTTGTATAAATAACAGTGAGATCGAGAATAATAATTATACGATTAAGAAAAACTTAAGAAAATAAATAAAAAGCTAAAATCTGATCAATTCTATGCTCAAAATAAAATCAAGAAGTTTCTTAATATTTACAGTACCAATTCCTAGAAGCACTTTCAGTTCCCCAGAAATCGATCTCATAACATTTCTCGATCACTGACGACATCACCGTTAGAATAATTTTAAAAAAAATAAAAGTGTGGTCGTTCGATAAACAAGATCGATGCAGAACAAGAGAAATCAACGCAATGTGTTCAAGCTCCACCGTTTTGCACAGCAGGGTCAAAGGTCACATTGGAAAGCCCACAGAGACAAAATACCGACGCTTTGTTATTTTTTTTAAATGCTTGTTGAAACGTTCATGTGTGTCCTAAAATGTCCTGCTGAATACCAGTAGGGCAGTCAATATACGTTTATACATTACTGAAATTTTTAAAAAAGAATTTTGTCATACTCACATGACGTACATAAAAAGAGAATTTACCATGAAACGTGAGACGGCAGTAATTAAACCGTTTTAGATAGTTGGCCAATAGTTGTGAGAGGTATGATAATGCTTCATCCAGTATTCACTAATCATAGTATTCGCAGTATCGCGGTTAAGAGTGTTTCATTCGATTACAACATTTCTGAGCGATTAAATATTGAAGTGACGCCTAATCAGACCTAGTGATGTTGTTGATGAATCGAAATCCTATCGATATTTATTGAATGATTTGGTAAGGGCATTTTTATTTCTAGGTTAAAAACTAATGTATCCTATTATGCAATAAATATTTGGGAAAATATTTTATTAAAATAATTATTATTTTGGTCACGATTTCAAAGGTAACCCGCCTATGTTATTGTTAAGTCAATGTTATGCCACGTTATGTCACCCGCGTATCCCCAGCAGAATGGTTGTTACGGAAGAATGCATTGATCGATTTGTTAATACGTGTATTCTTGAATAATTCTTGCCTGTGACGTTAAAAAGCAGCAAGTTCTTATTAACTGAATGCGGGTTTGAACTGAGACTTTCAGGCAAACGAACGAATCCTAATCAATATTAGAGCCCCACACCCTTATTAGCGTTGTGCCTAGGCTGAGACTGTCTAGCGTTCATTAATGCATAGCGGACCTTTGTAGAGACGAATATTTGGTAACCTAAATTGGATCAAGAAAATGATAGATGCATCGCCTGGTAGGCCATCAGATACAAACTTGACCGTCGTCAAAATCAAGAGGAAGAATACCCTTTTATTGTCTCGTTGCTCTTCAAAGGACGACTAAGATAAATAATATGAACCAAACAGGAATGTTATAAATTATATCAGGATCCCACGCAGGTAGCAGAAAGAAAAAAATGGCAGGCTACGTAGGGTGGGGCACTTTGAAAGAATGCCAAATGACAGTAGAGTGAAGAGAGTGCACCACCGAAAACCAAGAGGAAAACGGCAGCCCTAGGCTTAGATGGATGGATGATGTGGAAACATATCTACAGCAGCTGGGAACCTAAGCATGGAAAAGAAAAGAATCAGTTAGGTCTTAGTGGAAGGAACTGTTGATGCAGGCCAAAACCCTATATAGGCTGTAGCACCACAAGTATGGATTGTCTTCAGCATTTCCTAGAGATCCCATTCAAAGTTTTCTAAGTGTTAGCGCGAAGTCAGAACATAGTTTTCCTCTCTTTTATATTTCATTGTTTCGGTGATAATAACATATCTTATATCTCCAAAAGGAATGACTTAATACCATTCAGAGACTATTAGAGAATTAACAGATTTTCAGATATCAATAAAGTCGCTAAAGTCTTGCACTTATAAGAAAACTAGGTTTGTAAAAACATGTCTACATTGCCCAGAAGACAATGTTATTAATTTGCCATAAAAATAAAAAGACGAACTCACGGAAAAACAGAAGCATATACTTTGAGAAAATACTTTCTTTTCATAAGTCTAGCCTTTAATATCAACAGTTGGAAAAGGCACACATAATTCATATTGACACTTTAAAGCTAGGCCTTCTGTAGAGGGTCACACGCTAAAACAGATAGTAATAACAAAATAACTTTTCACAGGGCCTAGAACAATCAGTCCTCTAAAGTTTTAATACATAATACCATATGATTCATAATTCCTTTTTCTAAAACAAAGTGGAGTGGACTTTCATAGCTTATTAATATTACAAAAAATGTTTAGAACGACAGGAAGTTAACATTAAAGACAGCCCAACCAGAAACACACCATAAAAAAACTGGAATGAATTTGGCGAAGATGTTGCCTTTCGACTTTATTTAATTTAGGCAATTGAAACAAATATATTCTGCAATGGTTAATTTCTAAAGAATTTAAGAGTATATATAGTTTATATATATAGTTTATAGTCTATCATTTTGCTTTGCAAGCTTTTGCAGAAGGGAACTCCCGAAATATTTCGGTTAAATCCAACTCTACACAGTTATGTGGCGTCGCCGGTGTTAGTGTCACATGACGTAGCTAGGGTTAGTTTCACCCGGGGATAATCTTTGTCGACGCCCCCTTTAACCCCAGCAAAAACTAACACAACTATATGGAATAACCACAGGCGGCCCAAAGTGGATGATTCACCACAGATGTTAAGTTTATGGCTGTGAAGAAAACACATTGAGATTCTATCCATAAAGTCTAATTGCGGAAAATTTGTTATCCGGGTGCATCAAATGTGTTGTGGTCCTGAAGACAGCCATAACTTTATATTAGGACCAGGACGAAATAGCCAAAGATGTCGAGGTCCCATTATTGGAAATAACGTAAGCTTCTTAGTCAGTAAATTGTGGTATGCTTTAAAAAACAAAATTCCAAGACTTTGAAGGGGGTCTCTCGTGCCACGTTGTATTTCGTCGTGTTTATCGTTGACATCATAGATGTTTAATTCTCTAGCTAATTAATGTTAAAGAGTCCCTTTCCGTGCTTTTCTTTCAAAGAACATAACGATCAATGGACAATATTTCGATAGTTATAGTGTCCTATGCTTGCTGTGCCTAGCACCATCATAGATAAGAAACTTCGTGAGCAAACACGTGATTAATATCAAAGTCATAGTGGCAGTTGCGGATTTACGAAGTGATACAATGCCTTTGAGCAACCAACAACCGAAGGCTGGCGTAAAATTAGATCTATTTAAGTCGTATTCAAATAAAATGTCCTTAAATTAGGTGCGTAAAGTAGCACATGACACCTCAGCAGATAGAACGCAAATGCTGCTTCTCAGTATATAGAAAAAAGTGTCGCTTTAGATTGCTCTCGCCCCCATCCCGATCTCCCCCCCTCCATTAGTCTTACGCCATTACAAATAAGTTTTTACTTTCCAAAGCAAAAAATAACTGAAGATCCTTGCATTTTTCGAAAACGCCATTTTGAAATTCGATATATATGTTTTTTAATGTCATACAGAAATCCAAATAAGCCCATGTCAGATGATAAACCGGACATTTTCAGAAAGGTTTGCCGTATCATGGTTCTGAATATAAGATAAAGTCGATTTTTTGTTTCATATATCAAAAATAAAAAAAAATCACAGGGGCTTCTGTTGCTGCACTAACTTTGATATCGTAAATGTCTTGAAATAAAATAAATAATAAATAAATAACAATTATATAAATAAAAAAAATATAAAAAATGTTAATTATCTTGCAACGTCTGATCCTACTATAAATATTTATTTCCAAGATTTACATTTTTAAAAATCTCAATAAAATTAATACTTTCCTTTAAGATTTTTTCCCCATCTAGCCCAAGCCTGCATAACTCAAAATGTAAGGCGGGCCGTAATATTTTATGAAAAACTTGTGCGGGCCAAAAGAAAATAGGACCGGGACGGGGGGGGGGGGAGCTATTAAGAAAATAATAAAAATAAAGAATATTTCGTTACTTCGCTGGCCGCAAAGTTGGTGCTGTCGGGCCAATTGCTGCCCGCGGGCCGTATGTTGTTGCAGGCCTGCTCTAGCTAATAAAATAGCCATGATTGTGTCTGTTCAGGTAACAGGAAGTAAATCTTCTTCTATTATTAGCATTCGCCACACTAGAATTGATTACTTTCTAAGAACACATATTCTATGTCAGGGTTCAGGGAGTGTGTGTGTGTGGGGATTTGGGGGGGGGGTGTCCCTAAAATATGTTAACTGGTTCTCACATTCGTAACAAGCATTTTGCAATAAAAAATTTCAAATATTAGAATGTATTTCAGTAATATACTTCTTAAGTGATACCCGTAAACCCCCCCCCCCCCAATTTTACACACGCTCAAAAACACATACAGTTAAATATGTATTCACTATATAAATAAACTATACCCTGGGGCCTCACAATCTAAGGGCTATATATTTCACCAACTGACGGTATGGGGTCCCCTGAACTTTGCATAGCTTAGGGTCTCAGCAAATCGAAGACCGGCCCTGTATGCAATGTAAATTGAACGATATTAACTTATAAGAACTCAACCACAACAACAACAAAAACCCAACAAATTAATCGTATTAAAACAATTATTATTTTTGTCAATGGAACAAATGTATGTATTGGTGAGTGTGATCAGGCTTCTCATCTCAGTCTCTCACGCCCTCTCTCTGTTTGCCTCTCTCTGTTTGCCTCTCTCTGTTTGCCTCTCTCTGTTTGCTCTCTCTCTGTTTGCCTCTCTCTGTTTGCCTCTCTCTGTTTGCCTCTCTCTGTTTGCCTCTCTCTGTTTGCCTCTCTCTGTTTGCCTCTCTCTGTTTGCCTCTCTCTGTTTGCCTCTCTCTGTTTGCCTCTCTCTGTTTGCCTCTCTCTGTTTGCCTCTCTCTGTTTGCCTCTCTCTGTTTGCCTCTCTCTGTTTGCCTCTCTCTGTTTGCCTCTCTCTGTTTGCCTCTCTCTGTTTGCCTCTCTCTGTTTGCCTCTCTCTGTTTGCCTCTCTCTGTTTGCCTCTCTCTGTTTGCCTCTCTCTGTTTGCCTCTCTCTGTTTGCCTCTCTCTGTTTGCCTCTCTCTGTTTGCCTCTCTCTGTTTGCCTCTCTCTGTTTGCCTCTCTCTGTTTGCCTCTCTCTGTTTGCCTCTCTCTGTTTGCCTCTCTCTGTTTGCCTCTCTCTGTTTGCCTCTCTCTGTTTGCCTCTCTCTGTTTGCCTCTCTCTGTTTGCCTCTCTCTGTTTGCTCTCTCTCTGTTTGCCTCTCTCTGTTTGCCTCTCTCTGTTTGCCTCTCTCTGTTTGCCTCTCTCTGTTTGCCTCTCTCTGTTTGCCTCTCTCTGTTTGCCTCTCTCTGTTTGCCTCTCTCTGTTTGCCTCTCTCTGTTTGCCTCTCTCTGTTTGCCTCTCTCTGTTTGCCTCTCTCTGTTTGCCTCTCTCTGTTTGCCTCTCTCTGTTTGCTCTCTCTTTATTCTCTCTCTCTCACCCTCTCTCTCTGTCTGGCGAAATTTTGCATTCCTTTGATCGAATTATTTGGACTTTTGGTCATATCTTGAACACAGGGGCGTAGAAATGGGGTGCGGAGTTGGCGGTACAGCCCGGGGGGGGGGGGGGGACGTTCTGACATATATGTTTCATTTATGCATTGCGGTTGACTATTTTCAGGGGCGGAGAAATCAAGAAACGCCCCTGATGTCACAAACTTTAGTTACTTTACTGAAAGTAATGGTGGAGAATGGTTTTTATTATTATTTTTTTTTTTACTGGAAGAATATCCTGAATGACGTCAATACTGGATGCGCGAGGCCACTCCCGGTAGTTGCAAAATGACGTACTTTCTGTGATTTCCCTTTTTTCCCCATTGTTTTCGCTTGCTTCGGATTACAGCAATTTTCGTCGGAACGGACGAAAAGTACATGGATTTCGTCACAGACGGCTTAAATTGAAAGTGTTCCAGGCATTTAAAAGCAGTAAGAGACTTAAATGAAGTTAGATGCCCCCCCCCCAATCCATTCTTCTTCTTCTTATGCCTTTTTACCCCGTCTGGGGCATATGCCGTCCACAAGAATTTTCCACTCATCCCGGTCCTGTGCTTTCCTTTCCAATTGCTTCCAGTTGTATCCCATATTTTGGGTGTCTGTCTCTAGTTCACGTCTCCATGTATTCTTAGGTCTTCCTCTCTTTCTTTTTCCCTGTGGATTCCATGTTAGACATTGTCTGGTGGTGCTATCTGGGGGTTTTCTCAGAGTATGCCCAATCCACCTCCATCTTTTCTTTATGATGTCTTCATCAACGGGCACCTGGTATGTCCTTTCTAATAGATCTTTGTTGGTGATGGTATTTGGCCATTTGATGTTAAGGATCTTTCTAAGGCATGTGTTTATGAATGTCTGCACTTTCCCCAATCCATACTATCAATTAAATGTCTATCAACAAGTGTTAGGGGATTTACAGATCAATAGATAATCAAAGCCTTCCAAGAGTTAACCAACATCTTTTATTCTAGTTAATCAGGTTTATATTTTTTTCTCAAACATTTTTCATGTTATGTCTTAACCGGTCTTGTTGAATGAGTTGTATTTTAAGTTGTTAATACCTCCTGAATATTTTTTGTAAGTATATTCAAATGTAAAAAAAAATGGTAGGAATAATATTGCAGTAAGTAGCAAATGTTGGTAACTGGTTTTCGTCATTATATACACTGGTTACTTAAGGCTTAAAATATATTCCCCCACAATCATTTGTCTACATTTTTTTAAAGATATAAAGATATACTTTGTGTTTTTGGCAAACTTTACAGAGATATTTTTAAAACTAAAATTTAGTCAAAGTACTCAGGCTCATTTAGAGGCTAGTGAGAGAAGAGCCACTGATTTAAGAGATGAAGAGGAATCAACAATATTTTTCAATTTTGAGATTCTGGAGTCGGTATGGAAACTATTTGAATGCAGCCACAAAAGAGGATATAGCTTAATACAAACCATAATTACCAAGCATCCTTAAAGTTTGATGAATAACTTTAGAATTTATTTTATAACCCATGGGGTCATGTCATTTAACTTAAAAGATGTGGGTGGGGGACTGGGCTTGTTTCATAATATGGGGTGCATAATTTATTTTTATTTTAAATTTATTTATGACTGTTTATTCCCATCCCCCCCCCCCTCAAATTCGGTAGAGGAGTAACCAACTTTGATGAATCATATTTAACATTTAACCAATATTGATCATTGATCGTGGGCCCTCAAAACATAGAAGAAAATGTAGAGAGGAAATAGTCCTTGCAACACACGTAAATAAAAATTGTCTAAACGTCAGTTCACACGATTAAATTTCGCGTCAAATTGTTGCATGAACGCACTATTTTGTGCGTGGTTTCTTTTTTGGGGAAATTTGATCAAATAGTGATTTGAAAGTTGTGACAAGGCTTCATACACGAATTGCATCAAATGATTGAAGGAAAATTTGATCGTGTGAATCGACCCTAAGGGTCGGTTCACACGATCAAATTTTTCCTTCAAGCATTTGATGCAATTCGTGTATGAAGCCTCGTCACAACTTTCAAATTACTATTTGATCAAATCCCCCCAAAAAGAAACCACGCACAAAATAGTGCGTTCATACAACAATTTGACGCGAAATTTGATCGTGTGAACTGAGGCTAAGACAACGTCACAGTCTCTAATGGGGCGAGAAACAAATAGCACTGCATACCAGCGACAAGTTATACAGACGTTGACGGACGTGAAAGCCGTTTGGTCAGGATTCTATATACCCAATTGGATTGATAGCATGTTTTTTAATAATTAAAAAAAAATATTTATTTAGCAAGATACAAGTTGACTTTAATTTTTTTTTACAATTATTATTTAGCAAGATACAAGTTGACTTTAATTTTTTTTTACAATTATTATTTAGCAAGATACAAGTTGACATTAATTTTTAAAAAAAATTGATTAATTATAACACTAATAGTTAACGTCATGCTTTCAATAGCCGCAGGTATATAGAACCACGCAAGCCCTCTAACCACGTCAAGGTAGGCTTTCTCTAGAGGGGCACGAACGAAAACAAACAGAATAACATGGCGAGATCACTTTCAAAACGTTAACCCTTTGGCAGACATGGACGTTGTAGATCCGTGACCAACAAACCGCCAATTCATCGGACCACGAATTTGATGATACCATGTCACGACTTTTGGGGTGCTATTTTTGTAAGGTTGCACAATGGCTTAAGCAGTAGTTGTAGATAGATTTAGCACACTTTGCGACGAGATCACTGCTGATTAATACCTCCAAGAGGTTCAGCCTAACCCGGCGAAGTGTTTAGCCAAATGTTTGAAGTGATCCCGACATGTTATATATGGACAAAAACGTGGACGTAATTGATAATGAAGTATTTGAACTTGGCGAGTGACCTAATATTTCATTTTCTACACACACACACACACACACACACACACACACACACAGAAATCCATAAGAATGCATGTTAATCATCCAGCACTGCACGAATTGCAAGCCTTACAAGCCTACAATAGCAGGCAAAAATCCATGACCTTCAGTAGGCCTCACTCCTTGCGGGGATTTTTTTTAAAAAAAAAGCATTAAACATATTAAAATTACAAATATAGAGAACATTCATTCATATTATTATTTTTTTTTAATTTTTGAGATTTTGAGTTATACTTTTCATTCAATTCTTCATCGAAAGGAAACGCATTGAATATAAAGTTAACAAGACGCCCATCTTTTTCTCCTACATTTAAAATTACCTTCATTTTTTTGGTATGGACCATTTCCTTCTTCTTGCCTAAAACGAATCCTATAAAATCATTAAATTCTAATAGATAACAAACATGACTATTATTTTCATCTACAAATCTTCCTTTTATTTTAGCTAGACTACAAAATATTTTTATTGTATCCAAATCGAATACTCTATAAAAAAATCCGTCTACTGGTTTATGATACATATATTTAATAGACTCAACAAACATATGTTTATGCACATGATTATTTTTACCAAATTCAAATACTTCATCGTCTATTAAATCCATTTTGATGTTACTAACAACATACGCCCTTTTTATACCTCACAACTGTTAAACTCCACGTGCTATCCCCCATGGCAAGACGAGGGGTTCTAAAAATTGTAGTATGTATTTGCCTTTATAAAAGTAGGCTTCTGGTGACGGTATTTCATAAAAATAATTTAATCTTTTTATGTTTCGAGAATATTTCTTTGTAACTGAACCCAACTTTGAAACAACGAAAAGCATTTACTCATCTTCCTTCGATCCATTAACACCAACAGGGTCGGATACAGTATAAACAATATTAATATTGGATTATAAATTAATAATTGTTTTAGTGAGTTGAGATAAGACCATGTCTGCTCTGGTATTCGTCTACTTAACATAAAGGGCAAGTGTATATATATATATATATATATATAAATATTTATATCTACATACATATAATTATATTTATGAATATTTAAGGTTTACAGTACTAACTCCCAGAAGCAGATACCGTTTCATAAAAATCAATTGTGTGACATTATTTGACACACTGACGTCATCACCGTTAGACTCAAACGTTCGATAGATCAGTTCGATAGAAAAGATCGCCAAGGAACGGCAGAAGAGAATGACCTCTGTTCAAGCTCCACTGCTTTTCAAATCAATTTCTAAATAATTATGAACAACAGAATCAAAATGTAGAGGGCATATTTTTGTTAATACTTGTTGGAACATTCGTGAACGTCTCACAACATTCGGGTGCATAGCTTTTGTCATGAAATGCCTTTACTATTGTTGCACTGATCTATTAGATAACTTAACATGAAGCGGCGAGATGACATGGAATGAGATAATATGGTTAATATTATGGTATGGCTAAAAAATATTACGTTAAAGACAATCCTATGGCTAAGACATGTTATCGGTAAGTCATGTTATGGGTAAAGCACCTTATGGCTAAAACATTGCATGGGTAAAACATCTTATGGCTAAGACGTGTTATCGGTAAGTGATGTTATGGGTAAAACATCCTATGGCTAAGACGTGGTATGGGTAAAACATCTTATGGCTAAGACATTGCATGCTAAACATCTTATGGCTAAGACATGGTATGGGTAACACATGTTATGGGTAAGACATCATATTGCTAAGGCATGGTATGTGTAAGAAATCGTATGGCTAGACATGTTATGGGTAAAACATCGTATGTATAAGACATTGTATGTGTAAAACATCTTATAGCTAAGCGAATGACAGCTTACAAATAATAATCAACACAAATTGGGTCATTATTTAAGCAATGCATATAAGTACATTCATTTTCATCTAATGAATTAAATGTTTTAATTGTTGATTTTTGTGGTTAATACTAAATATTAGTAAAAAGCATGCGACGCAAAACTGCAGCTTAAAAATACGGAGATTTGTTTTTGTCAATGCTGTTGGAATTTTTTTTATTGATTTACTTTTCATATTACTTTTCATAGTACTTTTTATAGTACTTTTTATAGTACTTTTCATAGTACTTTTCTAGTACTTTTCATACCACTTTTCATTGTACTTTTCATTGCACTTTTCATACTACTTTTCATAGTACATTTCATAGTGCTTTTTCCCCTTTTCTTTCGGATCAATATATTATCATGGTTAAGCAGTGACATTTATGATTAGGTAATTTGTATCATTAGGGTTATCGTTCCTAACTTAAAAATTACCACACAAAAAAAAAAAACACTGCGAAATTCCAAAATAACTATTTTTTTTAAAAAGTTAATTAAAGAGAGTTATTCAGAGTACATTTAAAAGAATTAACTGTAATCTTTGTTGTGTAGGTACAATAATATTTTCAACAATATTTCAGCTTTTTAGTAAAAAGATAATAAATGCAGGGTGATATACGTTATCCGCATGTTGTTCCCTTGGGGTTATCCAGCGGCATGGAGAGAGGCGATTTGCTGTTGGGAGCCGGCTTATAATCTAAAAGATAATCCCAGGAATTGTGGATTTTCGTCCTGCGAAATCCACACCATTGTGACTGACGGATGCAAGCGAAAAAAATATTTTTAAAAAAATCGTTATCTTGGTTAGAGAACGGGGGCCATTTATTTTCGTTACTATGCTGAAGAAGCCAATACTGACACGTCTTTATCAAAATTAATAGTCTTTATTATTCCATACTAATGTATTCAAATCATTTTTATCACTATTGTCTATATCATTCCTTTCACTGCGTGTGTATTAATCGTCCGTTATTATACCAGTAATAAGGGGGAGCGACTGCAATCAGGTTAGCGAAAAGGGAATAGTGTAAAACAAAGTATGAGGAAACCCTGAAAAAAAAAGGAACACCAACAAAATCTACCAGCTGTCTCTTTGCGATGAAATATTATCTGAAGACAAATTATACGATACACCAAATCAAATTATGAATCATGGTTATGGTACAGTAAAATACTGCGATGTGGAGTTGTCGTATTATGCAATGTGTTTGTAATATTGCTAAACATATTACACTATACTTTTAAAAACTTATTTGGTGACGAAGAATGCGAGGGGGAAAAAAACAACCTATAAGAGGTAAGAAATTATTGTGTGTGTAATAATAAAATTACAAAATCTCTGAAAAACAATATCAAAACCGGACCCTTGAACTTACAAAATATAAAAATGACTTGATCTACTTATTAAGGTCGAGACAAGCTGCTAATGTGGACACGGTCAGGGAACTTTCTATGTTGACTTAACTTACATTTGTAACAATCGGAGGGCAGATAAAGCGAAAAACGAAAGACTGGCCCCCCCCCCCCCCCCAAAAAAAAAGAGAGACTTGGAGTCTATTTCACTGATACAAGCTCCATAGCTTTGAATTATGTTATCTCCAACATCATATAATTTTATTTTTTTTAAATAAGATTTATTTTAAATTGAAATATGAATAATTGTTGGAAATTTGTTTATGAAAAAATATCTTCGGGAAAACTTTTATTACAATTCTATGGTATGAATTTACAGATCATTTGTGTACGCCATCATTTTACTAAAGGGATTTTCAAAGAATTACTCAAATTTCCCAGTAAAAAAAATATTTTCATGGACTTTCATCAGTTTGAAACCTTTTATTTGACTGAAAATTAAATCTAACCTTTTTCTTTAACAAATAACCTAAAGCCAAATGTTTTATTTGATTGATTGGAGTATTTATATAGCGCTCATTCCATGCAATGATAGCCTGCTCACGGCGCTCCGATGTGCGAGAGGTCTCTCTGCTGCCATTTAGGCGCATGTGAACTCCATCTCCCCATCTCCGGGTTTGAATTCAGAGTTCTCTTAGATGGGTTGCCGTCCAAGGTTAACGAGTCCCATCCACCCGGGGTACTGGTGGTGGTTGTTTTTTTTTTTTTGCTTGACCTGGCTTTGGCGGGGATTGACCATTAACTTGAGATTTGCTCAGTTTAGACCACTCGGCCACCCAGCACCCGGAAAGCAGGGAACCAACTGTTTCATTAAATAATAACGATAATAATCTACTTTTAGAACGCATAGATTCCTTTCGAAATGTCTATAATTTGAATGTTTAAACAGTTCTGTTCTTGTACAATTCACAAGTTATGAAAATTGTGAAAAATGCTTGAAAATTCCACATGGTCTCATACTTTAGGAACACTACAAAAGGTCGGGCATTAGATTATGTTCTGCATCTGCGCTTTATACATACATATACCATTACACAAACACGTATCGCCGATGTTAATTTCATAAAATATTGTTACAAAGAAAGCATTTTAAAAAGATGTTCACATACAAACGTCATTTATTAATAGAGATGTAACGGTTGGTACTACTACAACTGATGTTTGTGTTTTATTATCTGCTTAAGCTTCATCGCAGACAGCTCCCTTCTAATTAATAATATAAGCTTCGTCGCAGACAGATCCCTTCTAATTAGTTCAGTGGTTCTTTTTTTATATTTTAAATTCTATATTTTGGCCCAAAATAACTTTTCACAGTCAACATGAAATGACACTATATTACAGCATTGTTCTGAGTTTAGGCCGAAATGTCAGACTTATATCGGGCCTAGAGGCTGATACCCGAGGATCTTCTGGCAAGGTCGAGGGAGCACTATCCACGGCAAGGACACGCCTTTGCTACAATGACGTGTGAGCCGTGTGATAGAAGGATATGAAGGTTGTCGCCCGTAACACACATCAATGGGACTGTGCTGAAAAGTGAAAAGCCATTCAAGGTGACGAATTTCTGTCGAAGGCAGTAGATAACTATGCAAAGATGAAGGAAAAGGGTAGATTTTTAAATAGTTATGCTATTATTGCAGAGTCAAAGATTTAAAGCTACACCAACATTACTTGAATATCGTCGTCGCTATAAATTTTAGAATGCATGCAAAGGACAGAAATCGGAAAAGAAATAAAACAGAATTTTTAAAAAAACAAAACCAACAAGGTTATTGAACAATACTTTGATTTTAAAGAAATAAATTATGAAAAGATGAAAAAAAAACTGGATAATTTTATTAAACAACTGATATAATCTAATTTTTGTAAGATTAACGCCAATAAATCAACATGTAAAGGGAGCTAATACACTCTATAAAGAGACGTATAATTCTGTGCTTATTACGAACGTAATCTCCCTTCTATTTTTTTATATATTGGAGTTTGATGATCAAATGATATTAAACTCTTAATTTAGAAAACAAGCATCGTTCCTCATGATAAAATGGATATTATTTCTTATGGTTAGCATTTGAAAAAACATTTTTGGTAAACTGGCTTGAGTTTTGCCCCCCCCCCTTTTTTTTTACCCTCCCACCCCCAACACTTATGCCAAACAACGTTTTTTTTGTTGTTTTTTTGCCGTCCTTTGAGATATAAAGTCTTTGTAATATTGCGAAGACGCCTCTCCTCGATATAAGGAAAAATATACAGCCCTGGGTCAGCCCGAAGCCTCAGCACCCTAGTCGCTAAGCCACAAGGCTTATGCGATAAAATAATAATCGAATGCACAGCAGTTTTTGTCGGAAAACTTTTCTTACGTTACATCTTTTGGAGCTAACAGTTATTTCCGCGAAGTATATCATATTTGTATATCGTTTATTTCCTGGCTAGTGTGAATTAAATAAATAGAGATCAAGAAGAAGAATGTATTTTTTTTTCAAAATTGATAAAAATAACTCTTCTGATAAAAAAAAAAGTAGATTTCTTCTTATTTTTTTATTTTTTTTTAAAGAATGTCGCTAGAACTATTTAATACTGTAGAAGTGTGTCTTTTTTTGGCTAGTGGGGGCCAATTTGGCATCTTAGGCGTTATAAAACCTCCTGTGAAATACTTCCTGATCACTGACAGGTTTGACCGTGTTGATGTAGAGGTTCGTTTTAGGAGCTTTCTATGTAAGTGATTTAGCTATAACCTTCAATAATTATAACTAAGATATCTTTCTTATATATATTTATTTGTACATATGTTTTAACTGATTCCATTTTTTTCAACTTACCATGATTTGAATTTTTTTTTTTTTTAAAATGACACATTGAAAGAATTTCTTTAAAGAAATAAATACAGATTTCTTGTATTTTTTAAAATAATATTGTTACATTTTTTTTTAATTTAAAAAGAAACTGTGTATTTGTAAAAGAAAGTATAATTGTTAACATTGTTTTAGTTATATTCCAAAGGTTCATCTCCTTTTTTACGCTAGAGTTCATTTTCTAGAAAATTCTGTCATCATTGGAAATTCCGATAATATTTTTAAATTGAAATTTTTATTTTCTAACCTATATGCACTAATGGACCCCCCCCCCCCCCGGTGGGGGGGGGCACAGGTGCACCTGGAAAAATCCAAGTGTGCTGTATAAGCCAGTTATTTGCGTAGCCTCTTCGTTACAACTACAATTTCGTATTACAATTAAATATCTACCCTACTTACAATAATTTTGTGACGGGCCACACGGAGGCTTTAGTCCACCCCTGACTAGAGATTATGAACGTTTTAAGATGCATGACTCAATTTCAAAGCAACAAAGTGCGCTGAGAACATCGTTTATGTTATGTACATTTTATAACCCAGTTCAAAAATATAAAAAGATCATCATAAAAATCATTACAATTTGAGGCCCCTGGATGAGCCGGGGAAATCCCATTGGGGGACTGCAAGGACTTTCATCCGTAAAGCGGGTATGGTATTTCACATGTAGTACACAATCTCCATAGGTCATTTTCCATAAATGCACATTACGTAAGACTAAGTTGCTAAGGCACATTCACCGACCCTACTCTCAGGGAGTATGCCTGTTTGCCGACATGCCTCTCATTTTTTTTTCTTATCTGTAGTCCTATCTGTCTGTCTAATTACCAATTTTTTTATAATTGTTTTTTGCACATGCATTCTTCTGAATTTTCAGTAACTGAAAGCTAACCAATTTCTACAAAAGATTGCTGTTCCGTAAATTAGCATTGATTAACTATGCCTATAGTCTCTAAAGTTATCAATAAAACTTTTAAATCTCACCATAGCATTTTTCAGCTATAACTGAATGAGAGCCCATTCATAGTCAGTTTAAAAACACAGACATCAATTTGATCCAATGTTAATTACAAACCTTTTGTTTTTAAATAAAGAGGTGGAAATTATAATTTATCTTTAAAAAAACAATACAAATCTTTTGAATGGGGGTCTTTGATTCCAAAAGTTCTCGCAGGATTTATGACACCGGAGAAGAGGATACTTCTCGTTCTTAATAAGTGGAACATTTGGAAACAATTATATTGAAAGCATGTGTAAAATTCTTTAAAGAAATTGAAAAAATCTTAATATAATAATGAAGTGATTTGATCTAATTTATTAAATACTTGGTTTCAAGTAAAAGGCGTAGGAATGGGCTGCAGACAGGGAAGTCAGGCCCGGGCGGCAATTGTTTGGAATGGCGTTTAGGATCCACTACGTAATCCACTAAGAATATTCATCTTACTTTTATTCTGTATTCATTGTGGTTTTTACTTAATTTGTAAGGGTGCAAATAAATCAATGAGCACCCCGGGGATTAACATACGCTGCTTCCTATTCCATTGATTTCTTTTCAGTGAGTATCAATGCACGTTATACATCAGCACGAGATCGTATCCTCTTAGTTTATGGAGTAGCTGTGAGTTTAAATCAACGTTTCTCAACAAGTGTTTGTCGTCACTAGTCAAGCTGACACCAGCTGACCGGTTTGATAAGTCAAGCTGACATCAGCTGACCGTTTGACAAGTCAAGCTGACATCAGCTGACCGGTTTGACAAGTCAAGCTGACATCAGCTGACCGGTTTGACAAGTCAAGCTGACACCAGCTGACCGGTTTGACAAGTCAAGCTGACACCAGCTGACCGGTTTGACAAGTCAAGCTGACACCAGCTGACCGGTTTGACAAGTCATGCTGACACCAGCTGACCGGTTTGACAAGTCATGCTGACACCCAAAAATGAACATTTTTTAAAAAAAAAGCTATTTAAAAAATATCTACTAAAAAATCAACACAAGATATTGAAAAATCTAAAAATAAATGAATGGATAAAAAGATTACCTTGTTCATGTTAAGTAATCAATAACATAAAATAATTTTAAATGTTTGGAAAACTGTTGAAAGCTTTAATTACTACTTTGCATGGAACTATTTTCATTACAAAAAAACAAACAAAAAAAAACACATAATTTTGCTTTAGAGACGTCCTTGTGTTTCCACAGATCAAAATGTCCGACAAAAAACTGAGCTACAACTTTCTGTTGATTGGAAAAACCGGTTCAGGAAAAAGCTCTACAGGGAACACACTGTTGAATCGCAAAAGTTTTGAAACTTCAGATGGATTTGGTTCATGTTCAAGCAGCGTTGAACTTAAAAACTTTGAATTTATACGATATAAGATAAATGTCGTAGACACTCCTGGTATACACGATACAAATAAGACATTCACTGAAACATTGTCCATTATACATGAAGGCATGAGCCGACTTCCAGCAGGTTTCGACGCCATATTATTGGTCGTGAAATTCGGCGAGAAACTCACACAGGAGATGATTGATACAATCGATGCCGCTAAAACATCTTTTGGTGATATATTTACAAAACAATACTGCATTATTGTTTTCACTTTTGGTGATTCGTTTGGAAATGTAAATAACAACAACATAGTCCAATGGTGTAAAGACGAAAAGAAAGTCCCGGATGGTTGCATAATGCAGACATTGTTGAAGGAATGTGACTATAAGGTTGTGTTATTTTATAATAACAAAGAAGAGAAACGAGAAGAGAGTGTTGAAAAACTGTTGAGTTATCTCCACCCACAGGCTCCACGTTATACCAACGAAATATTTAAAAAATGCGCCGATATCCGAGACGAGTATGTCACCAGAATGGGTTTTCCCGAACAAAGAGCTAAGATTCAAAGAGATCTCAGCCTTCTCCAAAACGCTCTCGAAGACGCGTTGAATCAAAACGACGAAAACCCAACTTTGGACGACATTAACAAGAGAGCAGAGAAACTATTGAAGACTGCAAACGACGCTTCTGCCGGCACTGATAAAATGAACGACCTGATCAAAAATGTGGAAGACATCCTAGAGAGGATTAAAAATATCACTGAAGATAAAGAAAGTCGTAAGAAAGAAATGAAAAGCATACTTGAAAAAGTGAATTTAATGAAAACGTCTGGGATCGCATTAAAAGTGTTTTCAGCAGGAACACTTAGTGGTCTTGTTATTTTTGGGACAGTCGTTGTTGCAGCATCAATTCCTGTAACTGGAGCTATCATAGGGGCCGGCATTTTAGGCACTGTCGGTGCTGCAACTTTATCAGTCGCCAGTTATGCCATTTACCGTAATGTGTCAAAGCTAACAGAAAAGTTGAAAACCTTAAGTTCAAAACCCTTGCTTGGAAGCACTGAAATAGAAAAGAGTAAAGAGAAATCCGAATAAAAATTGACATACTTATGCTCTTTCTCTTCTATACATTAAGGGCCCACAAGCAATTCATTGATCATTCTGGCAGCTAAACATGTAAAGGGGATCGTTTCTGTGCCTTAAAATTTAAAAAAAAAATGTTTGGATTATCGCTTGATTAAGTCATTGTTTTGTTTATAATACCAGAATCTTTTTTATTGTAACCATGTTAAACCTAACAAGATATTTTAAATATTTTAAAATAAAAAAAAACCTTGATATAAAGTGTTATGGATCTAAACAAAACGAATCGTTACAATATAATATAATGTTAATATTTGTAAACACCAACTGGCAGAATAAATTTCTATAGCATCAAATCTTTGAGGGAAAGGAAAAAAAAAGGTGGGGGGGGGGGGTTTTAAGAGTTTTTTTATCTTTTAAACATTTTTTTTTTTTACTTCTATGGTTAATTTCGTATGGTAATAATTATACATTCTTCAAAGCAACCAAGAAAAAAGTAAATCAATTTTTTGTTTGGCTGGTTGAAAAGCTTTGATGGAAATTTCTCTCTCTTTTTTTTTTAATTGACAACCTCTGAATTTTTACGGGCAATATATTTTAGGCCAACTTTAAGACTGCAATTAATTTTTATGTTTCTGTTTCTATCATTAATTTTAAGAATTTGTTGAATCCAACATGAACATTTGTTAAAGCAAGCTAAATAGTTTTTTTTCCCCATTATTTAAAAGCATGGGAAAAATGGCTAAACGAGTGAGATTAATTGTAACAGTAGTCGTTGACTTAACGCTTTGGAGAAGATAAGAATAAAAAATGCTGTAGCCTAGATGCAGATTTTTAGTGAGTCCCACAGTTAAAACAAGAGTCAGCCAATGGTCTGACACAAAATTTAGTTTCAGATTATAAGTTGGGGGACTATATCCGTCGATATAATATAGAAAATCTCTTTACTTTTATAGGTACTTATCGTTTTAAATGTTTATATTTTATATCGTGTTATATTGTGTTTAGATGTTTTGATTTATTGATGCTCAACATATAATCAGATTTTTAGGGTACCATCGGGGCGGTAAAGCGACTGTGACTTAAAGCGACTCGACCTTTTGTCGAGCATAGATGAAGATTTACCAGGAGCCTTCAGTTGAATATATGCAATTATAATTATAATATACAAAAATAATTTCATATATATGTATGTATTTAATGTGTTTATTGTGTTCGTTGTCTTTGCTTCTTTAATGCCCTTCAATCGCATTTATCTTTTCATTACCTTAGTTTCCAAATGTATGTTTGTTTTTCTAGTTAGATAATTAGTTACACTCTTTTCCTTTACTAGCCATCACAGATAATCACAAATATTGTTTCTTCAGTATCTTGTTTGTATTTTTTCGTGCCTCATTAAATAAGGCCCACTTTCATGTATAACTGAATTTAAATTTGATTTTCGATTTTTTTTTAAAATTACATCTTTTAAAAATTAATTTTAAATATATATATATATATACATTGTACGTTTTTAAATTATTAAGAACATCTGAGACTATGAATTTACTATAAATAAATAATTCAAGTTATATTTCCTTAGAACAACTAAAAGATTGTTAAAGGAGTTTATTCATCATTTCTTTTGTTCTATTGCTTAAATATTATAAATATGGAATTTATCCACGAATTTATAGGTTTAAATGTTAAAAATAAAATTATATTAGAATAATTATTTAAATGAGTGGCTAACGTTCCAGTTTAAGAAGTGAACATCTCATCATTTTTTAAACTTTTAATTTAATACGAACTTAAAAAAAATATATAATTTAATTATTATTTTTATTTTCTTCATATGGGTAAAGAAATAAAACCGTTTTATTTAAAAATATAGACTGAATGTGTCGACTATTTGAATTATTTTATGTGTAAGGTCAGTAGACTTACTGTAAGGATAACCTTTGTTGACTCACACATAAACATCACCTTGTTGTTGCCCGTGACGTAAAACTCACTCTGTTTCTACACAGTGACGCTCACGTAGTTAGGTCTCAAGCTTGCATGTGTTAATGATATGTACGTTCAATCAAGCTTATATAGAAACTATTCAGTCTCCAACAAGGCATCCCCATAAAATATTGATACTTTATAGACGCGGCTCCCTTGTATAGTATATATTTAATTCGATCTAATACTGGATGTTCGTACAATACATATTCACAATGAACTGTAGGGCGGATCACTATCAAAATCCCATTATACATATTGAATTTGCTATTCTGGCTACCTGATTTCTAACTCCATCCAACGTATTAAAACTCGTAATCTTAACAACATCGACAACTCCATACACAAATTAATCAATAATGACTTGATAAGAATCATTCCAAAAGATTATTTTGTGACGCACTATACAAACCAAATCGTAGCAAAAAGACGGTAATTTCAAGCCATTTTTTACTTTTTTAAAATATCTTTTAACCCCGTCAGGGGCATAGGCTGTCTACAAGACGTTTCCATTCCTCATGGTTCTGTGCTTTCCTTTCCAGTTGATTACAGGTGTATCCCATAATTTGCGTGTGTATCTCTAGCTCGCGTCTCTATGTATTCTTTGGCCATCCTCTCTTTCTCTTTCCCTGCGGATTCCATGTTAGGCATTGTCTGGTGGTGTTGTCCTGGGGTGGATACAGGGCCGGTGCTAGACATTTTTATGTTGAGTGAAAATAGGCAATTGTCGCCCTCTGGAAAATTACGGGAAGAGTTCACAACAAATTATTTCTATTTTATTTTAACAAATCGTTCTTCAAATTCTATACAAAAATGCCAAATTGGCAGAATTAGTGTAACAAATTGGCTATTTCGAAAAAGCTACTTTTCTGGCTTTTAATTTTACAAATTGAAATGCAATTCTTCTGTATTTAAGTTTTAAAGCATTACGGAACATTTCAATTTTTTTGTTTTGCTGTGTGTTGATCACGCATCGCACCCGCCTTGAGCTAGCCCTGGGTGAATAGGGCACACTCCAGAATTTTAAGCCATATTCTATCTTTAAAAAGTGTGTGGAGGGGGTGGGGGAGGAGAATCCAATTTCTCTTTAAGTTTAAGATGAAGTATTTATTTTAGACGATTGCATTCAGACTACGTACAGACTCGATAACATAAATATTTTTGTAGTTATTTTTCTTATTGGAAAATACTTTTTAAAAAAATAGATTGACATCTTATAAACTTCATGTAGCGTTTTCTTAAATACAGACTTTATTAGCAATGTGCGTATTTAAAATGCAGTTCCGGGACACTGTTCAAAACGTCTATACGGAATTTCCTTCTCTTTTGAATCGGTAAGCAACACTATGACGTAAACGGATTTTCCCATAAGTATTTCCATTTCCCCGGAAAACGTGTTACAGAACGTTAGGCTAGGAATAGAATTAAAACAGCAGTTCTAAACCTTTTGTTGACATGCCTGCACTTTAAATCTTAAGTTTGTTTGTTGGTTTTTTTTTTTTTTGTTTGTGATTTTTAAAAATAATCTTAATAATTCATCTTCAAGTTATAAAAAACTGACAACTTTCTAACTTTCGTGAATAATAACGATTACAATATAAACTATTGTTATAACGCGCGGTTTTTTTAAATTTCTAGAAATGATTGACAAGTCATAAGCGGTTCTGTTTTGCCACATTATGGGGGAGGGGTCTCATACTTAATGAAAAGTTCCCTATTAGATAACATGGTGGTGGCCGACAAACTGCACCGTGTTTCGCAGACTAAACCATTCTTAATTATGTTAAACTTAATGTTTTTAACTCGATAGTTCTGCTAAATTTCTTATCGCTGTCATATTGGAATGACACTATATGATCGTATAAGCAAAAATGTAAGACATTCATCAGACCTAGGCTGATTCACGAGGAACTTCTTGCATGGTGGAGGGAGCATGACTCCCCTGCGAGGATACGCCTTTGCTATAATAAAAAAGGAAAAAAAAATAATATGAAGATTTTCACCTATGAAACTAAGCATTGCAAATGTGATGAGATACTTTCGATGGAGCATGTTGCTCTGTTGGGTTGCGCATTGGCTACATTGGCGCTTGATAGAACGTTTTCACTCTCCTCACAACTAACATAGAACATTGACACTGTGCTACAAATATTATATATGAAAATTTGCCGCCAGAATGAAAGTCTTACCATAAAACAGCACAAGCAAAAAACAAATGTTGATCATGAACAAGGGCCAGCAGTATGATCTTTTTATCCGGTCAACAGTTACAGGGATATGATCTTTTTATCAATGGAATAGTTATAGTGAGATGATCTTTTTAACTGGGAAAAATTTATAGTAAGATGATCTTTTCGCCAGTGAGCATTTTTACAATGAGATGATCTATTCCTCGGTGAATGGGCCCAATGTAAAGATTGATCTTCATGCCATTGACAAAGCCAGTGAACTTATATTTGAACCACCGACCAGAACCAGCAAGCCAAGTAAGCGCCTGTCATGAGCTTTAACTAAAGAAGACGAGGTGGTCATAAACTTTATATAAAGGACAAGAGATGATAATTTCGAAATAACGTACAGAAAATCAAACTATAGGGTACGATCACTATGTGGGAAAAAAATATCTATTTTCGGAAAGAAATTCAGCTTTCAGAGCATGTATGGCTGTCTTGTCTTGGATAGGTAAACGTGGATTGGATGATACCGTGAATTGGAAGAAAAGAAATTATTCACAGTAAAAGTATACATTTTATTTTTAAAACAAAGTATAATTTGGGTGTGTTTAAATTAGCCCAACTCAACTTACTGGAATCGAGGTGAGACACAACAAACACGATTTTGAAACCAATCCGGAATTAGACACAATTTGGCGCCAGCTACTATCTTTTACAAAAATGTGGACGTACCCCATGGAGAATCAAATATTTGTGTCATTTTATTTAGAGATTATACGTGTAACTTCGTAATCTCATCACCACATGGTTGATTTTAAGATGACCTGAAATTCTTAATTTGGAAAACGCAGCCTATTTATGCAAACACAAACATCGTTTTTTAAGGCTGACGTAAGCTGTGATAATTATTGAACATATTTGTGTGTTGACGTAAACAAAAAAATTCATGCAGGGGCATATCTGGAGTTGGTGTCACCAGAGGTGGTCCAATCTTTCTTCCATTCCTTTTCACGAATGGCACCATGTAGAAGGTTAAAACTGCAACCCCTAATTACAGGGAGTAAAAGGGGAGCCCTGGTGGTCCACACCCCTTTCCTAAGTCGCCACATTTTTGAGAAAAATATAAAAATCAGGTGAACAACACAGTTTTTCAGAATTTTTTTTGACATAACGCTGGTAACTCACACTTTTACGTAAATAAAAGTATTCCCGAAGCAGCTCACAATAGAATATTGTGTCTAAACATTTCAAAGCCAATTTCTTTTTTTAAGTAACAAGAACTCAAGAACACATATTGAAATTGTATTAAAAGTTAACACCATTAAGAAGGATGGATAAACATTTTGAATTTTATATAAAAAAGAAAACACAAATTATTAAACATACTATACTTATTTTAAGACGTTAAAAACTTTTGGCTAGCACTGCCAATTTGGCTTCTCGGTTGTTATATAATCTCTCGTGAATTTGGTCCTGCTCATTCACAAGTTTGACCTTGTTAACGCGCAGGCTAGATGTAGGAGAATATTTGGTGAGTTCTGTAGTTTTCTCTTTGAGAAATTATTTTAAAAATACTTTTGTTATATTCTAATTAAGATCTTGCTATTTATCGCTTGGAATATATAAATATTTTGACATTTCTTTAAAGAATTTTTTTTTTTACTGAAGTATCGTGACTTATAAAATTATTAATAATTAGGTTAAACCCCACCACTTTATAAAAGTATTTTAGAATTTTTTTAAATCTTAATAAAACATAAATTTGTATCCTCCAATTTTTATGAAAGGGAGAATTTAACATGCATTATTTATTAAAACAGTTCCTTAAATTTAAAAATAAAATGGTAAAATGGTTTCTCTATGTTATTATTTTAATGCAGTGGTTCTCAAACTTTCTAATACTGCGACCCTTTAATACAGTTCCTCATGCTGTGGGAACCCCCCCCCCCCCACCACAAATTTTTTTCGTTTATACTTTATAACTGTAGAGTATATGTGTTTTCAGATGGTCTTAGGCGACCCCGTGAAAGGGTCGTGCGAACCCCAAAGGGGTTGCGACCCACAGGTTGAGAACCGCTGTTTTAATGCGAAGTCATATTTTCTAGGAAATACTGTAATCGCAGGAAAATCCGATGACACTACGCACTACCCAACCAGTTCAGGGCTACCACACCTTGGGAAATTTCCCAAGATCTTGGAAATTCACGACCCCCATTGGGATCTGGGGAATAATTTTGAAAAGCAGGCAAAACCTTGGGAAATATTAACAGGGGGAAGATTTTTTTACATATTTTGAAAAACGCAAAAAACGTATGTGATAAAAATTAAAGATGAAATAAAGCAAAATAGTTTTTTAAAGTAACAAGGTAAGAAATGTTTTGTTTTATCTCTTTTCTGGTTTTAATTTTTAAAACCATTCATAAATAAATAAGAAATCTTCTGTAATTAAAGTTAGCATTTTGAAGTTAGTACTAAAAAGTTAATAATTAAAGAAATTCAATTTTCTCTTTTTTTTTTTTTTACATTGAATACTAAAAATTACATCCAGGTGTTCAAAGTTTATCAAATTGACCTTGTACACCATATGCATAGAAAAGTCTCAACAATAAATAAATTGATAATAAATCTTGAAATCTCAAAGGAAATCAATATAGACTATTAATATTATAGAATTTGTGGGGAAAAAAGGGGGGGGGGCAGTAGGCTCGGAAACTTTATCATTAGGCTATTAGACATTAGTAACCATACGAAAAACAATACAAGCCAAAGAGGGAACGATAGTGTTCAATCAAGAATCTATAGTAAAATTTGATGAATTTCAATTACTTCTACAATGTGTTCAAACTATGATGCATCTGTTAATAAATCCAGCCTAATTTTCATCAATTGGAAAAAAAAAATAGTTGTGCATTCACACACAGGTAATTAAGATATTAAAAGTATACCGGTACATTGTAGGATTTTAGCTGAAAAGTTCATTTAAACATTATTTTGTTTGAAAAAAAAATTATTATAATTATAATGTAAATCTACAACTTAAAAAATACTTATTTTCTTCATATAATATCAATCCATTTTAACTAAACTTATTCTTATTTAATTCTGCTTTATTGCTTTGCAAACCCCAATTTTTGTATCTACAGGCACACATTAAGAAAAAAAACATGTTTTGATGATGAACCTGTTGCCCTTGTAATAGTTGTAAAGAGACTTCTGTGTTGATTAGCCCTGTGAGGTTTGTTTCAAAGGACTTCTATAACACATGTAGATGATATTTTTACCAGAAAATTTGGAGGTAATATTTAATTTAGTAGCCTAACTCCAGTGGGTATGGAGAATTTGGATTATAAATTAATAATTTTTTTTTTCAAAATTATTTTTTTTTTCTTTTATGTGATAAAGATTTTTTTTTTAAATGTCATTTAAAATAAACTTCAGTCAATTACTGTACCCCGAGTTTCAGGGGCATTAATTCAAGCTATTATTGCATTAATTACTACATAGAAAACCCCTTTTAAAGAAAACTCTTATATAAAAAATATGTGATCTTGGGAAATCTTGGGAAATTTTTTGGCAAAATCTTGGGAAATTTTAAAAAAGTGAGTGGCAGCCCTGGTGTGAATTATCATATCTATTCATTATTTCGTTGCCACTAATGAGTCATATCATAACAACAAAACATTTTTCTGAATTTATGAACTATTTACTCAACTTCAGTTCGGAGCAGTTTCTCGACTATTCGGTAATTAACGAACAGTCCGTAAAAAACTACATTGGAGAAACGCTGCAAAATCCTATAAAAACGCTTAAGAAAAAATTGTAAACATTTTTAAAATACCGATTCAGCCAGAAAATTAATATGTAAAACCTTAGTGTCAAATAACAAATGAAAAAGGATAAAACGACTATAACAAATTATCCCCCCCCCCCCCAAAAAAAATTAAACACCAGAAATTGTATAAGTTATCCAAATCTCCTAAAATACACAATAAAAATAATAATTGATGAATAATTAACTCTTTTAATTATATTAACTAAATTACAGAATCGTATAATTTTATAAGATTGAAACTATTTTAAACTTTAGTTACCATTTTGCATTATGTTTCCACAGCTTAAAATGTCCGCCAAGAAACCGAGCTACAACTTTCTATTAATTGGAAAAACAGGTGCAGGAAAAAGCTCTACAGGGAACACACTGCTGAATGATCCCAAAAGTTTTGAAACTTCAGATGCGTTCCAATCATGTTCAAGCGTCAGTGAATTAAAAAGCCATGACTTCATACAGTATCAGATGAATGTCGTAGACACACCTGGAATACATGACACAATTAGGACATTTACCGAGACATTGGCCATTATACATGAAGGTATGAGCCGACTTCCTAAAGGTTTCGACGCCATCCTTTTGGTCTTGAGATTCGGCGAGAGACTCACACAGGAGCTGATTGATGCGATCGATGCCGCTAAAACATCTTTTGGTGAACTATTTATACATAAACACTGCATTATTGTTTTCACCTTTGGCGATGCGTTTGAAAATCCAAATAATACCAACATAGTCGAATGGTGTCAAGACGAGAAGAAAGTCCCAGATGGTTCTATAATGCAGACATTGTTGAGGGAATGTGGATATAAGGTTGTGTTATTCTATAATAACAAGACAGAGAAACGAGCAGAGAGTGTTCAAAAGGTGTTGAGTTATCTCTCCTCGGACGGTCGTTATACCAACGAAACATTTCAAAAATGCGCCGATCTACGAAACGAGTATGTCACCAGAATGGGTTTTCCCGAACAAAGAGCGAAAATTCAAAGAGATCTCAGCCTTCTCCAAAACGCTCTCGAAGACGCGTTGAATCAAAACGACGAATACCCAAATTTGGACGACATTAAAAAGAAAGCAAAGAAACTATTGAAGACAGTACATAAAGCTGCAGCGGGCACTGATCAAATGAACGACCTGATCAAAAAGGTGGAAGATTTCCTAGAGAGGATAGAAAAGATCCCTAAAGATCAAGAAAACCGTAAGAAGAATTTAGAAGGCATACTTGAAAATGTCAAAAAACTAAAAGCTGCCGGCATCACTACGGTAGTGTTTTCTGCAATAACAACCGGTGTTGCAGCGGGGGGCGGTTGTTTAGTTGTGGCCAAAGCTGCAGGTGCCACTTTAGCAGTTGTCGCCGGTTCTTTAGCTATAGGAGGCGCTGTACTCTCTGCTGGAGCTGTAGTTGTCGCCTCTTATTCCATCTACAAGGCCGTATGCGTGGCAAAAGATTTAATAAGTCGTGATAACAAACCTGACAAAAAGAATAATTAAAATAATTTCCAGTATGAGAGGACACTGCTAGTGTTGATGATAAAATGTATCATTAACAGAAATAACATTTTTTCTCTAAATCGCAAGTCAGTCTGTTTGCAAATCACAAATATTACATACCATTTGATGTTTACTAATGTATTATTAAAATACACTCCTTTACATCGCTAAAATCAAAAATTTTCATATAAATCCTTTATATTCATTTTAAAATTATTTTATCTTATTTTAATAGTCTTATGTCCCAAACGCTTTACACAGCAAATTTATTTCAACAACTATTTTAGAAAAACCAAAGATAATATTGCGCACCAATTTTTTTAAAAATAATCTCATTTAGCGCACTTATTGTGAATTTAATTATTACGTGAAACCAGTGGCATCAAATTTACTTCATATTCCCCTAAAAAAACAGTAAAAGACTGAGTTCTGGGAGTTCAAGGTGGGGTTGAAACATTGATAGAATGTTTTTCTTAACGCCAGCGACTCTATGTGCTAAGTTTCAGCTCGATAGGTTGACGGAAAGTTGTTAGCTTCTATTGATTTTGCTACTTAGTGTGTTGCAGAGAACTGACCTAAACGATTAAATAAAAATGTATGTTAATTACTTGTTTTTTAAACACGTCAAATCCTTCTTTCAAATATCTCTTTAGTCTATTAGATATACTTGCTTTAAGTTGGAAATTTATTCATTTACGAAACATGATAAATAACGTACAATTGCATAAATGCCATCAAAAATGCTTCTAAAGGATTCGTACGAGACACTTTGTTTTCATCGGCTGTGTAACAACGAAGCTGTATTGTGACGTCGTTTTAGGTCATTACAATCAGTGCCTTACGTTGTACGGTCGTCTTCTTTTATATACTTATTCAGTGTTCCTAATAATTATTACGATATTTATTTGTATTATTGAAAGCGTGGGGCATATTGCATATCTCGCATCAACTTCTATATCTATTCACAGAAATACGTCTCATAATATCATATAAATTTCCTGATTGGAATAAACATAAATGTCATCATATTGTTAACTTCACATATGTGATAATCCACTCAGAGTGTAAGATATTTAGTACGATGCTATAAGATGTAAATGAATGTTGGCTAGCGCCTTCACTACAATAAAAAATCCCTCCCGTTTACCACACACAATCTATCACTTCCTTTCGACTTATACCTCTGCTCATGACATATCTTATATCTAACTTCCTGTTCATACTAAATTGCAAAAAACAATTCGTTATGCGAAACAATTTATTATATTAAGATTTGAGCTGTTACAGGTTGGTTTTACATTTTTTTTAAATATCAACATTAATATTTTTAAATATATTGTATGTCTAAAATGTTGTCATATATTATATAAAGTTTTTTTAAAAATATAAACTTAGAAACGTGCGTAAATGAGTATAATAATAAAAAAGAACGCAAGGTCAAAAGGAAGTGTCGTCCAGAAATTAACATCCACTGCTCAAACAATCCAGAAAAAACACAGAGATTCTCAAAAGTGTTGCAGGATACCCTTGCTAAGGGCTCACCCGATAGCACTATTGACTCTAAGTGGACTCATTTACGAGATGCTGTGTACGATTCAGCCATGTCCGCCTACGGTAAGATAGAGCATACAAATAATGACTGGTACGAGGCGCATTGGAATGTGAGGGAACCCGTAACCGAGAGCAAGACAAGAGCCCTACTTGCCTATAAGGATGCACTTTGTGCTCGTACACTACAAGCTCTCCGAAATGCGATAAAACAATATCCCAGCAGACGGCCCGCCACTGTGCCAACACTTACTATCTTGACCTTTGCAACTGTATCCAATCGGCTTCCGACAACGGGGATGCAAGAAACATGTACGAGAGCATCAAGGTGGCATTAGGTCCCCACACTTCAAAAATAGCACCGCTCAAATCCAAGACTGGTCAAATTATCTAGAACAGAAACGATCAACTCCGGCGTTGGGTAGAGCATTATCTTGATCTATACGCAACGGTGAATGTAGTGACTGAGACTTCTCTGAATAATACTTTCTATGTATCGCACCAGCTGCTGGACCTGAATCTTTAGGGTAAAGGTTGCAATACAAGAGTTAGTGATTCAAGGCATCATTTCCTGCTTTTTGTCAAATATCAAAAGTGTAATTGACAACCGCTCGACAACATTATTTCTAAATTCTGAATAATCTTAAGGTTTCAAAAGATGAAATAGCATTGTTTTATGACAAACCATGTACACGAGGTCAAAAGTCTGAATCAATTAGATCAATATTACATCAAATCATTAAAATGGTTTACATTTTTGTTTAAATTAAAAGAATAATAAAAGAGATTGCTCATTTAAATAAAAATTATAATTTATTCAGCCTCGTGAAATACGTTGTTTACAGAAGAAAACAAGACAGACCGCAAAAGAATGGACATTAAGTCAGAAACTGTAAGGTTATTTAGAAGGGTATGGTCTGAAACTGAGTCTAGCACCGGTCTCAAAGATTGTTAATTCGATTTTGCTAGTCATATTCTAATTATTTGACAAACATTTTGACACACATATTTTATTTGCTTGCTTTTGCTACACATAATTATATATGCTATGACAGAAGCTTATCCTTTACAACTACTAAAAAGCTTTATGTATCCAAATATATCATTATATCACATATATAGACATAATAAAAATAATAAAATCAGAATCGTCTTAAAATTGTTTGATTTACAACTCGATTGCTTTTGTATCAACTTTTTTTCTCGTTAATTTACACTCATTTACACTTCCTTTATTAATATGTTACAAAAAGAACGACAAAACAATAACAATTTTTTAGAGATGTATTGATAGGTAGCTTTAAATAATATGGAAAATCCACCTCCTCTCAATTTTTCAAACAAAATCGCTACCAAAAATACTCATTACATTATAAAAAAGACAAATAACTGTTTTATGGCTCTCCCGTTAAAGCAAGTGTTTGTATGTAGATTTATAGTATAGCGATAGCGGGTTCCTCCAAACATGTCTGCCTTTTAAACTATGAACTTGAAGCACTCCAGATTTAATCTGTTGAATGGAGCTGTCTCTCCTTCGTTCCCGACACACGGTACACCAATACAAATGTTAAAATTTTAAAACCTAACTTAAACAGATCTAAAAAGTGTGAACCTATTAATCTAATATAATATTTGCATGAGAAATTTGGAAAAGTTTCAAGCAGTTCTACTAGACATACGAAACACACTAAAACATGATGTGCGGAACAGAAAAAAAGTTGTTACACAAACATGCGCAACACACAAAAACAGTTGTACGGCATGCCTTAACACTGAAACAGCTGTTGCATGTGACACTGACTGACCACAACCTAGAAAAGTGCAACAATCATTAAATTTTTATAACTCTATCTTCCAGCACAACGATCTTTTCTCTCATCAGCATCGTCCTAAGTCGGCTATGGCTACAGTAATTTTTTTAAAGAAAAGATGGAATTAGTATCTGAAAGGAAATATTCAGCTTTGGTTAACTTCACGCTTTTGTCCTCCGACTATCTGTAAAACAAACATGGATAAAATAATTGTTTAGACACTGTGAAGTTTATAACAAGCTTTATTTCACAGCGAGGATGAGTGAAACGAAGCCAATGCAACAAAAAGAGCATTGTAAGGAAGGCGAAATCTTACCAGTAGTAAAGATTCTCCTGCGAGAAATGCAGCCGAGCCTGCCAGGATCGGCCTAGTGATCCATTTGATGAAGTGTGTATAGGTACTCCATCGTCGTAATGATGATATATATATTTCACAGCTAATATTAATGAGCATTTGAGGAACTAGATGTTTTGATTAGCTCAGGAAAGTTGGTGGGGTGGTGGACTAAATACCACCTCAGGTGATTCCCCAAAATTGCGCCCCCACCCAACACTCACTTAGCATCATCTTGACGGCCTAAGGGACTTTTAGTGTCTAAATGCGGCATTGTATATTTATGTATTAACGGTAGCCATTGAAAAACAAATAAGTTCATATTTTAATTAAGAAATCAAATGAAAAAAGGAACTGATCAGTGTCAACTCCTATGTCTCCTGAATTTAATCATTCATCAAGTTCTCTTACTATTCCAATTATTAGTGAATAACTCAAGTCCTTTTAGTACTAACTATAATATGACTTTAATAATCAATCAGGAATACAGGCTGGAGCCACAAGAAACACATCTGTCTTCTACAACGTTCCACACAATAACTGCCGCACGACTAAAACTTACATCACACTACGGACTAGACAATACGTCACAATGAACATAAAAGTGCGTCATTCAGACAAGCGCGTTCATTAGCTAACTAACACACACCGCGCGTAATGAACATGCATACAAACGCAACAATAGCTACTGAACGCCCATACTTGACAATCAGATATCATTTAGAAAGCTCTTGTATGAAACTGCAGACTTTGAGTATAACAGATGATTACATACTCATATTAAAATGTTTCTATTTGGTTTGTATTTTATTAACCATATGATGGTGGGGATTTTTTTCCATGCACATTTCTTCATATTATGATATTGAACGTAACAGTAAGTTATATTGTTCAACTATACACAAAGTTTTCTGTTTCCACGTATATCAAATATCTATTGTCTCAAATAAATAAAACAATAAAATCAGTCAGTGTTCTTTAAACGCTTGCTTTTTTTTTTTTTTTTTTTTACATCTCTGTGTTTATTATCTCAGCTGATTGTTTTCCTTAGTCTACACTTATGTTTTACAGATAAATGATAGACTCCCCAAATAATGTTTTTTTTAAATCCCCTGAAACATTACTAACATATTTGGGGGGTGGGGGGGGGTGGGGGGGTTAAAAAGGTGAATACAGTAACAAAGAAATAATTAGAAGCTAAAAAGCCTCAAACAAAAACTTAACTCTAGTTTCCGTGTTTTCTGAGGTATAGAGAAAATTAACAACACTGGGAAATTAATACCATACCAAATATTTAATTTAAGATTGCTTCCGCCTACAATGTAATTACTAGGTCTACAAAATAAAAACATAATTATAGTAGGTGTATAGTAGATAGCCTAATAAAGTAAAAGCACTTAGTATTACTACAACGCTCTTAAAGGACTAATTTAAGTTAGCATTTTTTTATCTGTTCAATCATACATTTCAAGTAATAGCTAAGTTAATTTAATTTACAATACTTAATATGCATCTTTATTTTTACTTTTAGTCTTAGAGTCTAACGTCATTTAGTATTATAATATAAGTCATGGTCTATAATCCTTTGTTAAACAAATGAATTTTAAATGACAGTCAATGACTTGTTTAAAATTGGGTAATGTATAAGTTAAGCTATGAAATGTTTGATACAAGAAATCAGATACATACATAAATGAGACCCAACAACATCATAGAAAATAAATTTGTATTAGCACATATTAGTACATATTATAACATATTAGCACATTTTAGCACATATTAGCACATATTAGCACATATTAGCACATATTAGCACATATTAGCACATATTATAACATATTAGCACATATTAGCACATATTAGCACATATTAGCACATATTAGCACATATTAGCACATATTATAACATATTAGCACATATTAGCACATATTAGCACATATTAGCACATATTATAACATATTAGCACATATTATAACATATTAGCACATATTAGCACATATTAGCACATATTAGCACATATTATAACATATTAGCACATATTAGCACATATTAATACATATTATAACATATTAGCACATATTAGCACATATTAGCACATATTAGCACATATTAGCACATATTAGCACATATTAGCACATATTAGCACATATTAGCACATATTAGCACATATTAGCACATATTAGCACATATTATAACATATTAGCACATATTAGCACATATTAGCACATATTAGCACATATTAGCACATATTAGCACATATTAGCACATATTAGCACATATTAGCACATATTAGCACATATTAGCACATATTAGCACATATTAGCACATATTAGTACATATTATAACATATTAGCACATATTAGCACATATTAGCACATATTATAACATATTAGCACATATTAGCACATATTAGCACATATTAGCACATATTAGCACATATTAGCACATATTAGCACATATTAGCACATATTAGCACATATTAGCACATATTAGCACATATTAGCACATATTAGCACATATTAGCACATATTAGCACATATTAGCACATATTAGTCCATATTATAACATATTAGCACATATTAGCACATATTAGCACATATTAGCACATATTAGCACATATTAGCACATATTAGCACATATTATAACATATTAGCACATATTATAACATATTAGCACATATTAGCACATATTAGCACATATTAGCACATATTAGCACATATTACTGCATAAACAAAAAGAATAAAATAATAAATTTTCTAAAAAATAATAAAGGAACTGTTCCCCATTCCGTAAGATATTTTTTTTTCACAATCCTATTCACCTTTGACTATGGCAACGGTTATGAGCAAGAAAATGATAAATCATAATGTGTTTCACAAATTAATGATTTAAATAAACATAGAGTTCACTTAAAAACAAAAATTTACCATTCCCATAGTTGTCTTTTTTCCACAAAACTTTTGACTTTTCCTATTGGACAAGTCAATCACCATGCAGCCGTCTGCAGTGTTCGCCGAAGGTTTGTTATATGTGTTACGATACCAGCAAGACGTTGAGCAATAATGAATATTAGATGGCCAGCCGACAGACTGGGCGACAACCTGACATCTGGTAGAAGTCCGAAGGCCTTATTCACTTTCGGCCGGAACGGAAACTTAACTTTTCTATTTCGTCGAAACCGAATATAAACCGAAAGTTAACTTTTCTGTTTCGGTCGAAACGAAAACAAGGCCATAAGTGACCAACATGCAACTTTTTATTTTTTTACACCTGAATTTTTTTTTGTAATCCCAATTTTTACATTTTCAATGTTTAAGACAGATAACCCAGATTCTCTTGTACTAAAATGTACATTTAAAATTATGATGACAATATTTCCTGTTGTTTAATTTTGGTTTCCGTTTCGATAAACTCTACCCACTTATGAAACTCCTGACTTACTAACCTCGTAACCCGTGTGCTATTTAATACTATACCGTGTCTTTCAAGAGCTCTATCCGTCTTATTTCTCAACAACCATCCACTCGTCCCAAACATTTATAACTGATGGACGTTTTAGTTAAATACCAAGTAATTTTACACATGAAATTTTTTAATCAGACATAAAGCCACTTTTGCATTATCAAAGATTGGAAGATTTCAGACTAGGGGGCGATAATCTTTGTTTACAAATGTACTCAACTTTTAAAAAAATGTGTATATATATATATATATATAATCTATACACTATATAATATTTTTTTGTATTACTAGCATAATTGTTTGAAATAATATTGACTATATTGATAAAACAATGTCCAGTTCGGTGTTAGAAAAAGTTGGAGTTGCGTACGTCAATGTAAAGGAGAAATGTGAAGGCCAATTGCAAAGTGGCCAAATCCTCTTTTGTGTATGTGTGTGTTTGGTGGGAGAAATGAGTTATGCTCCCCCTGGCACCTGCACCGAGTGTTGATTTACATATACTTCTATTAATTAATTTTTTGTGAGAGTGAATTAAAAGCTTTGTATAAGCTTCATAGGTCATCAGAACAAAAATCTGAAATGCTTTGTTTCCTTTATAAAATGATTAACAAAATCATATATTTCCCCCCCCCCCCCCCTCAAATTCAACTTCAATTCCAGACAGAAACATTCAAAATAAATTCAGATTTCTCTTTAATTCGATTTTCTTCCATTTAAACTTTTGTCAAAATATATTGCTTTTTTTAAAAAAAAATTCAAATGCTTAAATCATCATAGATCATTCTGCTTGTCTCCATTATTCGAAGTTATCGTGAACTTTGTGTTTCGGATTCGGGTTAAGATCTGGATCCCTCGAATTTACCAAACGTTTTATTGTAATTCATCTCAGGTTATAAAGAAGAATGTAATTACACACGATACTTTTGTATCAGGTAATACTTTGTTAAACAATTAACTATAGTCATCCACATATTAGAAGTTTGAAGATAAAAATAGGTTGTTTTTTTTGTACAATTTTGGCAAAGACATCTAAGAGAATCAAAGATGTTTTTTTTGTTTATTAGAGGCATGTAGTTTAACGTCTAACATCTTCAAGATTAAAAAAAACGAAGTGGCTATAGGTACACGTGTACCAGAATTGAGAGGTTGGGATTAAAAACGATTTAAAATATTTTTGTTAGGTTTGTAAGACAAAATGAGGTATCAAATGAAAAATAATTGAATGTACTATACCTTTGAAATCTAAATTCTTCATTTGAACTAAAATAAACTACCACAAATGACATTCGAATAGTATTGAGTCTAATGTGTCCCGGGTCCGAAAGGGGGCGCTGCGTGTCCGGGTTCATTTTGATTAGTGCTATTCGGATGTCATTTGTGGTAGTTTATTTTAGTTAAAATGAAGAATTAAGTTTACTAACGTATAATACATTCAATTGTCTTTTATTTGATACCTCATTTGGTCTAACAAACACAACAAAAATATTTTAACTCGTTTTTTAATCCCAACCTCTTAATTCTGGTACACGTGTACCAATAGGTGCAGCCAAAAAAAATCTTAATGTACGACAAACCTTGTTGACTGACATAATAGACTTACTGTACGACTAAACTTGTTGACTGACGTAATAGACCTACTGTAAGAATACCCTTGTAGACTCGCATAATAGACTTACTGAAGACTTACCTTGTTGAATCACATATAGACTTACTGTAAGCTTACCTTGTTGACTCATATATAAACATCCCCTTGATGACCCTGGTATAAAACTCACTCTGTTTAAACCGTGCAGGTGTTAATGATAAGTCTAATTATAACTTAGGAATATATAAAATTCGCATTTTGACGGCGAAACGGGACGGAAACAGAAAAACTACTAATTAAAAAGTTGTTTTTGTTTTTAAAGAAAATGCCAATTGCAATCTACACATTACTAAAACAGACATACAAACATGATTTTTTAAAAATGTATAACGAAACAATCCACTTAATTCATTAGTTAAAACAACTTGTTCATGCTTAAACGGTCAGTAAAATATGTATGGTCACAAGGCTTACGGGTGATTGTCTCAACAATGAGAAGAGAGAGAGAAACGAAGAACTGACGAAAAAAAAACATATAATTGAGAATGTGAAGGACACGTCAAGACTCTCTAATGTACAATCTTTGGTCGCTTATTTTTTACATTTATAAAAAAAACCCATAAAAAAATATTTAAATAAATTAGATTGCCACTTTAAAAAACAATGTTTAGGGTTCTCTTAGCAATGTGCTTTTCCCGGACATTTTTCAAAATCTCCATACGGAATTCCCTTTTTTAAAACGGGTTTTCCCATGAATAGATCCGTTTCCCAGGAATACTCTTACGTAACGTCAGACTAGGAATATGAGTCATGATGTTTTTCTTGGGCCTTAAAGCAGCAGTTCTCAACCTTTTTGTTTACCTGACTGCACTTAAAGCTTAAGTTGTTTTTTTTTTGTTTTTTTTTTGTTTTAACCAAATAAAAACCCCTAATGTTTTGTTTTCAATTTTGCAAAAACTGATAAAAATTTCGATGCAAATAATAACGCTTATAATATAAACTATTGTTTTAACAAGCAAATTTTATTTTTTTAATTTCTTTCAGTGATATACAAATCTTATTCGGTTCTGTTCTCGCACAATTAACGATCTTTGCAACTGTGACATGAGGAGGGGTTGCAGGGGTGTCTCATACTTGACGAAAGTTTCCCTATTAGATAACTTTGTGCTGGCCGACGACCTGCACGTAACACAATCATTTATCATTACATACAGATCGCCCATATAAATTTTGTAAAATATTGTTACACATAATATGTTTTTTTTTAATGTTTCCCTTCTTTTATAAACACGTCGCTTATTTGTTTTTGTGAAAAGTTTTTGTATTAATTGTGCTACACCCCCTGTCCTTAAGTCTTGTCAAGATCGATAAGCTTCGTCGCAGACTAAAGCCAAACTTATTTAGATTAATATTCTTTAACTTTGACCCAATGGTTTGGCTAAATTCCTTTTCGATTTCATTATGGAAAGACAGTGTATGACCGTTTAAGCCGACATATAAGACATTCATCAGACCTTGGCTGATTCACGAGGAAATTATTGCATTGTCGAGGGAGCATGATCCACTGCTGGGTTACGCCTTTGATATGATGACGAGGTGAAACAAAATATGAAGATTTGCACGTCAGACGCCAAACATTGGAAATGCGATAAGCCCCTATCTTTGGAGCATATCCCACTCCTAGGATAAGCATTTGCTACAATGGCGCTTATCAGGTGTTTTGAAAGTCTTGTCCATGCAGAGGTGATCCTGATACCATTGACCAAACCTGGTGAGATGATCTTTTTACCATTAAACCTAACCAGCCAGATGGTCTTTTTTACCATTGTTCAGCACCAGCAAGATTTTTTTAACCATGAACAAGCGCCGGCAATGTGATCTTTTTTTCAGTTGAGCTATTACAGTGAGATGATCTTTTAACTAGTGTGCATGTACAATGAGATGATCTTTTCCTCGGTGAATTAGCCCAAAGTAAAGATGTATCTTCGTGCCATTGTCAAGGTCGGCGAAATTATATTTGTACCACCGACCAGAACCATTCAGCAAAGTAGGCGCTTGTCATAAGAAATCGAGATAATCATTAGATTTAGCTAAAGAAGACGAAGTGGTAATAAACTCTAAATAAAGGACAAGAGATAGTTATTTCGAAATAACTTACAGAAAATAAAACTATAGGGTAGGATCATGAAAAGGAAAACAAAATATATTTTTGGAGAGAAATTCCGCTTTCATAGCATTTGTGGTTGTCATGTCTTTGATAGGTAAACATGGATTGGTGGAGACCGTGAATTGGGAGAAAAGACATTATTCACAGTAAAAGTATACATTTTATTTTTAAAACAAAATACAATTTGGGTGTGTTTAAATTAGCCCTACTGAACTTATTGAAATCGAGTTTAGATACCTCGATTTTGAAACCAACCCAAAATTAGACAAAAGCTGGACCCGTCTACTCTGTTTTACAAAAAATGTGGACGTACCCCAAGGAGAATCAAATGTTTGTGTCCTTTTATTTAGTGATTATACGTGTCATTTGATTATTTCATCACAACTTGATTGATTTTAAGATTATTTGACATTCTAAATTTGGAAAGCGCAGCCTATTTATGCAAACACAATGATCGTTTTTGTTAAGGCTGACGTAAGCTTTGATAATTATTGAACATATTTTGTGTGCTGACGTCAACAAAAAGATTTATGCAGGGAGTTGGTGTCACCAGAGGTAGTCCAATCTTTCTGCCATCCCTTTTCACGAATAGCACCCTGTAGGAGGTTAAAACTGCAACACCTAATTACAAGGAAGAAAAAGGAAGCCCTGGTGGTCCACACCCCTTTCCTAAGCCGCCACGTTTTTGAGAAAAATATGAAAATCAGATCAACAATAGAGTTTTTCAGAAATGTTTTTGACGTAGCGCTGGTAACTCACACTTTTACGTAGATAAAAATATTCCCGAAGCAGCTCAGATTAGAATATTGTTTCTAAACATTTCAAAGCCCAATTATTATTTTAAGTTACAAGAACGCAAGAACACATATTAAAATTGTTTTAAAAGTTAGTAATAACAAGACGGATGGATACATATTTTGAATTATATAAAAAAAGAAGGCACCAATTATTAAACATCACTATGCTTATTTTAAGACGTTAAAAACTTCTGGCTAGCACTGCCAAGTTGACTTCTTGGCCGTTATATAATCTGGCGTGAAATTGGTCCTGCTCACTTACACGTTTGACCTTGTGGAGAGCAGGTTCGTTGTAGGAGAATTCTGGTTGAGTTCTGTAGTTTTCTATTTGAGAAAGTATGATTAAAACCTTTTTGTTATACTCTAATTAAGATCTTTCTATTTATCGCTTGGAATATATAAATATTTTGACATTTCTTTAAAGAATTTTTTTTTAGGTAAGTATCGTAACTTATAAAATTATTAGTTATTTGGTTAAACCCCTACACTTTATAAAAATATTTCAGAATTTTTTAAAATCTTAATGAATCATATATTTTTATCATCAAATTTTTATAAAAGGCAGAGATCAACATTTATTTTTATAAACACAGTTACTTCAATTTAAAAATAAAAAGGTAAAACGGTTTCTCTTTTTTTTTTTCTTTTAATGAGAAATCGTATTTTCTAGGAAATACTGTAATCGGGGGAAAATCCGATGACACTACGCACTACCCAACCAGTGTGAATTATCATATTTATTCATTATTTCGTTGCCTCGAATAAGTCAATCGGTCAGTCGGTCTGTCGGTTGGTCCGTCAGTCCTGTCGGTCTGTCTGTCTGACTTTCTGTCTTCCTCCAGTGAAGCGTCCAGTTGTGGATTGAGTTCGTCAACTGGAGTAAACCTTGGCCTAACGGGACAATGTGTCCTGTTTAGCGCTTCTAGAGCCCGTTTATGAGACACCGGACATTAATTCAAAGCGATGACACTGCACTCTTGCACCACTTTTCCTTGTACAGACCCTTTAGTAGTGTTGCAAACTAGTAATTTGAAAGAGGGTTGTGCTATGGCCCACTCGAGGCAATGCCATGCAAGAGGACGCCACTGCAACATCATTGTTCTTGTTGTGTTGAACTGTTGCCAAAATGAGTTGATTACAAATATGTTTTTGGGACCGAAATGGCGCACTGAGGAAATATATCCCTCCTTTTCCATTTCTTTTCTTTTGTTATTAACATTTAATTGTAAGATTGTCCTTGGTCTGGACAAAAATAGTGGATATGTTCACATCCATTACATGCCTCCAAAGATTTACATTGCAACTCAACTCTCACGGGATTTCATTTAAAAAATAATATTTTTTGTGTTTCTTTAGGGAAAAGTAATCCTTATTGGGCCTCGTCCAACCATTGAAAAACACAGTTCCGATTGAGAGCTGACATCATTATTGAAAACAACTGAAGGTTTTGATACGAACAATATTTGATAATAGTTTTGGTGTGCTTTCCCTTGAAACAGCCGAAGAGGTAATTAATTGAATACATTTGATTGTTCTATTAAATATCGTACACTTTCTATTGGAGAAGAAACTGTTGGTTTATAACTAGCAGACACATTGATGGGAGTACTACTAAGCCACACGTTGACGCATCGCTTGAAATTGCCGTAACCCCAAGAGGATCAACATTTTGTAGTGAATGTTGTAGTGGATGTTGTAGTGAATGTTGTAGTGAAGGTTGTAGATGTATTAAATAAGAGTCTTGTTAGTGTGATTAAGTTTGTTGAAGGTAAATTGAAGATTCTGTGACATGACGAAGTTGAGTTTTTTTGGTCAACTAGATTGAATTTTATTGGAAATGTAAAGGAGAGCAATGGGGATATACAGCTAAAGACAAAAGGGATTTAAGTTAAAGTAATGGAAAAAAATATGAGACCACGAGGTGGAAGTGGTAAAATTTTCGCAGAAAGTCCGGTTTGGAGGACGGAGTTGAGGAAGGAGTAGAGGGCGGAGTAAAGGACGGAGAGGAGGATACTGTAGACGATAGAGAAGAGGAGGGACTAGAGAACTGAGTAGAGGACGAAGTATAGGACGAAGTAGAAAATAGGGTAGAAGGCGGAGTAGAGGACGGAGTGGAGGACGGGGGTAGACGACTGGGTGGAGGACTGCGTAGAGGTCGGACTACAGGACGGAGTAGAGGGCGGAGAGGGCAACGTACATGATAGGGTAGAAGACGGAATAGAGGACGGAGATGAGGACGGAGAGGAGGACAGAGTAAAGAATAGAGTAGAAGTCGGAGTAGAAGACGGAGAGGGGGACAGAGTAGAGGAGAGTGTAGAAGGCGGAGTAGAGGACTGAGTGCCACTAAGGTCAAAGCAGTGAAAAACCGATTTCTCCGGAGTTATAAAGTTATACAGGAAGACCCAATGACTCATCAGTTTGAGGTGTTGGCGAGAGATTTTTAACGTCAATTGTGATAAGCCTACACTTCATGCGCGTCAAAGCCATGGCGATGTTGCAATACAAATGATCAGGGAGGTGAATCGTTAGATTAAAGGCTGAAATTATTGGTATAAAAACGATTAAAAATATTATTGTTGGGTTTGTAAGACCAAATTTGGTATTCAAATGAAAGATAATGGAATGGACTATACGTTTTTAATTTTAATTATTCAGTTTTAACTAAAATGAAGTACCACAAATAACATCCGAATAACATTGAGTCTAATGGTACCCGAGTGCGAATGGCGACGCTGCGTGTTTGGGTCCATTTTGACTAATGCTATTATATGTGCAATTAAACGTATTAAACTTTTTTAAAATGAATGAACCATACAAAAGCGCACCAACAAATCTTAATTTAACAGGTGTTTAAAAGTGCACACTTCTAAATAAAGGCTTAACTTTCGAAGTAATTCAAACAAAATGAAAATTTCTTTACCCACTAAATTTTATGCTTTTCTAAGATAAGGGTGTTATGACAAATTTTTACACGAACCATGTGTACGACAGAAGAAATGAGCATGTAAAATGTATTTTGTTGCGATCCATTGTTTGGCTCTCTTGATATTGATCGACACATTTAAACAAACAAATGAACCGACATAGACACACTGAGCCTTTTATAATGGTTTTGGTAATTTACATTGACATTAACATATGTTTTACTTTGTGTTACATATGAGGCTAAACGTGTTTGAGTCCAGGAAACATGATACAAATTTCATTGGTTCAAGAGCTATACATATAAAAATAAACGGGCCACTGACGAATGCATTGAAGAAACGCTGTAACATCATAATGACACTCCCAATTTTCATCTAAAATTTTTTAATTTTTTAAATGCTGATTCAACTACAAAAAGCAAATTACTGATTAATTTTTTACCCCTTAGCATAAAATAAGAAATAGAAAAGGATACAACGACCAACAAAGTATCAACAAAAAATCAAACACTAGAAATTGTATAAGTTATTGAAATGTCATAAAATACATAACAAAAAAATTCATGGTTAATAATTATTTCGTTGATATTATGTTAGCTGAAATAAAGGATCTTATACTTTTAAAGATTGAAACTATTTGAAACTTTACTTACAATTTCGCATTATGTTTTCACAGCTTAAAATGTCCGACAAGAAACGCCGCTACAACATTCTATTGCTTGGAAAAACGGGTGCAGGAAAAAGCTCTACAGGGAACACACTGTTGAATCGAAATTGTTTTGAAGCTACAAATTCGTTTGATTCATGTACAAGAAGGGTTGAATTAGCAAGTACAGACATTACATGGTATCAGATGAATGTCGTAGACACACCTAGTATACATGACACAAATAATACATTTACTGAAACATTGACCACTATTCATGAAGGTATGAGCCGGCTTCCTGAAGGTTTCGACGCTTTGCTCTTGGTCCTGAAATTAGGCGATAGATGCTCTCAGGAGATGATTTATACAATCGATGCCGTTAAATCATCTTTTGGCGATACATTTACAAAGCAATACTGCATTGTTGTTTTCACTTTTGGCGATGCGTTTGAAAATCCAAATAATGACAACATAGTCGAATGGTGTAAAGACGAGAAGAACGTCCCAGATGGTTGTATAATGCAGACATTGTTGAGGGAATGTGACTATAAGGTTGTGCTATTTTACAATAACAAGAAAGAGAAACGAGAAGAGAGTGTTGAAAAGCTGTTGAGTTATCTCCACCCACAGGCTCCGCGTTATACCAACGAAACTTTTCAAAAATGCGCCGATATCCGAGACGAGTATGTTACCAGAATGGGTTTTCCCGAACAAAGAGCTAAAATTCAAAGAGATCTCAGCCTTCTCCAAAACGCTCTCGAAGAAGCGTTGAATCAAAACGACGAAGACCCAAATTTGGACGACATTAAAAAAAGAGCAGAGAAACTATCGAAGACAATACATAAAGCTTCAGCGGGCACTGATCAAATGAACGACCTGATCAAAATGGTGGAAGACTTCCTAGAGAGCATCGACAAGATCCCTAAAGATCAAGAAAGAATTCAGAAAAAAGAAGAAAGCGTGCAGTGTTTGCTGCAGTAACAACAGTCGGTCGTGCTACAGCGGGGGCCATCGGTTGTTTAGTTGTGGCTGAAGCTGCAGGTGCCGCTTTAGCAGTTGTTACCGGTTCTTTAGCTATAGGAGGCGCTGTACTCTCTGCCGGAGCTGTAGTTGTCGCTTCTTATTCCATCTACAAGGCCGTAAATTTGGCAAAAGACTATATAAAACCTAGTTTTTCGTATAAATCCTTCATTTAAATTTTTTTATTACTTTACCTTATATTTATATTCTGATGTCCCACCCGCTTTTACACAGCAGATTTATTTCACCAACCATTTTAGAAAAACCAAAGATAACATTACGCACCAAAAGCACTTCGATTTTTTAAAAAGAATCTCATTTAGCGCAGTTAGCGGGAGTTTTTATGTCGCATCATATTTTCTTCATAATCCACTTAAAAAAACAGGAGAACTTTAATTTGGGTTTCGGAGTAGCTGCTGAAGAATTGAACAGAATGCGTTTGTCATCAGCAACGACACTATGTGCCAATTTTCAGCTCGATAGGGTGACACGAAGTTGTTCGCTTCAATGGGTTTTGCTACTCAGCGTGTTGCAGACAACTGACTAAAAAAAGGGAATAAAATTGAACTTCGTTCGTTTTCTTTAAAAACTACGAATCCTTCAATATATCTTTAGCCTATTAAGTTGTACATGCTCAAAGTTTGATAAAAACCATTGCCATTGAAAAATGTTCTGCAACAATCACATGAATGATAAATTATGTAAAAATTACATAGATGCAAACACAAATGATTATGGAGCATCTACACCAGAAACTTTGTTTTTAGCGATTGATTTTTGTTGTATTTGTTTATATCACCATTAATATTTCTTTTTTTAAATATTGTATAATTAAAATGTTGTTATATATTGTATTCAATATAAATTATTTTTTTTTAAATATAAAATTAGAAATGTGCGTAAATAAGTATAATAAACAGATTAAAGTAAGGGCATATTTTATGTTTGAAAATATAAAGATAAAATCATAAAGTTTTTTTTTTAAGCTTACTCCCCCCTCCCCCAACCCAACCCTCCAAGTAAAAAAGGCGATTGCTCATATTGACAATAACACATCTTTTTTTTGGTTGGGGGGGGGGGGGGAGAAATAAATTGAGATGTTTAAATTTTTCTAATGAACTATTCCTGTTTATCACGAATCATCTTAAGCAAACGTAACAAAGATATCGCCATAGTTAAACAAACGACCACGCACGTGTATCTTAAATAGATATAGCATGTGCGACATTTTCAACAAATGGATATAATTTATATACCCTATTATAAGACAAAAAGTGACATGCGCTAAAATCTTATTAGACACAGGTTGTGCACATGTCAGTAAATACATTGACATGTGATTATGTGTTCAACAGACTTGACGTAAACCTTGTTTAATTATAGAGGTCAAAATTTATGATTTTTAAGTCAATTGACGCATCCAGTACAAAAGCATCTCCGCTCTTAAAATAGTTGTGTAATAGTTGGCTAATATAAAAAGAGTGTAAATTTGCTGCATTGACTCGCAACTAAAATAGATTCGGAGAGTGAAACTGTGTCGAGGTCATAGGTTGAACCCAGCAGAATAATGTATTTAATAAATAAACATTATTAAATAATTATTCCATTTGCCCGTTGTGTGAAATGAATAAGCTGTATTACATTTGAACTCATAACCAGTTATTTAATTGGGTTTGTGTCATAAAATAAAGTATGAACTATCTCTTTTTATCCCTTCCCCTACTCTTTTCATCTTTAGGGTGAAATAAAAGAAGAGTTGGGGTTTCAAGACATTTCTTCCTGCTTTTTGTCAAAACTCAAAACTGTAATTGACAACCCCCGTCGACAACATTATATCCAAGTCTGAATAACCTTAAGGTTTGAAAAGATAAAAAAAATAACCTTGTGTCATGACAAACCATAGACACGAGGTCTAAAGTCTGAATCGATGAGATCAATATTACACCAACTCCTTAAGTTGTTCTGCTTTTTGTTTAAAGAAAATAACAAATAAAAGAGACAGCTTATTTTAAAAAAATTAAATCTTTAATTCTCTGCTGTGAAATAAGTGGTTTTCTGAAAAAAAGAAAGAAGACCACAAAAGCATGAACATTAAGACAGAAATTGTAAGGTTATTTATAAAATGATGGTCTGAAACTGAATTTAGCACCATTCTGAAACTGAGTCTTGCAACGGTCTGAAACTGAGTCTAGCACCGGTCTCAAAGGTTGTTAATTCGATTTTGCTAGTCATATTCTAATTGTTTTACAAACAGTTTGATACACATATTTTATTTGCTTGCTTCTGCTACACATAATTATATATGCTGTGACAGTAGCTTACCCTTCACAACTACTAAAAAAGCTTTATGTATCCAAATATATCATTATATCACATATTTAGCCAAAATAAAAATTATAAAAATTCCGAGTCGTCTTAAAACTGTTTGCTTTGCAACACGATTGCTTTTGTCTCAATTTTTTTGTCCGTTAATTTACACTCATTTACACTCATTTACACTTCCCTCTTTAATATGTTACAAAAAGAACGACAAAACAATTAAACATTTTTTAGAGATGTATTGATAGGTAGCTTTAAATAATATGGACAATCCACCACCTCTCAATTTTTCAAAAACAAATCTCTACCAAAAATACTCATTACATTATAAGAAAGACAAATAACTGTCTTATTACTCTCCCGTTAAAGCAAGTGTTTGTATGTAGATTGAAAGTATAGCGATAGCGGTTTCTTCCAAACACGTCTGTCTTTTAAACTATGAACTTGAAGCACTGAAGATTTAATCTGTTGAATGGAGCTGTCTTTCGGCCGTTTCCTGACACACAGTACAGTAACAAAAATTTTAAAATTAAAAAAATCTAAATCTAATAGATATAAAAAAATGTGAACCAATTTATCTACTACAGCTTCTGCGTGCCAAATTCGGAAACTTTTCGAGCAGTTGTTACATGACGTACGGAACACACTAAAACAGTTGTTACATGACGTACGGAACACACTAAAACAGTTGTTACATGACGTACGGAACACACTAAAACAGTTGTTACATGACGTACGGAACACACTAAAACAGTTGTTACATGACGTACGGAACACACTAAAACAGTTGTTACATGACGTACGGAACACACTAAAACAGTTGTTACATAAACATGCGAAACAGGCAAAAACAGTTGTTGTAGTCCGTGCGGAAAACACACGGTTGTGGCATGGCATGCGGAACGCACTGAAACAGCTGTTTCATGACACACATACTGATATTATCCTAGAAAATAATTTTTTATCACTCTATCTTCAAGCACAACGGTCTTTTCTCTCGTCAGCATCATCATCTGTTGGCTATTATATTATGTTTTTTTTTAATTGATAGATTAAGTATCTGAAAGGAAATGATCAGCTTTGGTTAATTTGCTGTTTTGTCCTCCCACTATCTGTAAAACGAACTGGGACAAAAAATTTTTTGTACACTGTGAAGATATCGAAAGGTTAATTCTCAGCGAAGATGCGTGAAACAAAGACTCTGCAACAAAAACGAGAAAATGCGGAAGGCGGAAATCTTAACAAGAGTCAAGTTTCTCAATGCAATAAATGCAGACGAGATTGTCATTCCGGAATCGGCATAGTGAGCTATTTGATGAAGTTTGCATAGCTACTCCATCGTCTCAAGAAGACGTTAGGATGCCATATATATTTCACAACGAACATTAATGTCGTAACAGGTCAGCCTTAAAAACGTCCTGTATATTCAAATAGCTGAAATATAAACTTGGTCCCCAACACACGGACATTTTAAAGTTTGGGATTGAAGCCGAAGATCGTTACGTTACCTCACAGGCATATTTTAAAGAAATTTTCTTAAGATGAAAAACCTAACAATTAAATCATAGTTTTGAACGCTTGATTGAAGTTGATTTATAATATATTTGAATATTCAACACGTTGTATTGGGTAATAAAACAAATTAATTCAACTTAAATGTAAGTCTCGAAAAATATAATTAAATGTCATTTAATCACTTATAAATTCAAACTAACTCCAATACTAAATTGTTGATGCTCCTAACACATTTATTCTCCAAAGACATAATCTTTACATAGTGAATAAAAGATATTCCCCAAAACCACATAGTACCTGTAATTCAATCAATCTCAACCACAAATATGCCTACTACACAGACAACGTATTTTTAAAAAAGAACATAAACCAAACACACACATACGAAACAAATTATTAACAACAGATATGTCAGTACGCAGACCTCAGTGCTTGAAAAAAATAGACTTTACCGAAATAACGGACTGCTGCCCGGCCAGTATCACTGACTTGCCAGGATAAAAGAGGGACACGAGGAAGCTAGATATACATTCTAGGGCATCTGAAGCAATGACTTAAGCTATGTTTAAAAAAATTACACTGAAACATGGGGAAATGTTTGAGCAACAACGCAGCAATGTTGCAAAAGTTGGCCATTTTGAAAAGCACATTACTAATGAGTTTAGCGAAGAAAAATGCATGAACTTAAAATGCTGACATCCATATTGATACATAGAATCCTCAAAAAGAACAGAAAATGTATGACCTTTACTGTAGATCTTTTGATCCAAGACTTTTTAGTCCTCTACTGTTTTAGAGTAAAATCTCGATATTTCTCAGAATTGTATTTTAATGAAAACGTTGCCGAAGATACAATGCCAAACAAGTGCATTTCCGGATATGACTGATTATAACGGTTAGGACTGACCTGGATATAATCATGTATGACCTTAGATGGAAAGGGGCAAATCCGGGGGGGGGGGTGGGGGACTACGTTCAGGTTGATTTGATTATTAAAAGAAAAAAACAAGTGTTATAGGAAAACACGTTTGTTTTAGCTACTGTTCATGCCTACAAGAGCCAGTATGCTAACAAGGCAAGATTTGAGATGCCCTGTACAGAACTGTTGACACTTCCTGACCTAGATAAACAACAGAGCCACGTCAACTACCACGTGCACAAGACAATACTTTGTCAGCTTAGTGTGCGCGTGTGTGTGTGTGTGCGTGTGTGTCGTCGGAAACGCCAGGAAAGGGATCTATGTAGATGATACATCTAGCTTTTTAATAGATAGATGAACCGCAGCGTCTCATGAAATAGTTTAAGTTTGTAACAAAGTTTATGAAAAAAATTACTGGGTTCCTCACAACTCCGGGGCGCGGGGGTTGGGGGGTGGGGGTGCGGGGGGGTGGCATTTAGTGAGATTTTTTATGGAAACTTTTTAAGAACAATTTAGGTTTTTAACCTTTAATTTGCGATTTAAATTGTTATAGATTATATTTAAATTTTTTTCACAAACATCTTACTTTGACTAACAAGCATAAAGTCAAAGCTCTGCAGATCTATTTCTGATGCGAAATTTTTAAATAAAGAAAAAAAATTAGAATCTAGATATTCTTAACGCCTTGTAATAGTCTCTTTTCACGCTCTAGGTTTTGTAGAAAGGACATCACACACGTAATGTAGCAATTCAGCGTCATGACTAGTGATCATTTTAAAAAAAAAGTATTAGATAAGGCTTTATCAGCAAATAGATTATTAGAGAGCCAGTGTGCATAAGAGTAAATGCCTGAGCTTTTGTACATAGCGCACGACGATTGTTCAGATAAAAGATTTTGAACTTTCACCTCATATTTTACCGTAATTGAGAATTTTTCCGAAAACGCTTCGCAAGGGGAATATTGTTTTTTTTGACATTTAAATATTTAATTTCTTAAGTTATTTGATTGGCCAGCAGCACTGCCAGTTTTGCGCATATGTCCTTAGAAAATCCGATGTGACATAGTTCATGAACACTGAAGTTTGATCGTGTTGGCATCGTGCTTTGGTTGCAGGTGATTTCTAGGTAAGTGTTGCAATCTATTACTTTGAATAATTATGATTACATTATGTTTCTTATTTCAATTTTCGAACGTGTGATGTATTGCTTCTAAACAGATCAATAACTTGAGATTTCTTTAAATAGTTGTCGTACATTTATTTACGTACTCAAAACGGAAATTTCAAAAAAAATAAAAAATTTCTTAGATATTTGTTCTTTGCGTAATGAATTTTAGAAATTTTGCATAGTTTTTGTTCCTCGCTCTTTATTGCGTTTAAATTTATCTTTGCAAGAAAACATTTTCTAAAGTATATTTTAAAACACTAATCCAGACTTTTAAACCGCATCACGAACTTGGGTCAATATTTTATTACACGTGGCAATAGGATCCCTAGACTTCCTTTTGGTGACTTATAATTATTTTATTACACGTGGCAATATGATCCCTAGACTTCCTTTTTGGTGACTTATAATTATTTTATTACAGATTAAATGCGCTATATATTATTGTTTTAACTGTTTATTATCAAGTTACAATACTTCGTGAGAAAAATCTTTAGGGGTACAAACATTAAATATTTTTATCACCACTCGTTAATTACATTTAAAATCCATTACTATTATATATATATATATATACACATTTTTGTTTGTTTCAGACCGCAACATGTCGCACTCAAAATTGAGCTACAACATTATGTTACTTGGGAAAACAGGTGCAGGTAAAAGTGCGACAGGAAATACATTGCTGGGTCGAGAATGTTTTAAAACTTCTCTTTCTTTTAAGTCGTGTACAAAATATGCAGTAATGGAATCAAATTATTTAGGTCAAATTATTGTTAACGTTGTAGACACACCAGGTATCCATGACACAAATCAAGACACAGCAAAAACTCTAACGGCTATCCATGAAGGAATAAGTCTCATTTCTGAAGGATTCAACGCCTTGTTATTGGTGCTAAAACTGGGCGACAGAAGCACAAAAGAGCTGATTGAAACAATAGTTGCCTTAAAAGCGACATTTGGGGATTCCTATTTCGAGCAGTTCTGCATCATCGCTTTAACACATGGTGATCAGGACCCAGATTTAAGTAACAACAATATTCAAGAATGGTGCAAAAACAGGGAGAACATTGAAGAAGGCTCCGAACTTTGGACTCTGATGTCCAGCTGTGACTATAGAGTTGTTTTGTTTAACAATAAAGAGGATGATAAACGCGAGGAGGTTGTCCGCAAACTTTTGAGTTATCTCCCACCACAGGCTCCTCGTTACACAACAGAACTTTTTCGAAATTGCGCTGATGCAAGGGACGCCTACGTCACCAGTTTGGGTTTTCCCGAACAAAGAGCTAAGATTCAGACCCAACTCAGCCTTCTGGAGGCAGAAATTGATAACTCATTGAATGACAATGCAGAAACTGTCGACATTGTTCTTTTAAAGTTAGATGACCTTAGGAGGACAATAGAGATTGAATCCAAAGGCACAAAAGCTATGGACGACTTTAAGTTCAGAGTGTATGAATTAAAATCTAAAGTACAGAGCCTCCCTGAAGATGAACAAGAAAGAATCTTGGCACTGAAGGAAGTAAAAATCGCGGTCAACGGTATGAAAGTTAAGGGTGCTGCTTCAAAAGCATTTGCAGCAGTTCTGGGATGTGGTTTAGGCGTAGAAACAGCCTTAACTGCAACAGGAATTATAGCTCTGGCACCCGGCATTGGGATAGGTATTGCATTGGGTTTGGTTACTATAGGTTTTCTTTCATATGGTATTTATGCATTGACCTGTGGCCCCAAATCGTCTAAAAGTAAAAAAGAGGAGGAAGAGATGCTACTTAAGAAATACCATTAGACAGGGAAAAAGGGGACAACACATGGAAGGTGGCTGGAGGTTGGATTGAATTCGTCGATTATAAGTCATTTTTTTTAATGTCGAAAATGTGTAGTAGGCAAATTATGTAAAATATAATGATATCACATTTATACTAAATAAAATAAAAATTATATTTATATGTTGTCAACCAATTTATCCTTAAATAGTAGGTATATAAATAATTTGATGTTAATTGAGATATATTACCGCACTACTCTATTTGGTAATCGGCATATTACAATATTATGTGGCGGAGTAAATTCGCATGATATCCATTGATATATCTAGTTGCAAATTTAACTTTGCTATTCAATTATAGGAGAATCAATATCACTGTGGCTGTTAGAATGAGCAGGTATTACACTCCTTGCTTGTTTTAAAATTAATTTAAAAATATGTGTACCACCATAATCTACAAGAGATATTTTTTCTTCTTCTGGAAGTCTACATTATAAATAATGCATATGTTAAGAGTTTATTATTTATGAAAATCAAAATTTTGACGTTTCATTTTTTGCGTGCAATTACTTTTTGTTTTAGTGTTAACGGCACAGCTAGTTTTTCGTTTGACTTTAAAGCATATCTACTTCACTCAACCTTTTTTTTTTTTTTAATTAAATTTTTCTCTAAGAATTATTTATGCCGCAGATACTTTTATATGTAAAGAAACATATGAAAACTATAACCAAATATTTCTGAAATGATTGTTTTTACGTTCCAATAAAGATAACTACCTAAATATCTACCACCACAAAATGAAAAAAAATGTGACTTTGTATACATTGAACACTTACACCATGTATCTTTTCTTTTTTTTTGTGGACTTTGTTTTAAAGAACACCTGTACAACATCAAAAAACAAGTCATTTATCACCTTTCTAAACACTTCAACATTGCTAATTATAAGGGAATAGTAGAAATTGCATTTACTGGTATATTTTATGCAACCTGATAGAATTTTATGGAACATAAATTATTTAAAAATTTGCAACGTTGACTACATACGATATAAACTAAATTCACAAATTTTACATATCTGCAATATCTCTTAGCTGTTTGGTTTTCAAATTGTACATCCACCCACTTTCATTATTTTCCCCTTGAGCTCCGTTCTGGTTAGGGACGTAGAGAAAAGAAAAGGAGCAATACAGAGTCAATTTTTTTATTTTCTTTCATATTTACGTGGGATAAATCTATCTATATATATATTATGTAAAATAAAATTTACACTTATGTGAAAGTTTAGTTTTACTGATGAAGGCATTTGCCGAAACGTTTGAATTTGTATTTTATGTAACCATAATTAGAGCATGACATGTATTATTATCTTATTTAAACATACTATTTGTGTCTAATAAATCTACTTGAACGTTTTATCGCAGTGCACAGTTTTATAACAGTTTTATCAGTTAATAACCCTTTTTGATGCAATGTTAATCCGTTTTGTAAGGAAATAGCGAATTTCAGATTAATAAAGTGTTATGAGTATAATATTGATTTACACATTAACTGTACAGTGTGCTAACAATTTATGTGCAATGTTTTGCCAACAGTTATAGTGATAATATAATCATGTTTTATTCATTAATGTTCTTCATTAATTTTTTAACAACGATTTTCTTTCACTAGTTTTAAAATACACCCATATTGTATCACATTACTTTGTACATCATGTGACACTTCACACTGTTTATATCAACTACCCGTTTGGCTGGCTGTACACAATTTTCGGTCAACATCTTTTTTCACAGAAATAAATAGACGTTTAATGTATCCACCAATTTTTTAAGACCTTAAAATCAATTTAAAAAAAAAAAAACGATAAGATTTTTATTGCGACTGATAATGCGCATATAGATGGGCATTTATCTAAAAGACGACACTTACAATATGGTAGCTCATAATTCAGAACCTCATATCCATTTGAATAAACATAATAAAAAAAATCCTTTGCTTAGCAGTGGCATAGCGAGCTTAACTCGCGCCGGGGCACAATACCATTTTAGCGCCCCCAGCCCAATACCTTTTTAGCGCCCCCCTATTCGAAAACCATACAATATTATAGTAAAATATACCATTTGGCGCCCCTTTGTGAGTAGCGCCCAAGGCATGATGCCCCCCTTGCCCCCCCCCCTCACTACGCCACGGTTGCTTAGTTTCGAACGCTGTCTTAATTCTGTTGTTCTTGTGTGTAAATGTGAGCCAGAAGGCTGATGATCGATAGTGTGTGTTACGGTATGCATTTATAATTACCATTCGATACATACATTATCAGGAGTGTGAAACGTGTTGTATCTTACTGGTTACAGTTGCATGCAACGTAGTTTTTTTAATACTGGTACATTTTTAGAGTCCTTCATTATAGAGGGTAATTACAAAATAAAAAAAAAACAACATATTATCACATTATTTCCAGCCTTTGATTTTATTACATGTTTCCATGTTAGTTTTTGTTTTGTTGTTGTCGTTGTTGTTTTCAGATTGCTTGCTGTGAACCCATTATTTTTTAATTTACTACTTCTTTATAATAAATTTTGTTTAGAGGGCTTACTTTATTTTCTTTTTTTTTTTTTTTTAAATTTCTATAAAAATCTCGTAATTTTGGGGAAATCCGAAAATGTTAACAATGGAAATCTGGAAAAACCCGATTCTTAAATACACTTTTTGCAGACTGTTTACCCCTTTCTCTTTTGCCGTAGTTGCTACGCTTTTAAGCATAAGACTAAGGCAGTACGCGCATAACGACGAGTCTGAAAATGTCTTTGCAAGAAATAGTTGTATTATAATAATACAAGCGTCAGTTTAGACTATTGGTCTTTAATTCTAGCATTGTCTTTCCTTTCAAAAGTACATATTCATCAAATTCATAGCAAAAGATATTTCAATTTATAAAAATTGGACAACAAAAATTATTAAAATGTATCAGCACTTGACTTTACAAAAAAGTTACAATGGAAATTAGTATTGGCCATGAGTCCGCTTATTAAAGTCTTATTGTTCTAAAGCTTGTAGTAAAAATATTTGTTTTCTTCAAATAATATTATTAAAGAATATTTTGAAGATTTTGTTGTGATATGTATTAAAAAAGCCATTTCATGATCAGTTTTCACAACTGTTATCTGGACCTACTTTGATTATATGAGCTGATGTTGGAAGCAGGGTCACAAGTCACAAAAACGAATAAAACTTTAAAATAAAATTTAAACATTAAAAAGGATAATCAAAATATATAAATATTCAATACTATAAAATAACAGATGACTGATGCTTTTATTTACTTTAATGCTATGTATAGATCTCACGTCTGCTTCATTTGAAATATATATATATATTTAATGAAAGTACAGAAACCTAAACTGATCGATTGAAAACAAAGTATTTTAACATAAATCTTCAGCCATCTACAGTTTGGATAAAATCAGACCAATTGACATTTTTTTTTAAAAGCAGCTGATTTTGTGGTGAGTTTTGTTTACGCAATTTTGTACTATCGCATTAAAAAACGGGGAGATCACAAATAAAACAAAACATGCACTTAATTCTATGTGTTATTCCTCTTCAATCCTTGTAATATTTGTCCCTCATTAACTCCTATTTAAATGTAGTACATATTGTATTTAAGTCTATCTTCAAAAGAGCTGTGATCAAACAAAGGAAAACGTTTTTTTGTGTTTTTTTAAAATCTTTTGAATGTGTTAAAAGTGTGTATATTACATTCCAGTCCTGTTTAAATTTTTGGGAAGCTAGAATAGAAGAGAGTAGAACAGAAATGACATCGGTTGAAGAAATGAAAAAACAAACAGAACTAATTTTTGAAGGTATATGAATTGTGACTTTGTTTTTTTTCCACCGTATGGAGTTCAATTGCCACCAAAGCCCAGTCAAGTAAAAACATCACCAGCACCCCGGGTGGATGGGACTCGTTAACCTTGGACGGCACCCCGGGTGGATGGGACTCGTTAACCTTGGATGGCAACTCATCTAAGAGAAGGAAACTGAATTCTAACCCGGAGATGGAGTCCCAAAGGCGGATGACATTGCTAAAATGAAACAATCTGACAACTCCCACGACACTAATGGTGCCAAGCTGTGTCATCCACAGGATGTTCCATTGGGTTTAATAATCCTAGGCTTTGTTGAATTAGTCCTGCGAAGTCCACACAATTGTCCTATTTTTTTGTATACCATAGGTAGCCGTTTTGAAATGTATGTATTTTTCATTTAAATTAATTCGGGTACAATAACAAATTTTTTTAAACAAATGGCGTACATTTGAAAATTTGGACTTTAATAATCATCTCTCCTGTGATAGGAATTGTATAAAATTGTTTCATTTTTTGACTCCTCAAAAACTGATTATCAAAATTTTGTTGAACAATAAAATATTTTTAAAATGTGTATAATTTACACTTAAAATAACACAGTTCTCTTAACTTGGCAAATGTTGCATATCTATGGACGAATCCCATCACGCGGAAAAACCACTACATCATTCTTCTCTTTTACTTGGTTTACGTGAAAACGTTTTTCGTCTCAGCTTGTACTTGCTTATTTGTAATATATATATACATATATATATATATAATATTTTATTAATTTGTTCTCCATATGGATCCTATCCGGTGTGTTGCTAGTATACAGTATACGAGTAACTGCGATGTCTAAAATACCATCGTGGCTGGTGCTATTGAAATGTTTGGAGACCGTACAAGGAGCCTGTTTGTGTTCTCCAAATCGGTCTTTAAGATGACGACCTGTCTCTCCTATGTATAATTTACAGCATTGTTTGCAGAGGATGGTGTAAATCACGTTTTCGACTTGTGCAGGTAAAGCCATCCTTTATTTCAGATATTTCCAGAGGGAAAGTTATTTTGTCAACTTGAATCGCGTAGGGACATGTGTTACATCAGCTACGATTGCAACTTTTAGTGCCTTTATGCGCCTGTATTACCGGGAGGTGGCTTCTAACCGTGCCTGTATTTGTTACCAAAAATTTACAATGAGGGAAGTCCTGGAAAACCTATTATCTCAGCTTGTTCCTGTCCTACTGAACTAATTTCATAATTTTTGGATACAGTTTTTCAGCCCATGGTTAAATATTTGCCATCGTACATTAACGACACTAACGACATGATCAAGCTTAATATATATTGTTATATTGACACAGATTGTTCGTGTCTATTTAACCTGAATTTATCCAACATTTTCTGTGTTCAATAAAGTTTTAAGGCATGAGAATAATCTATATTCTAGAATGAAAACCAAACGCTCAATGGCGCTTATTAAACTGGAATGAATTAAGTTCATGTTGGGCTAGGGCGAAGTTATAGCTATTCTTGATCATTGTAATTGTTAACCTTGGCGCTTAACACACGAAATTCTAAAATTTCCCCCGAATACCAGAATGCGCCAAAATACAGCTCTGTATTTTGAATTTGCCCGAAAGTCTTCAATTTCTTTACTCCTCTACCCTCACGTTTATCATTGTGACAGTATGTGGTTCAATCTAAGTGTTTTCCATATGATTACTCTGGGACGCGCCACAACTGGAGTGAAATCACTTATATATATTCTTTTGGCGCTATTATGCCGCCCCTCGAGATAATTAAAAATTGACACGGGGGGGGGGGGTGAATCCCATTTGCCCACACTTTCTACGCCGCTGGTAAGGTGTAGCCAGAGTGCTTGGCACCATGGGGAAACATTCCTTTTCATGTTCCTCCCCCTCAATTCTGAAACCCATTTTATCCATTTAATACCACCAAAGCAGATTTTGACACCACCGCTGTTCTGGCGCCTGCCGACATATGTCATTTTTGCCCCCATTCAAATGCCAACAGGCCAATGAAAATGTCCCTTACCTCCCATCCCACAAAATCTAAAATTCCCCCGTAGGAAAATGTCTGACAGAAACCCTGCTACTGACGCCTCTGAGTAAAACTCTCATATTACACATAACAGTCTAATACTGAGGAATGGGGATTTGTCTATTATAGCTCGCAAAAGTATTGACATTCCCTTCCCCTTAAACCATTATATCGAACTTATTATTTTATTGAGCATGGTAATATACTAGATGCAAGATTTTGTAAAGGTAATTAATATATTGTATGAGAAAAAAGTAGCATACACAAATTGTTGACTTACATCTAATGAATTTTGCCATAGTTTGTTGCAATGTTTTCTTTAACCTTTTTTTTTTAAAATTTAGTCACTGCTGGGTACAGTTTTGTTTAAGAGGCATTGCCCAGCAGTATATATTTATAACCCATAATACGTACGTAACAATGCGACGGGACTTGGTTAAAAACTTTCTACAAATTACAATAACACAAAGCATAATAAAAATAAAAGTATTGTTAAAATATAAGATTTATGACGTTCATGGAGTAACTAGGGATTTTACTATATGTTTGCTATAGTTGCTTGATCTATAATTTATTATATGGCGTGTTTCTATGCCAGAATGAAAAGAAAAATACATATTGAAAAAACACTCTTAGTAAATCTTGGTGTAACTAAAACTTAATGTCCAACTTTGTCCTTTTAATGTTATAATATCAAATTAAAACAAATACAATTTGCAAAATGAAGATATTTGACAATGCCCAATTAGTTAAAGATACAATTGTGAAACTTAATGAGACAAGAAGCGACATAAATTATAAATAAAGCAATGCACGGGGAAAATGTATGATTTAAAATATAACAAGATGGTCCGAATTTTGGAGTCTCGAAATAATCTGACCCTATTAGTTTTTTTCCAGTACAATAAGTGATTCCTGCAAGTTTTCATTGTTATTGAATCAGATGTAGTGGTCGCTTAATTAAGTGGATTTTCTGGCCATTGTCATTTGATGCACACAAAAAAAAACGAGCTATACAATTTTCATACGTTTTTTTTTGAGTTTATACATTTTTCCTTCGATGACAATATCTTTCAATCCAATGACATTACGCTTGTGAAAAATAGATGCTATATTCTCATTTTACATATGAACATATGTTTATCAATTACGAAAATCAATGACTTAACAAAACGTAAATACATTTACCTAATTATACCATTGAATATAATAATCTAATACTTTCACACAAGTGAAAATTTAATTTTTAAAATAGAAATTTTATAAGATAGAGAGATAGATAGACAGAAAGACAGACAGACGGACATAAATACAGACAGACATATAGTCAGAGAAATAGATAGATAGATAGATAGATAGATAGATAGATAGATAGATAGATAGATAGATAGATAGATAGATAGATAGATAGATAGATAGATAGATAGATAGATAGCAGGATAGATAGATAGATAGATAGATAGATAGATAGATAGATAGATAGATAGATAGATAGATAGATAGATGGATAGATGGATATATGGATATATGGATAGATGGATATATGGATATATGGATAGATGGATAGATGGATAGATGGATAGATGGATATATGGATGTATGGATGGATGGATGGATGGATGGATATATGGATAGATAGATAGATAGATAGATAGATAGATAGATAGATAGATAGATAGATAGATAGATAGATAGATAGATAGATAGATAGATAGATAGATAGATAGATAGATAGATAGATAGATAGATAGATAGATAGATAGATAGATAGATAGATAGATAGATAGATAGATAGATAGATAGATAGATAGATAGATAGATAGATAGATAGATAGATAGATAGATAGATAGATAGATAGATAGATAGATAGATAGATAGATAGATAGATAGATAGATAGATAGATAGATAGATAGATAGATAGATAGATAGATAGATAGATAGATAGATAGATAGATAGATAGATAGATAGATAGATAGATAGATAGATAGATAGATAGATAGATAGATAGATAGATAGATAGATAGATAGATAGATGACTCAAACTGCAGAGCATCATATTCGTTTGAGTAAACAAAAAGCTAATGTTCTCGTTTTCAACGCTGTCTTAATCCTTTCGTTATGAGTAAATTAGGGTCTGAAGGATGTTGATCGATACTGTGTTTACAGTATGCAATTTTATTGACCATTCGATACTTATATTCTCAGATGTACTTTTTAGGATGTTAAATATGTTCTATCTCACTTGTTATTACTGCAGGCACAACACTTATTTTTATACTCGTTTAAATTTATAGTATTTGTTTATAGCCGGAATTTTTTTTTAAAAATAAATAAATAATCACATTATTTCTAGCCTTACTTGTACTACATTAATCCATGTTTTTTTTAAATTTTTTGTCATGTTCGCTTTGCGAACCCATTAATGTAAAAACGTAAAACAATTTTTAAAAAAAAACATATTATTTTAACTTAAATTTGTTAAAAGATCTGTACCCAAATTTGTCTAGTGCAAACTTGTGTTCATAGGATCCAAGTGACCCGCAAGACTGAGGAGATTTTTGTTTAAAGGCTGATGAGGTCTCAACAGCCTAAACCCAAAGTTAAATGTCAGGAACCCGACACTTCTAACATTTTCAAAACTGCGACCAAATTCGAAGAATTCCTATGTGACCAGTTCGGGTTTTCCCCAACAAAAAAAAAGTTTACATTCAGACACAACTCAGTATTCTTCAAGATTCTATTGAAAAATTACGGAAGAAAAAATAATAAAAACCTGTTTTGATGATATTTTGGTAAAAAAAAATTGGATGCCATTTTGAACACAGTAGTGGATGAATCCAAAGGGCACAGACTCAATGGACGAACCCAAGTTCAGAGGCAATGAATAATTCGTTTTAAAAATATGTATATCATTGCATTAATTGTGCTTTATTATCCGTGTTAAAATTTCATATCAAATAATATGTAAGATTACATGAACGTTTTAGTGGAACCCACGTTGACTCAATGACTTCGGTTTAAAAAAAAAAAAAAAAGAAAGAACTTATGATTTTGTCATGTCACAAGATATTTTGGCACTATAACAAAGAAACACCACTTGATATCATGCCTGTAGAAAATGTGGGTTAGAATATAGCAGCCATAAGAGCATAAAAGGGAAGGTATATGAGCCTATGCCAGTCCCCCCCCCCCCTTTTTTCCACACACGTTTTCCCCTACAGCAAAAATAAAAGACAAACTTAGGAGTTACCAGAAGATAAATAATTAGACTATCTCATAGGTTTTCCCACCCCTCCCTCCTCCACACTTTCCAACAATGCCCATCAACACTCACTATAGGGCTACGTGAGCATTAGAAAGATTGCACACTTCATTTTAGAACAAGGACGTTTCAAAGGAAACTGTTTAGCTCCTATGTTGGTGTCCCAGTAAAAAGTATCACTTTTTGAAATAAAATCAGTTTGCACTTTTTTTTCCCTCTTCCTGTCACTTGGTCCATCATCTATAATTTTGCACCTATTCCGAAATTGGACAGGCCATATCCTTAAACTGTGCATTAATTTTTAAAAAAAAATTATCTTAACCAATTAAATTTAGTGAATTATATTGGTATATTTATTAGTTACGAAGGAGTTTAGCGCAATACGAACTCCGTTAAGTAAAAGTAGAAATTTAAAAATTATGTCAATAGGCTTTTCGGTCAACGGGCGTATCTACTCATTAGTACCTAAAATAAATAAATAAAATAATCTTGTTTTGTTACAGCCCTTCCGTTTGTTTGTCTTTTTCAAATCGGATGATATAAAGGGAGTTAACATAAAATCTTAAAATCCACTTAATTCTATTTGTTATTCCTCTTCAACCTTCGTAAACTTTCTCCACACCTATTGACTCGTATTTAAATGTACATATCCTATTTGGCGTCTATCTTTAAAACCGCTATAAGGAAACAAGGAAAATAAAGTACGCTTTTGAATTTTTTGAATGTGTTCAAAGTATGTATGTGCATTTGAGTCTGCTTGATTTTTGGAGAATCTTTTGTCTCTAGACATAAGCGAAAAAAAAAAGGAATTCTTTGAAAGATTGTCATGTTGCAAATAGCTCTAAACATAATTCTTCTTTTTCTTTTTTTTTTTTTTTTTTGGTACTTTCCAACTACCAAATGGAGCAAACGACATTAAAAATTTGTTTCCGAGCAGAGCAATGCGATCTCTTCTTGTCTTCTTTCAAAATCTCCCAGATCTTTATTACACCTTTGTCAGCCGCTCTTCGCCAGGTGGTTTTGGGTCTTCTTTGTTCTTTCTGTGAGGGTTCCAAACCAGTGCTTGTCTTGCTATATTGGGGATGGGTTTTCTCGTGGTATGACCTATCCATATCATAGTATGACCAATCCATCTTGATGGTATGACCGATCCCTCACATGGTATGACCTATCCATCTCAAGGTATGACCTTTCCCTCTCATAGTATGACCAATCCATCTTGATGTTATGACGTATCCCTTTCATGGTATGACCTATTCCATCTCATGGCATTACCTATCCCCTCATGGTAGGACCTATCCATCTCACGGCTTGACCTATTCATCTCCGCTGTTCTTTTCATGATTTGTGGCTCCCCTGAGAGAGTTACTTACTCCATGATATTTATGTTTCAATTAAATAACAATAATATCTATAGTTATAACAACAATTTAAAATTATTGTTTTAACACTTTGAAGCCCAATTCTTATCTTGGTACACGAATTGTTTATGACAAAACTGTCAATCAATTATAATATTATTTTATTTTGAATAGTCTGATTCATTAATTTATTTTTGAAAAGAAAATAATAGAAATTTATATATCCCTGGGAATGGCTCACAGTATGTTTCGCTAATGTCCAAATCACTTTGTTGGTTGTTGTACTTGGGACTTTAGTTTTTTAAGTGGTTCTTAAACTTTTTTGCAACGCAGCAACTCCTCTTGGTTTCAAAATATTTCCGTCACTCTAATCTGGATTTCAAAAAGATATGACCCGATCCCCATAAGATAGAAAATGCCGAAGATAAAATAAAGATTTTCTGGGTTTTCATGCCAACTCTGACACTGCCTCTCCCTCCAATAGCCCCCCCCCACTCTAGTACACATACTTTTGAAGTAAGTATATATTTTTTTTTTCCAGCTTTTTAAATCAGGTCCAACAGCCGTGATGAGTTTGTGGGTCTCTCATTGCTTAGAACCACTGTGGGGAGACTCGTACTCTCCGAAAGCGAAACAGAATTTAAAATCCATGCCTTAAAGAATTTCAAACTACTTTTGGCTTTCATGGTCACGAATAAGAAATAAAAAGTTCGAAGTAGAAACAAGTTTAAAATTCTGTATTTCTAAATTAATTTTCTTTTGGCTTAAAAAATATCTATTAATATACCAATGAAACGTTTTTCAAAAGTTGACAGGTTAACAAAATATGTTATCGAAGCTTACAGCTGCGTGCAGCCGAGTCACTGCTGCACAAGTTGAGGCAAGATTTTTGACGAAAGAATTTCTGGAATGTGTCGAAAATGAAACCCCTTTAGAAATAAAGAACAAAATTGTATATAAATAGTGTATCGGAAAAAGTGAGTTTTTGTAATATATGTTACTAACTTTGTATTGTTGTCTTTTTTTTAATGATATTCTATTGTGGATTGCGAATTTAATTTTAAATAAAAGTTATATATTTTTAATGTGTATATTATTAACAAAATGACAATAAGTACATTCTGATATGCCACCGTAAGGCTGACTTATACTGAGAAATCCCTTGTGCTGTGCATTTTTTTTTATTCCAAAGAGTCTAACGACATCTCTAAGTTATTTCGCTAGTCGGACCTAGCCGCTTTTGAAGTAACCACACGAACCTGTAGTTTTGCAGAGTACTTTTGGTTTGGGGTTGTAATGAACTATTCCTGTTTATTGCGTATAAACTTAAGCAGTGTTTTTCTTTTTTTATGTCAAACGTAACAAATATATCGCCGTAGTTACACAAACTGTCGTGCGCTTATGTCTTAAATAGGCATAGCACGTGCTACAGTATTTAACCAATGGTTTTAATTTATATTTCTATAATTAAACAAAATGCCATTGACCAGAGTCTTAATTGACACAGGGTTGTGCAACTGTAAGTAAATATAATGATATGTGCTTAGGTGTTAAATTGACTCGCCATGTGATTTGCTTCATTGTCGAAGTCAATAGTCAATATTTTTAGGTCCGTTTTACTCATGGAGTACTTTAGCGTCCCCGTTCTTAAAATGGTTTCGGAATAGTTTGCTAACGTGACAATAATTGTAAATTTACTGCAAAGATTCAGAGAGTAAAACTGTGTCATGGTTATAACTTGAAGCCAGCACAATAATTTATTTGTTAAGTAAACATTATAAAATAAGTATCCTATTTTCCCTTTGAATGAAATGAATACGCTGTATTTCATGTAACGTTTTAGCCAGTTATTTCATACAGTTTTTATCATAACCTTAACTATGAACCAAGTCTTTTTTCAGATGTTGCCTTTCCCGTACTCTTTTTATTTTTATCTCGGAATACAAGAGTTGTTGTTTCTAGATATGATTTCATGCTTTTTGTCAAATTTCAAAACTGTAATTGAACACTACTCGAAAACATTATTAAGTCTGCATAATCTTAAGGGTTGAAAAGTTGTAATAACCTTGTTTCATAACAAATCATAGACACATGCTTAAAACCTGAATAAATGAGATCAACATTACATCAAATTTTTATTTAAAGTAAAATTAAAATAAAAGGGAAATGAACATGCACACAGCTCATGATTAAACAAATGAAAACTTAGATTCACTCCCGTGAAATAAGTTGTTTATATAAACAGAAAAAAACGAATGAAGACCATACAAGCATAAACATTAAGTCAGAAACTGGAATGTTATTTAGAAACTGATGGTCTGAAACCAAGTAAAGCACAGCTCTGAAAGCTCGTTAACTCGATTTTTCTAGTTATATTATAATTATTTTACAAATATTTGACACACATGAATTGTTCCTCTTTTTGCTTGCTTTTGATACACATAATTATTTGTCTTGTAACAATAATGTATCCTTTACAATTACTTAAAAAATGTTTAATGTATCCAAATATTTTGTATCTCAATTTCACATTTTATAGCCAAAATTAAAATAATAAAAATTAGTGATGTATTAAAATCGTAACTCGACTGCGTTTGTCTCAACTTTTTGTTTTCGTTAATTTACACTCATTTACACTGCCCTTATTAATATGTTATAACAAGAACAACAACAGAAAAACTATTTATTTAGAGATGCATATGATAGGCAGCTTTAAATACAGTCGAACCCGTTTATGTCGATCTCTGTTAATTCGCCAACCCTATTGTCGACGTTTTTGACGTGGAACCGCCAAATTCTCTCTTTGTCTTAGTATTTTCGTATGTCGATTCTTTTATGTCGCCGAACCCTAATATCTCGAGCACAAAGAGGGCCTAATTTGCCACTTAACGTTGGTTATCTCGATCCCTATGACCAATCGCCAGCTTTTGAAAATGTTAGTTATCGATGCCACTTCACCATCTCACTACCGTTTTTTCGCGTTTGTATCGACAACCCCATCTTAACAGTGAATTGTTGGTTGTCAAGGAAACGTGTGGCATGTGTCTCGGGTCCGAAAGGGGGCGCTGCGTGTCCCGGTCCATTTTGACTAATGCTATTCGGATGTCATTTGTGGTAGTTTATTTTAGTTAAACTGAAGAATTAAGTTTACAAACGTATAGTCCATTCAATTATCTTTCATTTGATACCAAATTTTGTCTTACAAACCCAACAAAATAATTTTATATCGTTTTTTAATCCCAACCTCTCAATTCTAGTACCCGGGTACCAAAAGGTGCAGCTTTAATTATTACCCCTACAGCGATCTCTTTATGAAAACACAAAGCAATAGTATACGGGCATACGATAACTGCGAAACATTGTAATGATATTTTTATATTTTTTCCATTCTAAAAATGTCTGCTGTTAGTTGGTGAACATATGCCTTTTGAGGTTAGCAAACATGTATGTACATTTTTATATCATGCCGATCGCTTCATCAAACAAAAAACGGCAACGCTGTTGTGTAAAAAAAAAAAAAAAACTCCAAAAACACGTGCATGTACATTCTCATTTATTAACGCACATCATGTACATAAAGAAATTTCAAGCACATGTTAATATTTTGCCGCCATATTGGTTTTCGTTTATCTAGATCCTCGGTTATCTCGACGCTTTTTGGCAAACCCCGAGGCCGTCAACATAACCGGGTTCTACTGTAATTGGAAAAATCCACCTCTTAATTTTTCAAACAAAATGACTGCCAAAAATACTCATTACATCATAAAAAAGACAAAAACTGTTTTATAGCTCTCCCTTATAATTTTATTCCCCTGAGAGAATTTTTAAAATTTGGGACCGAAAGCGAATTTCGATCAATTATTTCACAGGCGTTTTGTTTTAAAAAAAAAACAATTTTGATGAAAAACCTCACAATAAATCATAGTGTTGAAGGCTTGATTGAAGTTGATTTATATATCTTTGAAAATTCAACACATTGTATTGGGTCATATAAAAAATGTAATCAACTTCAATGCACATCTCGACAAATACATTTTATCATTTCTAATTTAAACTAACTCCGTTACTAAAGACTGCATGCTCCTAAAACAGGTATTCTCCAACGACATTATTTTTTACATATCCCAAAAAGGCATAACCAAAGAACCACACAATTACAGTTATTCTATAAATCTCAACGAAAAAATATGCGTACTACACAGATAATTTTTAAAAAAAAAAAAAAAAGCAAAACACAAACCTACGAACCAAATCATTAACAACAGCAATGTCAGTACGCACATCCTAGGGGCCTTAAAAAAATCGACCTCGCTGAAAACAACGGACTGCTGCCCGGCCAGTACCACTGACTTGCCAGGATAAAAGAGGGACACGAGGAAGCTAGATATAAATGCTAGGGCATCTGATACAATGAATAAAAAAATATTTTTTTTTAAATTGAACAGAAACATTGGAAAATGTTTGAGTAACAACGAAGCAATGTTACAAAAGATGGCCCTTTTGAAAAGCACATTACTAATGGGATTAACGAACGAAAAAAAAAATCAAGGCGATCCACAATGTCCACACATAAAATAATTAATATGTTTATTTTAATCATCAGTGGCAACACATTCTTCCAATCGAGCCGATCCATTGCTTTTGGCTTCCATGCGCGGACCTCCAGGCCCTCTCTACATTGTCACACATCCTCGTGTTGGTCTACGTATGAGCCGTCTGCTCCTTGGTTTCCCCTTACAGCACTCCACAATCCAGAATCCATGCAAGGTGTCGCATCCAGCGATACATGTCTTTTTTAATTGCCGAGACTTCCGTAAAATAATAGAAAATAACTATCATTATTTTTAAGAATCCGAATGTATTTAAATCGCTTCATTCTTTGGCGTTATGGTCAGCTTGGCTCATTCTTATATATATTATATGTGTAAGGTCAGTGTCTATTCATGGTTGATTTTAAGATAACGTGATATTCCTGAATTTGGAAAATAATTCCGCCTATTTATTTTAAAACAAAGGGATCGTTTTTTAAGGTTAGAATACGCTTTGATAATTATTTAACATATGTGTGTTCTGATGTAAAAAAAAAAAAAAAGGCTGATGCAGTGCCATAGCTAGTGTTGGTGTCACCAGAGGGGGTCAAATCTTTCTGCTGCCCCTTTCACGTAGTAGATTGAAAATGTAACTACTATTTAGAAGGTGGAAAATGAAGCCCAATTAGTCCGCAGCCCTTTAAAAAAATTATAATAATGACGTGAACAACGGAATTTTTAAAGAAATTTTTTTGACGTAACTCTGGTAATTCACAATATTACGAAAACAAAAGTATTCCCGAAGTTCATCTCATTAGTTTATAGTTTCCATTATTTCAAAGCCAACATTTTTTAAGTAATCAAAACTCAAGAGCACATTGTAAAATATAATTAAAAGTTAATAACATTAAGACGGAAGGATAAAAAAATATAATTTTTAGAAAAAAAAACAAAATTAAACCTCACGGAAACTATTTTTATAAAGTTAAAATCATTAGACTAGCACCGCCAATTTGGCATCTTTCCCGTTATATAATTTCGCTTTGAAAATTTCCTGCTCACAAACGTGTGGCCTTGTCGACGCGGAGGCTCGTTGTAGGGGATTTCTGGGTGAGTGCTGTAGTTTGTACTTTGTACAATTATGATTGAAATGTATTTATTATATTCAAATTAAGATTTTATTATTTATTATTTTGTGTATAGAAAAAAAAATACATTTCTTAAACAATTTTTTTCTAAGACTATCCTTATTAATAAAATTGACAATATGTTTAGATTAAACCCAAACATTTTAAAAACATTTCAGAAATTATATATCTTTTTATAAAGTCCTTCTAAACAAGATTTTATAATTGAAAAAGTTGTGAAACATCAAGTGGTTATAAACTTCTCTTTAAATTAAATAAGCTAAAAATTGTTTCCCTTTTTAAATTAGACATATTATTTTCTAGGAAAAAAAAACAATTTAGGGAAAATCCAGTGGCACTAAATACTTAGTCTAGGAAAACCCGATTTTTCAACATTGTATCCAACCTTGGTTTGAGTGCCACCGGGGCAAACTCTCAAAACTGTGCTCTCCCGACCCTTGTGAATTATCACATTTATTCAGAGTGGCATTGCAGCTAATACGTGATATCACTGCATTAGCTCGTGCATCTGAATTTTTTAAAAACAATGTTCTTAACTCTAGCTCAGAGCGGGCGCCTCAACCATCCATTAATTAACGGAAAGTCTGTAAAAAAAAAACTTTAACTTTCTATGATGTGACCGTAAAAAAAATGTTAAACAGTTCTTTAACAATTCTTGAAAACCCACCAATGTGATTTTAAAAAAATGTATGTAATTAAGTCATAGAGAAGAGCAATCAAACATTCGTGTGAGACTGATGCCATTGGCTCTTAACTTATATGAGAGTGTTGGTTTTAAAGTGACGTCACACTTTTCACTTGGACATGATTATAATTTAAAATGTATTCTAAACAGCGTAATGTCAATGAATGTGTCATCTATCGTTATTAGTTTCTTTTAAAATAAAATAAAATAACGGATATTAGCACTGATCTAAAGATATCACATTGCTGTGCCAATGTAAACATAATGAAAGAAACATATTTAGGTCTGCCCACCCGTATGACTGTTCTTACTCTATCGCATTTTGCTTCCTCAAATCGAAAAATACACGTTTAAAAAATAAAATTTTATGTTAGGATCAATTTGAAATTTGAGTTTTTATGAGTTTCTTAGACAATGTTACTCCTCAAAATGTTTGGTGATTATCTCTGATTGGTCGCTTTCTTTGGTTAATAGTCAGAGGCTTACTGAAAGAAAACTCAATGAAAACTACGAATACCCTGTTTTGGGCTTTGTTTAGCCAATTTCTGCCTAACGTACTTTTAAAGAAATGTGTCTTACATGCCGAAATTAAGGAATGTTATAAGAAGAGCACGATAATGTGAAATCTTGAGTGAAAATATTTTACGCCGGTGAGAAATTTCCCGAAGTTCATCGATCGAACATATTTTTAAAACGAAAACACAGAAACTGTGGGAAATGGTAATCAAATAAACAAATGTATATAATTTTTTAATTTTTTTGAAAAAGATCACCAAAGTCATAACGATATATATTTATATAGTAGGTTTTGTTTTTTTTTTAAATTATTTGGAAAGTGCTTCTAATGTGGCAAAATGGCCGTATGAAAACCACAGAGCTATTTTCTCTATGTCTATGATGAAAACTCGCCTGTTAATTTTCCCGCTCACTCGCAGGTTCATCCTTGTTGACCTGGCAGCTGGTTGTTAGAGATTATTGGGCGATTGCAATATCTGTTACTTTTAATAACCATGATAATAATATGTTTCTTGTGTTCTGGAGATTGCGATCGTTTAATATTTTATTTAAAAAAAAATTAATTATATATGTTAAATGTATATAGTTTTACAATTCTATTTTAAACAATATTTTTTTGTTTCTTTTTTTTTTATTAATCCTTTGTTAAAATATTATCAAGAACACTAGCTGACCTATTTTTATGTATCAGTATATAATAATACAAATAGTATTGTTTATTTATTTATTTATTATGGTGTCTGTTGTTTTTTATACAAAAATTTTAAATTGTATGCAATTTCTTAAATAATTTTAAATGGGTTATTTCCCTTATTAAAAGAATTTGAATTTTCTAGGAAATAATATAATCAAGGAAACAAGTATTAACAATTTGGAATCCAGGGAAAACCCGATAACTCAGCAACATTAGACACACAAACAAAATATTGAATTTCTTAGATTTTAAAATACACATTTCAAAACTTTTTACGGGTCATTAAACGATATTAAAATAATTAATATGACTACAAATACATTTAATAACGAATTTGTATAGATGAAGGAAAAATTCAAAAACAATAATTTAAAAAAAATGTATTTAAAAATATTTTAAAACACATTTTGAAAAGGATTTCGCAAAAAACAACAACAACCAATTATTACGTTTTTGGTATCTTTTAACCCTTTGAACCCTCGATCCCGCTTTATCGGTCCGCGCCTTAAAAATCCACAACCCGCCAGACCGATATATCGGTCTCCCATTCCTTACCATAGATCGACAGTCCGTATGTAAATGTGCTATAAATACTGAGTTCATGGTTTATCACGTGACTTGGGAAAGGTCACAGTAATGGCCGCGCCCATGGTGCATTGTTTTTGTTATGTTTTAGTAATGTTTTTCGATGTATAGAAGTGGCGAAAATGCAATAATTACTTTTCTCAAGGACACAAATTAGAGTAGTTTTATGATAATGTAAATAATTTAGATAATATTTATTTGAAAAAGGAGTGAAATAAGTAAATAGACAATGATAGTGACGATCGATTGACTACAACTTCTAGTTCTAGTGCTATCGATGTGTTGTTAGGGAATAAACTAAACAAGGTATACCCCCTAGTTCTAGCCTTGGCTTTTATGAAAAATCAGGGCGTATAAATGACCTTTTACTATGACATTTTACAACATTTCTAAGACAATTTTATTTATGTGATACATTTTATAATACTAATGGACTACTAACAGACACATTTAGATTGAAATAAATAAAATTTATTTAATTTTATAATCATTTGATTTTGTTTGCTTGTGTGTCAGTGTGTGGACATTTTTTCACAGGAGCCCAAGCCCAGGGGATTAAGTATTTTAGGCCAAGGAGCCAAGGGTTCAAAGGATTAATGTGAAACGCATTAAAGAGCTTAAAAATTGACGATGATATTTTCGTTACTGCTAATATCGTGGCATTATTGAAAGTTATTTTTTTTAAAATGTTTTTAAATTTTTGATTTTGTTAATTTAAGAAGCCTTCAAAATCTGCTATTACAATTAGCCAAATAGGCTATTAGTTTTATTGATTAATTTTTAAGACAGCTATTTTTAAAAAAAACTCTTTAATAACCTGTCCCAATTGTCTCAGCCACAACACGACAGCAAGCACATAGTAAGGTCGTTTTGGGAATGGCTGCACCTATAGGCACACGGCTACCAGAATTGAGAGGTTAGGATTAAAAAAGTATTAAAAATATTATTGTTGGGTTTGTAAGACAAATTAGACTCTATGCTATTCGGATGTCATTTGTGGTAGTTTATTTGAGTAAAACTGAAGAATTAAGATTACAAACGTATAGTACATTCAATTATCTTTCATTTGATACATCATTTGGTCTTACAAACCCAACAATAATATTTTAAATCGTTTTTTAATCCCAATCTCTCAATTCTGGTAGCCGTTTACCAATAGCCACTTCGTTTGGGAAAACGTGTTTGTTATGTGTTATTTAGTAAACGACCGATGTAACATGTTGGCGTAAACAGGCCTGACAATGTTGTATTTTCTCTAATTCACTAAAGTAGCCACAAGGAGACCGAGGGGGCGGCCGCTCAACCACTGACTGTTTTAGCAAAAGTGGGGCCTTCTTAAATACATTTATAAATAAATATTTCCAGTACAGATGTTACATAGAAAACATCGTATTTGGATATATTATTCAAAAGACAGCAAAATAAAAATGATTCGTTTATTTTAATGCCTTACTCAATTATATTGGTGATGGATTTATTGTTAATTATTATTATTATTATTATTATTATTCGTATAATAATAATCATTATTATTTTTATTATTAATATTATTATTATTATTTGCATGTTATTGTAAAAAAAGTATATATGTTTGCAATGAATTATGGTTTAATAATGAGTTCAATAGCGCGCAAAATATAGTTCTTGTTAACTACGCTGAATGATTTTTTACATAACGCAACTGCGTTTGGCGCGTAATATTTTCTTTTCGGAAAATGAAATCGTCTCATTTTAAGTAAAATGAAAAAAAAAATCGGATTAAAAGTGTTTGGGACACATAAATATTTAATATACTTGATGGTCGGGAAATATTAAAGTGTGCAATGACGTATCATGGGGGGAAGGGGTGTAGCAAAAATTGGGATTCGTGAATGTGCTTTACTTGATTTCATGTTTATTCCAGTAGCTTTAGTAGATGGTGTGTCCCCGCATTGCTGCCGCCAATGTTTGACGCACTATATCTAGCATATAATATATGTAAGTATGCTACCCATATCTTTAATGCACTTTTGCGTTTTTCAACGATGCACACAGTTCTGGGCAATCTTTGTTGGACATGAGTAATACGACGCAGTTAAATTTATATAATTTTAAAACATTGTATTTGCTAATATTTGAATTGCCTTAAAGAGAAACTTTAAAAAAAAAGTTTTTATGTCTTTTGCTGCTGAAATTTGCAGTTCCTAAAAGTTCTTTTAACTTAACGAGATTACATTATTAATTAAAGTGAGTTAGGATCCGCCATGCTTTTTGGGGTGTGAGGCTGGGACGTCATATAGGTAGGAAGTGTGGGGCATTTGCCTCCCCCCCCCCCCCCGAACTTGCAAGTTTTTATTGATATATACTGTGGCGCCTCCAGTTATAAACAACTTAACAAGTCAACCAGGATTTTGTGTTGCTCCCCACACACCCCCTTGGAAAAAAAAATCCCTGAAATGATGCCCCCTGATCTGGGGGAGGGGATTCAGTAGGCGTTTTGAAGATTTCACTCCTGTTAGTTTCAAGGCTTGGCCTCGTAACTGCTCTCAGCAGAGGTCATTTAAAAAGCTAAGTTCGACACAGGGAAAAAGCAATGACTGTGACTCTCAAGATTTAATAAAGCGTGCATTTTTTTTTTAAATTTTAACACCAGGGTATACTGATCAATACATTGTAATTACTGTTGGTTCGTCCATCTCATGCGGAAATGATCAATGCTGGAACATGACCAAATAGCCTAGAATTGTGCTGTATTTGTTTAAAGTGGTGGAGCGTTGCGGAACTCTCTCGTCACTGCTTATTTTATTCAATGGCAAAACTTTTTTTTTTTTTAAGACTTTAATGAGATATATGGACGTTTGCAAAAAGAGCATGAAGGAAGCGAACATTGAAGTCAACAAATGGGAGATCATTGCCGAACAACGTTCCAGCTGGCGAACGGCAGTGTACGAAGGAGTGAAAAAGGCAGAAGATGTGCGGAACGAAGCCCTTGCAAGAAAAAGAACAGCACGGAAGGCCAAAATTAACCAGGAATCATCATTCTCCTGCGTGAAATGCAGACGAGATTGTCATTCCGGGATTGGCCTAGTGAGCCACTCGTCGAAGTGTAGGACTACAATATAGCTACTCCATCGTCTCGTGAAGACGGAAGGATGCCATATTATAATTAGATCAGATTGCATTTGATGGCGAGCACTGATTCTTCTGTCCTGCTTTTCCCTCTACGTAGGAGTTACCGGAATTGTGTGTGTGTCAATGTCGTACTTCCTTCGGGACTCAATCTCTGGTTTAATTTCAGAGTTTTCCTTTTTTTTTTTTTAAGATGGACTGCCAACCGATAAATTTTAACCTAAGACGATATTTAGTAACGTTGCTGGCGTAAATCGGCAACAATCCGAAACATACAGAGTTACACATGAATTTGTGGCAATCTTTTTATATATATCACGCTTCTGGTGTGACTCGTGGACTGCTTGTTAATTAGCGAATTCGGTATTGAGAGTAGATTAAAAATAATTCTATATGTTTAAGAGAAATATGGATCAATAATGTGTTCAATAGCGCGCAAAATATAATTCCCGATAACTACGCTAAATGATTTGTTTTTAAATCACGCAACTGCGTTTGGCGCGTAATGTTTTCTTTTCTGAAAAGGAAATCGTCTCAATTTAACTTCATTTAAGTACGGTGTTGTTTAAAAGTGGTTGGGACATCAGAATATTTAATGTTGTTCATGGGCGTGAATCAAAAAGTGTGCAGTGATTCATCATGGGGGGAAGAGGTGTAGCGAAAACTGGGATTCTTAAATGTGCGTTACTTGAATTTATGTTTTGTCACGTATACCTTTAATAGATGGGAAGTTCACGTATTGTGGTCATGGGGCTAGTGCCGGCCATCCCAGCAAACAATTATCTCACCCCAGAGAAGCCAGGTCGATTAATTAAAGCAAAACACTCACTAAACACTGACTTAACATCTGACAACCCCATGAGAAATTACACCCGGAACAATAACAAATGCTTCACTGTGCCTCGGAGTAACACAGTGCAACATAAACAATCATTCTTTCCAGGCACAATAATCGCTTGGAACCACCTGGACAATACCGCCGTGACCTCGACATCTATCGAAAGCTTCAAGGCTGCCCTGGCATCTGCTATGAGCCGTTAGGATGGCATCGCTTCCCCAACCGTTGCATATATGCCAGTATATGGACGCAGCAACGTACCCTACCAGAACCAGAACCAGAATGTTTGGCGGGTTTTATCTTGTTATAATTAATTTATGACAATGTATGTTGTTTTACGACATTTATTCATATATTTTCTTAGAAAATCACCGGAAAAAGACGAGTTAAAGATAAGGACCCTCACAATTTGAACAACCTAGCCACTTCTATATAGTAAGTACTAATTAAAAATATTTACCGCTATTTTGTCCTATTCCAATTTGGATTAAGACCGTCAGACCTGTCGGCCACACAGCACCACATTTTTATAAATACTCTTCGTGATATTTTGCATATTTTCTTAAAATTAAAATGAGAGGTAAAAATATATATAACCCGTGCTCAAGATAAAAAAAATATAATTGAACATCGTTGAGCTATTAATGTAGAATTAATTTTTTTTCTTTGCTAGTCTTCGTTTTTTTTTTAACATTAATATTAGTTTTTGTAAACACTTGACAACCTAAAACAGGTTGGGCTCAACAAAAATGGAATTTAAATAGAATGGGTTCATCTTAGACTGATTTTCCAAACTCATTCCATACCATTTTCATAAAATATTATTCACTTTATTTAGATGGAGCACCGGGATAAATGGATGTTAAATCAAAATTTTTTTTACTTTATCATTATAAAAGCAATAATTGACGTGGAACTTTTAGAAATAATTTGTAGAGTTTTTGAATGAGTTACTAGCTTGACCATGTCCTGTAGATAAAATTCAACTAATAACAAAAGAGAAATTATGAACACTATTTGCCATTTAAGATTCCACTGTCAGAAAGCGGTGGCTCTCTGTGGCGTAATGATGCACACTTTGGGAACTATGATACTCGACACATCCAGTTCTTTGAATTTAAAGATAGATTTTTGCTGTCCCAAAACTATGTTTTAGTAAACAGTAAAGCCCACCTTTAACGACAACATCAGTGGTAATAATGCTTCTCCTAAGGACAAAAAAATCATAGTTAGATAACAAATAACACAGGCCGACAATAACAACCCTTGGTGTCTTAAGTTTTATTTCTGTTCTTAGTGTTATTTTGGGAGCTCATTCTGAAAATTGAATTGGCATTTTCGTAAGAGCTCTAGTTTTTAAGATATTTTTAAATCTATTTTAAAATCTGCTTTCTCTATTTCAATAATATATAAAAAGTATAGTTTGCTGAATCGGAATATCAAAAGAATAAATTTTTACTTAAATGGGAAATATATCTATGTGAATAACCAAAACGTTTTGGTCGTCTTTTATAATTCACACAGGCATGGAACTGTAAAGTGGTAAAATCTGCTTTGCTCTGATTAATTAATTCACACATATTTTGATGACTAATGATTATTTTATTAAACAGCAAACATTTTAATTTCCAAAGCTTCCGTTTCTGATCTTTTAAGACAATTACGCGTATATTTTTTTTTCAAAATGTAGTAAATATGTGAGTACTTGAAAAAAAAGGTATTATGTTATTAAGTGCCAAGTTTGGAGCTCAAGATAAGATTGGGCTCTTCATATTGTATGCAACACGTGTACGGATCAAGTGATCCAGTCAACAAATGCTTTCGTCCAGATTTATGGAAAATAATGTATTTCAGTCTGGAAAAAAAATTATTTCAGAAAAGGATAAACGACAATTTCTCTCTGAAGACTAGAATTTAGTATTGTGACGTGATAAACTTCCTAAAATAGCATGTTAAGACCAACCCAACTTTGTGACATATTTTCATTAATAGTCGATTGGTGATTTTTTTTTTTTTTTGTATTTTAATAGATGGAAAAATGGGGCACTTTTCCAATCAGGTAATTCTCAGGATTAATTAAAAAAAAAATACAACGCCATGTCCTGTTTCTTTAGAAAGATGCATTTCTATTTTACAAAATAATCATCGGTGGGAGATATGTGTACATTCTAAAATGATACCCCCTCCTTTTCGGTTTACGCAGTGGCTACACGAGTACTCTTACTGCTCATGTCTTTTGTAATCGTAAGGGCCAAACGTGAAAAGTTGGCGAGAAGAGATTTGTCCCCTAGGGGAATATGGTGGTCAGATAAAAAAAAATTTATTCACTTAAGCTCTAGTAAACAGGATAGAATATATATTAGCAGAGGCACCGCCTTCTGCGGTATTTATTGCAACGGGGGGCGTCAAGATGGCAGCATACGAATCTTTGAGAGCAGTCTGGGATATCTCACAAATATGGCAAACAGCATCTCATTACCACAATCATAATATGGAAGAGTGTATGAAATAAAAGATCACCGAAAACCTCTTAGTAGCACACCGTTCTGAATAAAATCGTATTAAAAGGGTCTACACCAAAAATAACAGAGCCTTATATCAGCTGATCAAATGTACATACAAACAAGTCCAACATTTGAAGCATCATATTTTGTATTGTCCGGTCAGAAGAGAAAAAAAACTGCTCAAAAACATGACTATACGAAAGTTATCCACTATTTTAATCTCCACGTAGCAACTAACTTTTTATCAGTTACCTACTGTTATAACTGTTTGATTGATTTTTCAGAAGTGAAAATGGCACACGAGAAAATGAGCTACAACTTTATGTTATTTGGAAAAACCGGAGCTGGAAAAAGTGCAACAGGAAATACATTGCTGGATCGAAATTGCTTTAAATGCTCAATATCTTTTAATTCGTGTACAGAACCTCCAGATAAAGAATCGAACGAATTTGGCGATTATATATTTAATGTTGTCGACACACCTGGAGTCCATGACACTAACAAGTCAAATGAAGAAATAATAAAAAATCTACACGAAGCAATGAGCCTTATCCCCGAAGGATTCAACGCCTTGATATTTGTACTAAAGATGGGGGATAGAAGCACAAAGGAGCTGCTTGACACAATTAAGGCAATAAAAGCTTTATTTGGTGACTCAACGTTTCGTGAAGTCTGCATCATCGCTCTTACAAATGGCGACGATGCTGAAAAATATGGGCTGAATAACACGAATATCCAAGAGTGGTTAAAAAGAAAAGAAAACGTGAGACCAGGCTCTGAACTTGAGACTTTGTTGCGAAAATGTGACTATAGAGCTGTCTTGTTTTACAACAAACAATCTGATAAACGCGAGGAGAGTGTGAACCAACTCTTGAGCTATATCAACCCACAGGCGCCTCGTTACACAAAACTACATTTTCAAGAGTGCGCCGCTGCGAGGGACGAATATGTCACCAGTTTGGGTTATCCAGCAAAAAGAGCTAAGATTCAGACGCAGATCAGCCTTCTTAAAGCAGTTGTTGAAGACATTTTGAAATACGATAAGACTAATATTGAGCCTGCTTTGTCAAAAATCAATCATCTCAAACAAACTTTGGAGACCGAATCCAATGGCACAGACTCAATGGATGACCTTAAAATGCAAGTCGCTTACATAGAATCTACATTGAAAAAGCTCCCAGAAGATAAACAACAAAGAAGAGAAGCATTACAAAATATAGATTATAAGCTTGCAGGGATGAAAGCGGCTGGTGGAGTTTTGTGTACGTTTGGTGTCGTATCAGGATCTGCCGCAATTATAACCCCATTCTTAACTGCAGCTAGGGTGGTAGCGGTTATCCCCGGGGTTGGAATGGCGCTTGCATTAGGGTGTTTAGCCGTATGTGCTACAGTAGTAGGTATTTACGCATTGTCCAACGCATCTAACAACTCAAAGAAAGACCAATAGACATGAACATGGGAATACAAGTTAAGGGCTGGCGAAAATGTTGATATTTTGTTAATGATAAGACGTTCCCTCACATTTGAGCCTAAATACTTATATTATATTTCTTATCTTACTCTTATCGTCATCTTTTGTCAACATTTACCGGGGAGCACCTCCGGGGTGGCGGGGGTGTTTGAGTTAAGCCTCAAGGTTGAAAGACTGCTGGAGTTTCATGGTGTGAATTTTTAAGATGCCTTTAACGCAGTTAATAGACGACTGTGGTCTACCTCTTACCCTGAAACTGGACTACCTGCAATGCACGATTTTTGACTGCCTTTCAAACCAGTTGGCCGGATCAAACTTTGCTATTGGGCCATACTCTGGCTGATTGGGATGACACCTACAATTTTTTTTTCTATTTCCTTGTTCCTTCTCCTTTTTCCAGCTACTCACCTTAAAAATCTCATGCAGAAGATAAAGATTTTTCTTTCAAGACTTTTATTAGAAGCTCAGGACTGACACTAACAAGTAAAGCCTGGAGTAAATGTACTAAATAGCCTGCCTTTGGTCTCCGACTTTATTCTTTTTTTCCCCCCATAGTTTAAGGCCTTTTAGTAGCTGAGTGCATTTGCCATTTACTCGCTTGTCTCTATCCCATTGTTATCCTCTGGCCAAAAAGGCATCACCGAAATTTAAAAGTACCTTACTCTCATAAGTTTATTCAATAAAAGATAAGCTATATTTCAATATTAATCAAATTCGCGACACATGTATGTGGAAAGGGGCTTGGTGTTGGTGTTTGTTACACGTAAAAAAACAGGGGCTTAAAGTATTTTATTTTAACCATTCAATAACGATTCAACCAGTTAGTCGATGCCCTTCAACTGAATTCACTTCTTTTTAATTTGTTGTTAAAACACCTATTTGTAAATCACAACTTCGGCGAAATGAAACAACTCAAATCTAATTTAGACAGCAGAGGATATTATAGATGTCGTCAAACATGTACATTTTTACCTTAGAAGCCGTGCTTAATCTGTTACGGAATTCAATTAATCAAGTTTCAAAGATATTTTTCCCCCTTGTAATAATAGAAACTGTATTAATCTCCGTTAGTGAATCCCACAGAGCCTCATTGGCTCCCACAGAACTATATGCACACGAAGCACGCGAACCGCGTGCTGGTCATTCCGAATACCAAGCAGCGTGCGGGTGTCAAGTGAAGATTTGCTAGAGACTTTTGTACGGATTCCAATTTAATCTAGTGAGTTTTATATTGTTCTAATTCCCAGGCCCCACTGTATTTTTTTTGTTAACGTTGACATAAACATTAAATTAATCAGTAAAAGTGGTTTAACTTGTTTTAGATTGCTGTCTTTTGGATATTCGGTAGCTCTCACGCAAAAGCTGTTTTTATATTTAAATCACTTAAACTATCTAAAATGTAATTTATATTACTTGAAATCTATGAAACGTACTTTTTATATCCTTTGAATTCTATGTAATGTAGTTTTTATATCTTTTGAATTCTGTGAAATGAAGTTTTTAATGTCTTGAAATCTTTGGAATGAAGAGGCCGCCATCTTTTTTCAGGCCACAAGAGATGTTATTGATTTGTTATACACAGTAACATGTATTACTGAAAAGGCCATTTTTTAGCACTTGGCATACTATGATGATATGTAGCGGAGTCAGTGCACGTGTAATCCATAATATAATTATTATTCTACGTAGGAGGATCATGATTCGCACCATCATCTGGTATGTTCCGGTACCACTGCCCATTGGTCTCATAAAGGTTGAAAATTAGTGCCTCTCATTTTAAAATAATCGTATTAAAATTGCAGTTTTAGCATTAGTTAAATTTTTGTTTGTTTCTGAATTAACTTAATAATGATTATAATGTGAGGGGAAAGACATTTAGTTGCGTCACTAAACCCCTCCTTTTGAGATTTTTTTCACTTAGAAATTTTTTTAAGATATAGACCATTTTAATTTTAAATAAATATCAACATATTTTTTTTTAAAGTTATCCGAAATGATGGTTTATAAATTTCCATAAAAATAAAAATTAATATTAAAAAAAAATAAAACAAATTGGAAAGAATTGTTCGTATTTTGAGAATTTCAGATTGACTCCAGTTTTTTCTTCATAAAAAAAATAATATCAATATATTAATAATGCACTATGTAAATAGTTTATTTCTAACGTTTTCTTAACCATTATATTTTTATTGGTACAGGTGATACGATTATAACGTTTGTTTTGTTAATTAGTCCGTTTCCTTAATTTTATAACAAAGAGTTTTATTACAAATGTGTACGTACAACCATTGTAACACTTTAAATTGTTTCATAAAGCAACCTTTTTGGCTGTCTCTGCAGATTATTTCGTTAAATATGCCCGGAAAACTAAAATAACTTTTAATTAATTCATCAATTTGGCACCAGCTTAAAAACACGTTTTTAAAAAAAAATTAACCAGCTGAAATATCTATGGCGACAAATTTTGAGTTTACAGATTGACATGAATGTAAATTAAGACACATAAAATAAGATAACTTAGTGCTTTTTAACCTGTTCTACAAGAGCTTTAAGGGCACTCTTTGCCATTCTTAAAGGCTCATCGGCAGCTCCAGGCAAAACTAAAAAAAAACTAACTATTTAAAAGACATAAGGTAGGCAGAGGGTTTCACTTTCAACATTGATTCTTAAAAGGCCTTCTCGAGTCAAAACGTTTGGGAACCAATGGATCTGATCATACAACACAACCTCGAATACATTTTAAGTAAAACGCTTTGCTTATTATGATAAATCTATTTTATTCTGTAATTTTATTGTATGAACGCTCACATGAGAGATGATAGTCGTAAATGTTTTTTTTATAAAATGCTCTTTTATTTATCATCTGCTACACATTTTCGCAGACTCCATCTTAAGAGTAAAAAATGTTTTGTATAGTACTGGTTATTTTATGTATGAAACGTTATTTTATATTCGTAAATATGCATAGCAGAGCTCCAAAACCGGTGTGCGGCCGACGCTTGTTGTGCCACGAGATGACACTAGTTGTGCCACGAGATGATGCTAGTTGCGTCATGATATGACGCTAATTGTGCCACGAGATGACCCTAGTTGTGCCACGAGATGACAATAGTTTTCCACGAGATGACGCTTGTTGTGCCATGAGTTTACCCTAGTTGTGCCATGAGTTGACCCTAGTTGTGCTACGAGATGACGCTAGATCTGCTACGAGATGACACTAGTTGTGCTACGAGATGACGCTAGTTGTGCTACGAGATCTTCTTCTTCTAAATATTTGGGGCACACGATCAATTTATTGATTATTCTGGCTCCTTTGCATGTAGGCGGGATTTGCATTGTTTCTGTGCCTGGTGTTGATGAGGATATTTCACTGGTTGCAAAGGAAAATATCGTATTCTTCCCTACAACCTTAGTAAACCGAGTTCACTTTCCACGAATGACGTGAACACCTATGAATTACTGTTAAACCCAAACTGCTTCATAAGCAGGATAAATGTTTGAGCAGCAAATGTGACTCGATCTTGTGCTGTGTGGACTGTTATAAACTGTAAAACGGCCAATATAATTTTTTCTAATATGGTTGTTTTTCCATCAAGCAAATGGTATCATTTGCATTTACTAATGTTTTATTTTTAAAATATAATATATAACCTCAAATCTAAAAATGTGTTTTCTTTCTTAATAATTAAACAGAAATTAATATCTTTAACATAAAGAAAATGTAGTTCTGGCACTAAGTACTTGCTTCTCTGATATGTCCGCATTAGGTCGTATTGTACCGGCGAGTGCTATGCATTTTTAATTCCAAAGAAGCTAAAGCCATTTCCAAGTTATTTTGCCAGTAGCACCTAAACTCTTTTTAAGTAACCACACCCACTTTATATCCTTGTATTTTTTTTAGCAATACATTTGGTTCGGTCTTTTTTTAATGAACTTTTGCTGTTCAATGTGTATCATCTTAAGCACTGTTTGATTTTTTTTTTTTTTTTAAATGTCAAACTTAACAAATTTATCGCCGTAGTTACACAAACTGTCGCGCGCTTGTAAATAGGCACAGCGCGTGCGATAGTATCCAATCAATGGTTTTAATTTATAAATTTATATATCTATAAGTAAACAAACTGCCATGCACTTAAGTCTTAATTTAGCCAGGTTGGGCACAATGTCAGTAAATATAATGACATGTGCTTATGGGTTATATAGACTCGCCGTGGGCCTTGTTTTAAAGCTGTATCGCAGTCCAACACTCTTATAATTAGTTAATTGAAAATGTCAACTTTCTAGATTTTTATGTCAATTTACGCGTGTAGTACTTTAGCGTCCTCGCTCTAAAATTAGTTGCCAAACAGTTTGCTGATGTAAAAATAATTGTAAAGTTACTTCATTCCATCGCATCTAAAATAGATTAGAAGAAGAAAACTGTGTCGTGGTCATAACTTGAACCCAGAGGAATAATCTATTTGATACATACAATTATTATAGATTTAATCTATTTGCCTTTTTGCATGAAATGAATACTTTGCATTACACGTGACGGTATGGCCAATTATTTAGTTGATTTTTTGTCATAACCTGGACTATGTGCATATTTTCCGATATTGCGTTTCCTCTATTCTTTTTATCTATATTGGAACACCCTTCCTGACGCTCTCAGACACAGCCAGACGCTAGAGTCCTTCAAGACAAATTAAAAAACTCAATAAATTTCGCAAACACCTTCTGGGGTGAAGTTGTTTCCCATCTTTTCCAGCTAGTTATTATCTCCCAACTTTGTTTTTGTACCGCGCTTCGAGCCTTTGGGGATGAAGCGTGATTTTTTAAATGAACTTTATTATTATTATATACTGGAGTAAAAATCTTTATTGTTTCAGGACATCATTTTTGTTTTTGGTCAAAATTCAAAACTGTAATTGACCATCACTTTCAACATTATTTCCAAGTCCAAGTCTTCATAATCACACGCATTTAAAAGATGAAGTAACTTTTATCATGACAACCCACAGACACGAGGCCTACAGCCTGAATCAATGAGAGCAATATTACATCAAATCCTTGAAATATTTTACTTTTTTTGTTAAAAGTAAAACTTAAATTTTTTAAAAAAAAGAGAGAAATGAGCATGAACACAGATCATGTTTTTTTAAAAAAAATAATTCAATCTTAAATTCTCTCCTTTAAGTTGTTTGCAGAACAAAAGGAGACCACACATGCATGGACATTAAGTCATGAATTGGAATGTTATTTAGAAAAAGATGGTCTGATCCTAAATATAGCCACGGTCTGAAAGGATGTTTATTACATTTTTCTAATTATATTTTATTCATTTTAGAAAAAAAATATTTTTTTTTGTTTTTTTTTGCTTGCTTTTACTCCATATAATTATTAGTGCTGTAACAATAACGTATTCTTTACAACTACTAGAAAAGTTTTATATAATCAAATATATCTCTATAGCACATATATAGCCAAAATTAAAATAATAAAAATCAGAGTCGTCTTAAAATTGTTTTCTATACAACTCGATTCCTGTTGTCTCAACTGTTTTATTTTTTTTCGTTAATTTACACTCATTTACATTTCCATTATAATATGTTACAACAAGAACAACACACAAAATATGTTTCAGAGATATTTATGATAGTCAGCGTTACAAAATTTGACAAATCCACATCTCAATTTTTCAAACAAAATCACTATAAAAAATACTAATTGCATTATTTAAAAAAGGACACACAATTGTTTTTTTTTTACTCTCCCGTTAAAGCAAGAGGTGGGTTTTTTTAGATTAAAAGTATAACGTTAGCAATTTTCTCCAAAGTGTCTGTGTCTTAAACTCAGTACTGGAAGCACGTCAGATTTAATCTGTTGAAAGGAGCTGTCTTTCGATCGTTTCCAGACACACAGTACAGCCAAAAATTTGTTTAAAATTTAAATCTAAATTTAACAGATCTCAAAGTTTTAACTTATTAATCTACTACAGCTTTTGCATGCCAAAATAGGAAAATCTTCAAACGGCTGTTGCATGAAAAACGTGCAGATCATAACCTAGAAAATTGTAGCCATCATTCAAGTTTACTAATTCTATCTTCCAGCACAACGGTCTTTTCTCTCGTCACCATCATCATCCGTCGCCTATGGCTACAATAAATTACAAACAAACACAAATATAGAAAAAGTAATCTGGAAGGAAATGTTCAGCTTTGGTTAACTTGCTGTTTTGTCCTTCGACTATCTGTACAACAAACACGAACAAAGCAATTGTTTAGACACTGTGAAGTTTATGACAAGATTTATTTCTCAGCGAAGATATGTGAAGCAAAGACTTTGCAACAAAAATTGCAAATACGGAAGGCAAAATCTTACCAGTAGTTAAGATTCTCCTGCGAGAAATGCAGCCGAGACTGTCAGGATCGGCCTAGTGATCCATTTGATGAAGTGTACTTAGCTACTCCATCGTCTCGCTGAGACGTAAGGATGCAATATATATTTCCCTGTGAACATTAACGTCGTAACATTTCAACTTCAAAAACATCCATTATTTTCAAATTACTCACTGATAATTTTTTCCCCTGAAGGAAATTTTAAAATTTGGGACTGAAGCCGAAGTGTGATAATCTACCTCACAGGCAGTTTTAAAAAAAAATTCTTTAGATGATGAACCTCACAATAAGTCATAGTGTTGAAGGCTAGATTGAAGTTCATTTATTATATCTTTTAAAATTCAACACGTTGTATTGGATCATACAATAAATTCAAATCAACTTCAATGTACATCTCGAGAAATACATTTGATCATTTTTAAATTCATCTAACCCCGATACTAAATTCTACATGCTCATAACAAATTTGTTCTCCAATGACATAATTTGAAGCCAAGGAAGACTTCACCCAAAACCAAACTGCAACAGTTACTCAAAAAAACAATCTCAACATGCAGGGGACGTATTAAAATGTTTGTAGTGCCAATAACAAGGTTTTGTTGAGGTATTATAGCCACTATAGTATTTTTTTAATTTTTTGTCACGAAATAGTGACTGCCACTAATCGATTAACTCTGTGAACGATCCCACTGTGAACGACTATCCATCTGAACAACTACCAATGTGAGCGAATTCGACTGTGGTTGACTCCCACTGCGAAAGACTGCCCATGTGAACGACTACCAATGTGAATGATGACCATTGTCGTTGACTCACAAAGAGAGCGACTACCCCTGTAAGCGACTGCTCCTGTGAGCGACTACCCTTATGCATGACTACGATTATCCACTTATGCTCCATTTTCCAAAGCTTGCCACGTTTGTTTCTTAATGTGTGTGTGTGTGTGTGTGTGTGTGGTGCATAACTGGTAGCTTTATCTTTTTGGGCTATCGAATTTTTTTTTTTAAATCTATAGTTATTAGTATATTTTTAGATCCATCTCCCTTTGCAATAAGTGGTTCAACAGTACAAAGTCACGTAGAGAAAAAAAAATAATGGTACTAATCAAGTGGACATTTGAGATGCCATGTACAGACCTGTTGGCACTTCGTGATCTGGATAAACAACAGAGCCACGTCAACTACCACGTGTACAAGACGACCATGTGTAAGATATGTGCGTGTGTATGTGTGTGTGTGTGTGTGTAGCCGGAAACTCCAGGAAGGGTATCTATGTAGATGATAGGATAAATCTACTTTTTGAATAGATCGATTTATTGCAACTAATAAACGTTATTTATACATGAAATATTTTACGTTTTCCACAACGTTTCTGAAAAAAAAAAAACAGCTGGGGTACTCATAACACCTGGGGGGTGGGGGGAGCGGGGTGCGGTAAGGTGGCATTTAGTGAGATTTTTAAAGGAATATTGATAGATCAAGGTAGGGTTTTGACCTTTAATCTGTGTTTAAATGGTACAGATGTTATACAATTTTTTTCACAGAGTACTTGGGCTAACAAGATTAATCGCAAAGCTCTACGGTTCTCCTTCTGTTGTGAATAAAAATAATTTAATCTGGATATTATAAAAAGCAATGAAATCGTCTCATATCATACTCTGGTTGTTGTTGAAATGACATCACACGGCTGTTGGAGAAACTCGGCATAAGGACTAATAATTCTTTTTTTTTAAACAGTAGTATTAGATAAAAGAGTTTATCGCAATATAGTGTATTTGAGTAACAGTGCACGAAGAAGAAAAGTGTGTGTGTTAAACATAGCGTAATAATATTGGTCAGATAAAAGATTTTGAAATTTGACCTCAAATTTACAGATAATTGGGGATTTTCCCAAAACACTTCTTAGGGGAGTAATGTTTTTTTTTTTTTTTTTTAATTTAAATATTTCATTTCTACAGTGCTCTGATTGGCTACTACCGACTGGCCTTTCGGTCGTATTAAAATCTCACGTGACATTTGTTCATGAACACTTTCAAAGTTGATCTGGTTGACGTGGTGCTTTTGGTTGGAGGTTATTTCATGGTACGTGTTGCATCTGTTACTTTGTATAATTAGGATTACATTATGTTTCTTATTTATTATTACGAACTTGTGTTTTACTGTTTCTAAATAGGTCAATAACTTGTGATTTCTATAAATATCGGCCGTACATTTATGACGCACTCAAAACGGAAATTCCAAACAAATATATTTCTGCACAATCTTTCTGTGCATAATGCATTCAAGAAACGCTCAATAAATTTTTTTCACCTAATTTTATATATAATCTTCCTGAAAGAAATCATTTCCTAAACTATGTTTTTTAAATACATATTTCCCCCCCCCCCCCAACCTTTTTTAAACCGCATCACAAACTTGGGTCGTTAAAATATTATACGTGAGCTTAGTTCCTTTAAGTATTTGAATGTGGATTTTAAAAAAAAAGTGTCTGTGGAGTAAGTGTGAGATAGATCCATTATACAATGCTATAACAATTTCTAAAAGTATATGTATTCAGCCCAAATATGAAACAATAATAATTTAGGACCTCCCGGCCACAAACAGAATATTTTCTAAAGTTGAAAGCCTTTTCAAAAATACTTTAACACGTAAAAATCACCAATTGAAATGCTAAGTAGATCAAAGCATACCAGAAAGTTACATGGATCAATATTTAAAATCTTTTTAAGATATATACAAAATTAAATATTGAAGACATCTAGCTAATTTAATTCATCAAATTGTCTTGCGCGTTTTTTTTTTTAAAACTGAAACACTACAGTGAATTTAATTGGTGTACTAACATTATGTTACCGATTATGTTTGTATTTTATTATTCTTCATTAGTTACATATTGTTATTCTCACATACAGTTTGAAATGGCATTATTTCATTAACATTGTGGTCTCCATAAAATATATGTATTTTGACGTATCTTAATTTCATTTCTTTCTAAAGAAAAAAATAACATGTGTCCCCTTTCTTTCAGACACAAACATGGCAACGAGAAAATTAGAGTACAGCTTTTTATTACTTGGAAAAGGAGGTTCAGGAAGAAAGTCCACTGCAGACACACTGCTGGGTCGAGATTACTTTAAAAATTTGTTCCCACATACAACAGAACATGTTATATTGGCATGTCAGGAGTTTAGTGATTACGTCATTAACGTAGTATACACACCTAGGATCTATAGGACCGATCAAATTATTGAAGAAACGTTAGAACTCATCTATGAAGGAAAAAGCTTCCTAGTCGATGGAATTTCCGCTTTTTTATTTGTACTGAGACTAGGCAAAAAATGCACCAACGAGGAGCTGGAAACAATAAAAGCATTTAAAAATTCATTGGGAGCTTCAGTTTTCAGGGATCACTTCATTATCATTTTGACGGGAGGGGAATTTGTTTTTCCGGAGCTTAATAACGACAATATACAAGAGTGGTGTAGAAGTGCGATGAACTTTCACAAAGGTTCTGTACTTCAACAAATTATGATCGAGTGTGACTACAGAGCAGTTTTATTTAACAATAGCGATGAAACGAAACGGGATGCCAGTGTCGACAAACTATTGAATTATTTTCACCCACAGTCTCCACGCTTTACAAATGAAACTTTTAAAAAGTGCGTCGATGCCAGAAACGAATATGTCACGAGATTGGGTTTTCCAGTGCAAAGGAGTGATATTCAGAGACAGCTCAGCCTTCTTGAAAACAATTGTGATGCCATGTTACTACATGATTACGAAAGCTATGATACTCAGATTAAAGACAGGGTAAATAAATTAATGGAAACAGTTAATAATGCCTCAGCAGGCTCTCACGAAATGGATGACCTCGAGTTCAAAGCCAATCAAATCATGGTGAGAATAGAAAAGATTCTTGAAAACAGAGAAGCGCGCAAGAAAGCGATGCAAGACTTAATAGAAGATGTCCGTGCGTTAAAAAGTGCTGGGATTTCAACAACTGCGTTTTCAGTCATTGTGATAACTTGTAAAGCTGCGTTATTGTCTTGCGGCGTTTTACCTGCCGCCCCGATAGGGACCGGAGCTCTTGGAGTCTCTACGCGCATCGATCGTATATTTCATATATATGGGGAAAAAAGCACCAGAGGCGGCACGCAAAGCTGAGTTTAGACCAAAAGTTGATGAAAAAAAAGAAAACTGAATGACAATTGGCATTCACATCTTTTCGTAAAGTTTAAAATAAATGCAAACAACACTGAAATTAATGCTCAACATTTCTCCTAACAATACAAAATTAGTTATCAAATACACTTCACCTTTAAAAAAAAAAAACACGTAACACTATTAAAACAAAATGAATTAAAAAATGGAAATTTTAAATAAGATTTAAATGAAAAAAAAAGTATAGTGTATAAACAGATGGAGCACATGTATATGCATTAGTGATAATATATATATTTGCATATATATGTATGTGTGTGTGTGTGAGTACATTAATATTTATCATACGGTATATGGCCTAACAGCAAAAACAATTATTTGGCCACCTGATGTGAAAACCTGTCAAACATCATGAATTATAAGCCTACAAAAGGTGAGCACAATTTTTTCAGGGCCAGATTATTGTCACGTTGGATAGTATGTGTCAAGGACAATATCGAAGTCCACAACAGGAAGCTTCAACAGGCTTTCTACACCTTACAGCCTTTCCATGCAGCGCCTCCGCAAACAAAGCCGAGAAAAAATGGAAGGGAATTTCGCAAAAAAAAAAAAATGTGAACAGTTTGTAGTTTTTTTGTTCAATATTAAGTTATTTTTGTTTTTAAATTATATATTTCTAGATTTGAACCCCAAAAATTGCAAGTGATTATAATTATTTTTAAAAAAAAAATGTTAATTGAATGTTGGCTGTTTGTATTTAGCGTCTACTATCTCTTAAATCAGTTAAGTGTATCTGTCTTCCCTTATTTTTTACTGTCGAAATGTACTTAGTGGAAACGTCCATTGTTTTAGGTGATCTTTCAGATTATCCCCTACTCTGTGTGTTCTATATTTCAGGTTATCCCCTACTCTGTGTGTTCTTTATTTCAGGTTATCCCCTACTCTGTGTGTTCTATATTTCAGGTTATCCCCTACTCTGTGTGTTCTATATTTCAGGTTATCCCCTACTCTGTGTGTTCTATATTTCAGGTTATCCCCTACTCTGTGTGTTCTATATTTCAGGTTATCCCCTACTCTGTGTGTTCTATATTTCAGGTTATCCCCTACTCTGTGTGTTCTATATTTCAGGTTATCCCCTACTCTGTGTGTTCTATATTTCAGGTTATCCCCTACTCTGTGTGTTCTATATTTCAGGTTATCCCCTACTCTGTGTGTTCTATATTTCAGGTTATCCCCTACTCTGTGTGTTCCATATTTCAGGTTATCCCCTACTCTGTGTGTTCCATATTTCAGGTTATCCCCTACTCTGTGTGTTCTATATTTCAGGTTATCCCCTACTCTGTGTGTTCTATATTTCAGGTTATCCCCTACTCTGTGTGTTCTATATTTCAGGTTATCCCCTACTCTGTGTTTTCTATATTTCAGGTTATCCCCTACTCTGTGTGTTCTATATTTCAGGTTATCCCCTACTCTGTGTGTTCTATATTTCAGGTTATCCCCTACTCTGTGTGTTCTATATTTCAGGTTATCCCCTACTCTGTGTGTTCTATATTTCAGGTTATCCCCCACTCTGTGTGTTCTATATTTCAGGTTATCCCCTACTCTGTGTGTTCTATATTTCAGGTTATCCCCTACTCTGTGTGTTCTATATTTCAGGTTATCCCCTACTCTGTGTGTTCTATATTTCAGGTTATCCCCTACTCTGTGTGTTCTATATTTCAGGTTATCCCCTACTCTGTGTGTTCTATATTTCAGGTTATCCCCTACTCTGTGTGTTCTATATTTCAGGTTATCCCCTACTCTGTGTGTTCTATATTTCAGGTTATCTCCTACTCTGTGTGTTCTATATTTCAGGTTATCCCCTACTCTGTGTGTTCTATATTTCAGGTTATCCCCTACTCTGTGTGTTCTATATTTCAGGTTATCCCCTACTCTGTGTGTTCTATATTTCAGGTTATCCCCTACTCTGTGTGTTCTATATTTCAGGTTATCCCCTACTCTGTGTGTTCTATATTTCAGGTTATCTCCTACTCTGTGTGTTCTATATTTCAGGTTATCCCCTACTCTGTGTGTTCTATATTTCAGGTTATCCCCTACTCTGTGTCTTATATTTCATATTATTTTGATTTTATATATTTTCAACGTGATTATTGGGATTCATCCAATGTAAACGTATTTTAACATACGTAAATAGTGGTATCATTTTTTTGTTGTTGCTATTCTTTACAATTATACGCTTATAATCTGACACAATGATATTTAATCATTTTACGTGTAGTCCTTTTTTTGTGCGTCTTTTTCGATATACAGGTATTAATTTTGTTTATCTTCTCAAAGGTTGTTTTTTTTTTCTTCCACTCAGACCTAACTAATTCTTTTCTTTTCCATGCTTGGACTCCAAGATGATGTAGATCTTTCTCCACATCATCCATCCATCTACGCGTACGCCTGCCTTTGATCCGTTTTCCTCTGGGGTGTCGTTGGTCACCCTCTTCACTCCTCTGTCATTGGGCATTCTTTCTAAGTGTCCCGCCCAGCGTAAACTGTTGTTAATCAACAATGTATGTCTTTTTAGTTAGATCAATGGTAATTTTTTTCAATGTGCTTAATGTATATTAAAACATTATTTGATGTCCATCCCCCACTTTTATTCGACCACAACAATGAAACAGTTTTTGATATATAATTTTGATTAATATACAGATTTCCTCTATAATTCAGCACTGCCCCATTGTAGACCAAGTGCCCCTTAAATTCTTCCAGGTTTTTAACCAACAATTTGGCTTTCTAACTCCCCTTGACGTTGGCACTGCTAATCATGAGAAGCACTGTTCCTAGAGTAGTTTTAAAATAAAGTTACTTACATGTTAAAACGTTATGCTTAATTTGTCAAATGTGACGTATGACAGTATTTAATTAAATCTCTTTGTAAATAAAATGAAGAATACACATTTCTCTAATTGTTTAATATTTTTTATATATAGTTAATAATATTCACTGACTTAAAAAAAAATGTTGTGTCTCCTCACCAACTGATTAAATAGACCGCTGTGGTGTCATTTATTCCAGGAATAGTAATTCTGATAGGGCCTCTCCCTGGTCACGAATTCGTTAGCTTGCATCCGCCCGCACGAATCTATGCCAAGTACCTACGTTTGTAAACGTTCTCTCAAGCTGTTAATGAGTAGTAGATCTTTGGTTTTTATATATGAAACATATTTTATACACGTAAATCTGTATACTAGATATTTTAAGATAGCAATAAAGATCACAGTTAACTCACATTTCCTTCTTCTCTTTTTTTTCTTAATTTATTGCGCCTTGCTGTTAGGTGTCAAATCTTATTTTGACGCAACCAAATCTGGAAATACCTTCATGAAACGAGACTCAAAAAACACCATCAACATCAAAATCTTTGAAAGGGTCCCAGACACAGAGTATCGCTCAGGAAGGTCTCCCATAGCATCGATACCACTTCGTTGCAGGTCATGTTCCGAGTAATGTTTCTTTCAATGACTTCCAGTTGGGTGGCCGGGGGGAAAAAAAGGGGGGGGGGGGTTCAGATTTTCTGTCTGCATGAATCACAACCAATCCTTATGGAGCATTTGTATTACTTAATTTCAAATCTCTCATTTGTGCATTGTGATCATGCAGCATTTTTTTTTAAAGTTGACCGACTGACCAGGGCTTTACGACAGGAAAGAGGTAAGACCTAATTTCCGCCACTTGTTCCTCTCTGCTATCATTAATATATTTGTAAAATAGAGGGATGGAGAGATGAAGGTAACACTATTGACCTTGAACCTTGAAAGTATCACCCTGAAGGACGTCATTCGGAAACATCCCATATATGTTATGATGTTTGTCAAAAAATGCTTGGACTCGGTGTTATCACGGGTAATGAGACTTTGGATAGGTTCAAGAAATTGTTTCATTACGGGTAGGTGAAACTTGACATTGCTACAACATAGACCAAGATTGGTTATGGTTGGTTCAAATTTTAGAATTAATTAACACAATGCCAATGATTAGAAACACTTCTGACCATCATTATTAGAATATATATATATATATTATATATCTCACACTTTACCATAAAACCTATTTTATTTACTTTTTTCTGTCCGATACAATCGTGTCATTACTATAGTCTGTACTGGCATCCCAAAAAAAATCCTTTGTTCTCCAGGAATACATTTGTCTATTGCGATATAAGTTACATTAGCTTCCTGAATGACTTCGGGGTTTGTTTGTTATTTTGCGTTCCTGCGGAAACAGTAGCTCTGTGGACGTCGGACTTCGCTTTGTTATATCTTTTACTTCTGCTCTATTCACATCAAGATTTTCTTCACTGGCAGATTCCTATTAACAGCAGAACTTTTTTGCACTGAATTCCTTTACAGCTTTCCTGTGTTGTTTTTTTTAAATCTTGGGTCATTCGCTAAGGATTGTGGGGCGTTTATCTCTTCCATTTAATGTCATTGGTACGAGTGACCAGACAGCTGCTGTTTAGATCTTGAGTATAGGCGCATCTTAAAGACACTTGTTTTCAGGCTGAAAAGGGTTAAGAAAATCAATAACGGGTATTTCATCTTCAGATTTGCCATGGGCTAAAAGCCGAGCAGCAATATTTGTATCAAGTGAAGTACTGGTAGGAAGGTCGATAACACATTCAGGTATGAGTGATTCCAACTGCTAGGACTATTGGGAGAAGAACACTTTGATTCTTTATACGGACATGTGACAAGACTCTTCAGGGATTATAATCACCTCGGCATCACCATACACTACCAGTTGTTAGAGATAAATTTCAGATGCAGCCTGGATTTCACTGTGGGTGACATATGTGGTACGGGGGGACATATGAGCGTGGTTTTCGACCATGGTTCAGTAGATGTTGCAACACGGCCCCATTGTGTACCACCACGAACCGTTATCAGTTGATAGAAATGTGAGACTGGACCGTACATAAAGTAAGACAGGGAGTCGAAAAAACACGCACCGTCTCCCCTTACAGGCCCAACACGGTGAGGTACCATGAAGCCGTCAACTGCAATAACTCGATGTACTTATATTTTAAAATAACGTTCTGGGAAAAAAATGTAGTTACTGGTATTTTCCTTACATATTATATAGAGTTATCATTTATCTTCGGTTACAAAAAAATAATAAAAAGAAATAAATTATTATTTGTTCAAGTCACAAGATATTTTGGCACTGTAAAAAAGAAATCCTACACGATATCATGCCTGTGGTAAATGTGAGTTAGAATATTGCAGCCATAGGAGCATCAAATGGAAGGTATATGAGCCTATGCCAGCCCCCCCCCCCCCCCACTTTTCCACACACGTTTTCCCCCAAAGCAAAAATAAAAGACAAACTTTTGAGTTACCAGAATAAAAATAATTCAAATATCTCATAAGTTGTCCCACCCCTCCCCCTCCACACTTTCCAACAATGCCCATCAACACTCACTATAGGGCTACGTGAGCATTAGAAAGATTGCACATTTCATTTTAGAAAAAGAACTTTTCAAAGAAAACTGTTTAGCTCCTATGTTGGTGTCCCAGTAAAAAGTATCACTTTTTGAAATAAAATCAGTTTGCACTTTTTTTTTTCCTCTTCCTGTCACTTGGTCCATCATCTATAATTTTGCACCGATTCCGAAATTGGACAGGCCATATCTTTAAACTGTGCTTTTAAATTTTTTTAAAAATTATCTTAACCAATTAAATTTGGTGAATTATAATGGTATATTTATTAGTAAAGATAGAGTTGAGAGCAATAAGAACGCCTTAAAGTAAAAGTAAAATTTAATAATTATGTCAATAGGTTTTTCGGTCTACGGGGTTTTCTACACATTAGTACCTAAAATAATTTTTTTAAATATTTATTGTGACAGTTCTTGAGTTTGTTTGTTTGTTGTTGTTTTTTAATGGTATAATATAAAGGGAGATAAGATAAAAATACATAAAACTGCACTTAGTTCTATTTGTTATTCCTCTTTAACCTTTGGTAAACTTTGTCCACTCGTATTTAAATGTTGTACATATCGTTCTGAAGTCTATCGTTAAAAGCGCTATGAGGGAACAAGGAACATTTTTTAAATTTATTAAAAATGTGTATATGCATTCGAGTATGGCTTTAATTTTGGAGAATATGTTGCCTCTAGACATAGGCGAATAAAAATAGAAACACTTTGATTAATCGACATGTTGCAAGAAGCTCTCTACATAATTCGTCTTTTGTCCTTTCCAACACCAAATGGAGCAAAGGCCATTAAAAAAGATGTTCGATGCGATCTCGTGCTGTCTTCTTTCGAATTTTCCCAGATCTTTATTACATCGTTGTCAGCCTCTCTTCGCCGGGTGGTTTTGGGCCTTCCTTGTGTTTTTTGTGATGGTTCAAAACCAGTGTTTGTCTTGTTATATTGGACATGGGTTTTCTCATGGTATGACCTATGCATCTTATGGTATGACCTATCCATCTTATAGTATGGCCTAATCATCTCATGGTATGACCGATCCATCTCATGATGTGACCTATGCATCTCATGATGTGACCTATCCATCTCATCGTATGACCTATCCATCTTAATGGCATGACCTATCTATCTCATGGTATGACCTATCCATCTTCATGGCATCACCTATCCATCTCCGGATTTCTTCTCAGGATGTTTCGCTCCACTGAGAGTATTACTTACTTTATGATATTTATGTTTCAATTAATTAACAATAATATCTATAGTAATAACAATAATTTAAAATTATTGTTTTAACAGTTTGAAGCCAAATTCTTACTTTGCCACACAAATTGTTTAAGACAAAACTGTAAATCAATTATAATATTATTTTATTTTGAATAGTCTGATTCATTAATTTATTTTTGAAAAAAAAAAAGGAAAAAATATATATATATAACAATCCATGGGAATGGCTCACAGTATGTTTTGCTAATGTCCAAATCGCTGTGTTGGTTGTTGTACTTGGGGTTTTAGTTAAGTTGTTCTTAAACTTTTTTGCAGCGCCGCAACTCCTCTTGGTTTCAAAATATTTCCGTCACCCTAACCTCGATTTCCAAAAGATATTACCCGATCCCAATAAGATTGAAAATGCCAATGATAAAAAAAAGGGGGGGGGGGGGGGGGGAGAAAGATTTTCTGGGGTTTTCACGCCACCTCTGACACTGCCTCTGACACTGCCTCTGACACTGCCTCTCCCGTCAATAACCCCTTGCTCTAGTACACATACTTTTAAAGGAAGTATATAATTTTTATCAAGCTTTCAAAATGAGGTCCAACAGTCGTGATGAGTTTGTGGGTCTCTCATTGCTTAAAACAACCTTGAGGAGACTCATACTCTCCGACAACGAAACAGAATTTAAAATCCGTGCCTATAAGAGTTTCAAGCTACTCTTCTTGACTTTGATGGTCATGACGTCATCAATAGTTAACTTGTTTAGGTTAAAGCCTCCAACCGACTTCTGTAAGTACAGTGCTGGCTTTTATCCGTCTGTAGAGATTAGAGAGAAAAGGAAATAAATGATGTATTTGACTTATTAAACGATACTATTTTAAAAAGTAAAATTTCCTGTGTTTTATTTAATAAATTATTTTTTTAATTTATTGTTGGGGGGGGGGGGGGGTGTGGAGTGTTGTCCGTTTGTTTTGTGTTTGTTTTTGTTTTTTTTCTTGACCTGAAATAAATCATTGACATTATGACGTGTGTTTAAAACCTCAATTTAATCTGTCTTCAACACTTACATAAAGCAAAATGTGTTTGAATCAACCACGGATGATCTATTTGCTTAAATCACAGGTTCTGTGTGCATGGATCACGTGCTTTGTGTGCATGGATCTCGTGTTCTGTGTGCATGGATCACGTGCTCTGTGTGCATGGATCACGTGCTATGATGTGCATGAATCACGTGCTCTGTGTGCATGAATCACGTGCTTTTTGTGCACTGGTCTTACAGTAGTCTGCGCGAATGAGACAGACACTTGGCTCTGCGTGTTTGAGCCCTCTCGTGACACGCGTGCATGGATCACACTGTGGTGCGTGCGCGTAAATGACTATGTGATCTGTATGCGTGGCTTATAAACATTAATACACCATCAAACATATAATCTGATTATCCTCAGTCCTCAATATTATCTCAACAGATAGTTATATCAAAGCAGTACAAAAGTCTCGGGGGTTTTTTTACTGTTTGTTTTTTCTTGTTTGTTTTTTCTTGTTGGTTTTTTCTTTTTTGTTTTTTTTGTTTTTGTTTTTACTTCAATTAATTTTACATTTGCCTTAAAGGACTTTGAGAAATGTCAGCTTAAATTCGATGCAATGCATTTTTTCTCCCCATCATCTCAGTTACCATTTAATTTAGCAGCTCTACAATCTAAATGTATTGTGATGGTGCACTTTAATTTTGTGTTTTTGGTTTTTTACTGTTTCTGTGGTCCTGATATTTTGGACCGTTAAACATTGTGGTAACCATCATAAGAGGACGTTCAATCTCTCGGGCATTCTGGTAACCATCATAAGAGGGCGCTCAAAACTCTCGGGCATTGTGGTAACCACCATCATAAGAGGGCGCTCAAATCTCTCGGGCATTGTGGTAACCATCATAAGAGGACGTTCAATCTCTCGGGCATTGTGGTAACCATCATAAGAGGACGTTCAATCTCTCGGGCATTGTGGTAACCATCATAAGAGGGCGCTCAATCTCTCGGGCATTGTGGTAACCATCATAAGAGGGCGCTCAATCTCTCGGGCATTGTGGTAACCATCATAAGAGGGCGCTCAATCTCTCGGGCATTGTGGTAACCATCATAAGAGGGCACTCAATCTCTCGGGCATTGTGGTAACCACCATAAGAGGGCGCTCAATCTCTCGGGCATTGTGGTAACCATCATAAGAGGACGTTCAATCTCTCGGGCATTGTGGTAACCATCATAAGAGGACGCTCAATCTCTCGGGCATTGTGGTAACCATCATAAGAGGGCGCTCAATCTCTCGGGCATTGTGGTAACCATCATAAGAGGGCGCTCAATCTCTCGGGCATTGTGGTAACCACCATAAGAGGGCGCTCAATCTCTCGGGCATTGTGGTAACCATCATAAGAGGGCGCTCAATCCCTCGGGCATTGTGGTAACCACCATCATAAGAGGGCGCTCAATCCCTCGGGCATTGTGGTAACCACCATCATAAGAGGGCGCTCAATCTCTCGGGCATTGTGGTAACCATCATAAGAGGGCGCTAAATCTCTCGGGCATTGTGGTAACCACCACCATAAGAGGGCGCTCAATCTCTCGGGCATTGTGGTAACCATCATAAGAGGGCGCTCAATCTCTCGGGCATTGTGGTAACCACCATAAGAGGGCGCTCAATCTCTCGGGGGAAGCATCAATCAAAGAAAAACGCCCTCACGGAAATAAAGAGTAAAAATCCCGGACTTCCCATTTATATTCTAGCAAATTTCAAGAGCTGCAATGTTGTGTGGGAAGCTTTAATCAAATGTATAAATAGACGAAAACTGGGTCAAATGTCGACACACTTTTAACATGTTTCAAATTCAATTTGAAGGGCATTATAAAAATTTAAAAAAAAAAAAAAACATTTTAAAAAACGCTGCATTATATTTCATTCAGTTAGTTTAAGCCCGACAACGTAAGAGCACCTGGTGTGTGTCTAGCAGAGCAAGACTACTAGCGAGATAGAGCACAAACACACGTAAATTTCTTCTCTTAGCATCTTTTCTTATCTTATTTTATTTTTTTCCCTCATTCCTTTGCATGAATTCTTGATTTATTTATATATATATTTTTTAAGTTGTTTTTTTTTTCTGAGCTAACTCGTTAAAATATAGACTAAGATATATAATAAAACAGGGATTACTTCTTTTATAAGTTTTGTTTAAAAATCTTCTTCTAGTTGTTGTTGTTGGGTGTTGTTTCTTAAAGAGAAGAAGTGCAATAAACGCTACTTAAATGTTGCGTAAATGCCGATGTTATTTCATAAAAAAAAACAAATAATAAGTCAATCCTGTTATTATAAAGGATACACGTAAGGTAATAAAGTATAGTATGATGTTAAAACTTGTTTTAAGTTTGATACCAAACATAGGTTTTTAATTAAAACATTTTTGCTACGATTTAGAAATAACAAAAAAAAAAAACGAATCCACGCTGGGAATTTCAGCTCATAAAATGAAATAACGAATTTGAAAAACAACAACTTTTTTTGTGGTTTTCATATATAAGCTCATTGTCTATTTTTTAATCCTGTAAACAACACATGGCGTAAAAAATAGAATGAAATCAATCAAATACTGAACAGCTTCTATTGATTCATATGATCGATCAATGCGCAATGTGTTTTTATAAAGTAATTTCATAAAGCCTAAAGGAATGGTGCGCTGTTACTGAATCGAAAGATAACAAAATTGTAATGTAATCCAACTTCCGGCAACAACAAGGGGCGATCACTTAAGTCCTTTAACACGATTCTATAATCTTGTCGTATTTTCACTTGTCCTGTCCGCCTGAGGAAGGCTTTCGGCCGACACGTTCTTATCTTATTGTCCTGTCTTTCGATTCGAGCTTCCACATACCTTTTGCTACTCTTACTGAATTGAACCTTTGACTTTGTGTGCGTACCGAGACTGATGACACGTGGGAAAGCGTTGGATGACTATCACTATAAATGAAATTTGAATTTAAAATAAAATTTAAAATAATGATAACATATTTTTTGTTTAAAGTATCACTTACCACACATATCGCTTATTTCTGAACAGCCCCAGATGGCTCTCTGATAACATTAAGACTTAAGTGCAGTATGCATTGACAAACACAGCATGTCGTGGGGACGTGCAAATAGGATTGCATTTCCCCCCTGATAAGATCTAAGTGATATGAACATTTTTTTAAAAACAAGTTTTCATCGATTCTTCACAGAGAATTATTATCTAAAGTAAATTGGTTCGTTTGTTGACCTAAGAGGTGGTCAATATGAGTGGAACGAGGTGATCAGTTTGAGTGGAATCAATTACTTCAAGACAGCCAGGTTTACATAATGTATTGGCTTCATTTTTGTCTTCTCATGTTTTCCACACTTTAGGCAAAGAGTAGAGTTAATTATTATTTGAATCTTAAGGTGTATTTTAGAGAAACATTTTGTTACCGATTGTGACGATTTCAAATGAAAAACAAACATCTCGTCTGAACAGCAGAAAAAAAAGGCTTTTGCCGGTTACCGAAGAATGAGAAGGAGTCCGCTCCAGCGATATGATGGAAACTTTGAATAACATTGCCGTGTTATCAATGAATGAATCCTACATCAAACAACCAATACAAACAACGTTTGTCGTATTATTTCTTTATATGCATGGTCAAAACTTTTTTTTTTAAATTTATATTTTAATGACCTACCCGCTTTTACACCGCAGATTTATTTTACTAACTCTTTCCGAAAAACAAAAGAAAATATTACGCCTTAAACGCACTTGCGATATTTATTTTTTAAGACTCTCCTTTAGCGCGGTTAACGGGAATTTTATTTTGTGAAATCAGTGCCATCGTATTTACTTCAAAGTAGGAAAATAATATTTTTGAGAGTTTGTAATTTGAAAAAAAAAGGTGGGGGGGGGGGGGGGGGGGGGGACCGCTCACAATTTGAGAAAATGGGTTTTCAATGGCAATGAGTCAGCCAGCCAGCCAATGAGTCAGCCAGCCAGCCAATGAGTCAGCCAGCCAGCCAATGAGTCAGCCAGCCAGCCAATGAGTCAGCCAGCCAGCCAATGAGTCAGCCAGCCAGCCAATGAGTCAGCCAGCCAGCCAATGAGTCAGCCAGCCAGCCAATGAGTCAGCCAGCCAGCCAATGAGTCAGCCAGCCAGCCAATGAGTCAGCCAGCCAGCCAATGAGTCAGCCAGCCAGCCAATGAGTCAGCCAGCCAGCCAATGAGTCAGCCAGCCAATGAGTCAGCCAGCCAGCCAATGAGTCAGCCAGCCAGCCAATTAGTCAGCCAGCCAGCCAATGAGTCAGCCAGCCAGCCAGCCATTAACAAAAGCGAAGTCAATATAAAGGTTTTAAGAAGGAGCCATTCTTTTTTTTTTCATTATCATTTCTAACATTTAATCCAGTGATCAAGTCCACGTCTACTGTTCTGCTATATAAAAGACGAAAAGGCGAATGCCTTAAGACGATGGAGGCGATGTTTCACATACACACACAATTTCCTTAGTCTTTGATGTAGCCCAATAACAGGCGTTGATTCGATCAGTGGAGTATACTTCCATGGTGATAAGATTGTCACTAAATTTATATGTGGGGCCGATTATATAGAGAAATGAAGGGAAAATAACATTTTATATTTTGTATGCGTGCTCAGTCTTAATCCTCTCACTTATAAAGAACTTTAATGGACAAAGTAATTTTTGCTGAATAAAAATCAAAGTATATTTGAAGTCACGTTTTTTCAATAGTCCTATGACAGACAAACAATGGTACGAATATTTGTTTTTCTCAAATTTGTGAGAAATGTTCAATTAAAATGAATGTCATGATATAAACGAGTTTTGTATTAATTTAATATGTAAGACTTAACTTTCAGGTCTATCAAACTTCGTTACGAGGTCAATCCCCCAAAAACAACATTATGCATGTCAAATCACCTTCATGGCATGTAAAACTATATTTATCTCGGTAATTTAATGTTATAAGACAAGCCATCTCATCAGTACAAACGTAATTATCTTGTGTAAATTAACTAATTAGATGGCATTACACCAAACGGCTTACAAGTCAAATGACCAGTAGGTAATCTAACCAACGGGTCAAGAGGTCAACAACTGACCATGGACAACAACTACAAGAACTTACAATCAGTTCCGGGCTGCTGGGACTTACTGTCCTAAGATTCTACACTAAATGCCCTCCCTCTCTCCTTCTCTCGCTCTCTCTCTCTTTCCGTCTCCCTCCCTCCCTCTATCCCCCTCTCCCTTCCTACCTCTCTCCCTCCCTCTCTCCCTTTCTCCCTCTTTGTTCTTTCAGCAGAGGACCACATCAAATCCCAAGACAACATAATGAACCGCAAGGAAAGATACCAACAAAAATATCATATTAAATTAATCTTATTTCCTGAATATTATAATTATTTCCATAACAAAAAATAATTTCACATGAATTATTCATATTTCTTGGGCTATTTTTTTTTTAAATTCAGAAATCCCCCATATTGCACAATTCATTCGGGAAGATGTTCACAAATGTAAGGAACAGATGATTTGGAGATCAATTACGTGCATAATATAATACAAACAGCTGTTGTGTGTACACATTGACAGAACGATGTCTTATGTTGATCTGAAGATGCTGAGCATTCAATTTTCTTTAGTTTTTCAACCGTCAGTGTTTATTTTTTAGTGAATGTCGTAAAAATGAATCAATTATACTTTTCTGTATTTTTGATAAAATAACTCTACTTAATGTTCAATATTGTTACAAAGATGGTATACTGCCGTCTTCGCGAGACGATCGAGTAGCACTTCATCGAATGGCTTACGAGGCCGACACGGGAACGACAGTCTGGGCTGCACTTCTGGCAGGAGAGCCTTGACTCATGGTTGAATACGGCCTACCGTACGCAATTTGTTATGCGAGCCCTTCATTTCGCGCATGCTTTCCTTGCCTTACAAAAAAGGAACATCTCTGCTCCTCGTGAAGCGTCGTCACAAGTGCAGCTACTTAAGCCTGGGCGGTGTTTTGTGGACACCAGCGTTTGCCTAGTGCAGCAGATCCCCACTCTCCATCCCGCCAGTGGATCCAAAAGGACCGAGAACTGTCACTACAACACGGCACTGCCTGCGTTGCAGCATTTTCCGAAATGACTTTGGCATCAGCGTCAGATCGTCGACTTCGGGATATCTTCTCCAGATTTTACAGTTTGTTTTTACTTGCGTAGTCTTATCCTACCCTTTCGCATTGATTGCATTTATTTGTATTGATATTCATTCAACGCTTTTTCCCACGTTTCATCTATTTCCGTACGCACACAAATTTACAAGGCAGCCATTTTGCTGCTGACCGTAAGCTATATGATAATGTTATAAGAGAATCAGGATCGATTTAGCAAGCAAATAACCTTCTTCTTAGCCCTTCTCAATCCCAGTGGAGCATATGCCATCCACCATACTTTTCCATCTGTCCTTTTCATGTGGTATCTTAGCTAGTTCAGCTCAACTTTTCACCATCCTCTTCGCCTCTGCCACTAATCCCCTCTTCCATGTAGCTCTTGGTATTATTCTTTTCCTGTTTTAACCTACTATCAAAGAAAATGGATTGTAATGTAATGTCTGACCCGTGTACCTGAATGGTAAACAAACAAAAAAACCGGTACACCTCTTCGTTCTCGGAAAAGGAAATAGAACAGTCGCCACTGTGACGTATGTCCTATTCATTTCTACGTCCCATAGAGATTTGCTAGTTTATTGTCCTCAGTTGACGTCGGCGGCTGACACACATACCAAGTGTCCTGTTATGTTTATTCATTCCTGAATCGTTTGCCTCAAGGTTCAGAGGTCAGCCAATTTGCAATTTATAGAATAAACTAACGTATAATTCTCCCTCATTATTTTTTTTTTTCAAAATGTTTTCTAAGGATAAAGTATTGTGTGATATCTAAATATGCTTTCGAGAATGTTCTCTACAATTTATTAAGATCGTTGTTCCAATGTTAGAGACTCGACTACAGTACGGGATTCGATATCAATATAAAATGATAGATAACTTTGTGTTTAAACACGATCTTTCAACGATACATTTCATTCTTATACACTCGAGTTTTTAAAAAAAAATGTTGCTCAATATCATTGGCGGCGACAGTAATTTACTTTCAGGAGGTTTTTCCGAAATCTATTCTCAGCTTTCCTTGTTGAGAGCCCTCCCCCCGGCGTTTGACACGCTTATGGTTGAAATGTCAGGAGATCTAACTCTGACCCTTTTAGAAATATGTCTGCGTGGGGGAGAGAGGGATAGAGAGGGATAGAGAAGGACAAATGGGATGGAAACGGAATTTTTTTAAAATGGAATAGGAGAGTGGTTGGAAAATACTGATTGAGAATAAATGGTGTACAAATAAAAAAGATGTAATTGGAGTTGTAGGGAGCACGTGAATTTTATCTCACGAAACTGGACAGAAACGGGAAAGAGAAACAGGTTAGAGAAAAAGGTAAGAGAAACAGGTAAAAGAAACAGGTTAGAGAAACAGGTAAGAGAAACAGGTAAGAGAAAAAGGTAAGAGAAGCAGGTAAGAGAAACAGGTTAGAGAAAAAGGTAAGAGAAACAGGTAAGAGAAAAAGGTAAGAGAAACAGGTTAGAGAAACAGGTAAGAGAAACAGGTAAGAGAAACAGGTAAGAGAAAAAGGTAAGAGAAACAGGTTAGAGAAACAGGTAAGAGAAACAGGTAAGAGAAAAAGGTAAGAGAAACAGGTAAGAGAAACAGGTTAGAGAAACAGGTAAGAGAAACAGGTAAAAGAAACAGGTAAGAGAAACAGGTAAGAGAAACAGGTAAGAGAAAAAGGTAAGAGAAACAGGTTAGAGAAAAAGGTAAGAGAAACAGGTAAGAGAAAAAGGTAAGAGAAACAGGTTAGAGAAACAGGTAAGAGAAACAGGTAAGAGAAACAGGTTAGAGAAACAGGTAAGAGAAACAGGTAAAAGAAACAGGTAAGAGAAACAGGTAAGAGAAACAGGTAAGAGAAAAAGGTAAGAGAAACAGGTAAGAGAAACAGGTTAGAGAAACAGGTAAGAGAAACAGGTAAGAGAAAAAGGTAAGAGAAACAGGTTAGAGAAAAAGGTAAGAGAAACAGGTAAGAGAAAAAGGTAAGAGAAACAGGTTAGAGAAACAGGTAAGAGAAACAGGTAAGAGAAAAAGGTAAGAGAAACAGGTAAGAGAAACAGGTTAGAGAAAAAGGTAAGAGAAACAGGTAAGAGAAAAAGGTAAGAGAAACAGGTTAGAGAAACAGGTAAGAGAAACAGGTAAGAGAAACAGGTAAGAGAAAAAGGTAAGAGAAACAGGTTAGAGAAACAGGTAAGAGAAACAGGTAAGAGAAAAAGGTAAGAGAAACAGGTAAGAGAAACAGGTTAGAGAAACAGGTAAGAGAAAAAGGTAAGAGAAGCAGGTAAGAGAAACAGGTAAGAGAAACAGGTAAGAGAAACAGGTAAGAGAAACAGGTAAGAGAAACAGTAAGAGAAACAGGTAAGAGAAACAGGTTAGAGAAACAGGTAAGAGAAACAGGTAAGAGAAACAGGTAAGAGAAACAGGTTAGAGAAACAGGTAAGAGAAACAGGTAAGAGAAACAGGTAAGAGAAACAGGTAAGAGAAACAGGTAAGAGAAACAGGTAAGAGAAGCAGGTAAGAGAAACAGGTAAGAGAAACAGGTAAGAGAAACAGGTAGGAGAAACAGGTAAGAGAAACAGTAAGAGAAACAGGTAAGAGAAACAGGTAAGAGAAACAGATAAGAGAAACAGTAAGAGAAACAGGTAAGAGAAACAGATAAGAGAAACATTAAGAGAAACAGATAAGAGAAACAGATAAGAGAAACAGTAAGAGAAACAGGTAAGAGAAAAAGGTAAGAGAAACAGGTTAGAGAAACAGGTAAGAGAAACAGGTAAGAGAAACAGGTAAGAGAAACAGGTAAGAGAAACAGGTAAGAGAAACAGGTAAGAGAAACAGGTAAGAGAAACAGGTAAGAGAAACAGGTAAGAGAAACAGGTAAGAGAAACAGATAAGAGAAACAGATAAGAGAAACAGGTAAGAGAAACAGATAAGAGAAACAGGTAAGAGAAACAGGTAAGAGAAACAGGTAAGAGAAACAGGTAAGAGAAACAGTAAGAGAAACAGGTAAGAGAAACAGATAAGAGAAACAGATAAGAGAAACAGGTAAGAGAAACAGGTAAAAGGAACAGGTAAGAGAAACAGATAAGAGAAACAGGTAAGAGAAACAGTAAGAGAAACAAGTAAGAGAAACGGGTAAGAGAAAGCGTTAAGGTGTGAGATTATCCCAAACCTGTTGTTGCAAGATGTCAGTTAACATAAAAGTTCTACGTGAATTCTTTTTTTAAAGGTGATAAAAATATCGTATTCGTCGATTTGAAGACACTTCTATATTTCTGTCTCGAATATATGTGCATTACTGTTGAACAATTTACTTTGAAGACATTTGTTTCAACGAGGTGGGGTTGGGGGGGTGGGAGTAGTTCACATCTTAACATTTTGATTGGAGCTGCCCGACAAGAGTCGTCTGCAAAAAAATAAAGTGAATGGACTGGAGAAAACATCGCTATTAAATTTAAAAAATAAAAGTTTTAAATTATAATATTTAATACATCTAAATTTTTTTAATTTGTTTGATTGCAGTGTATTTTGATAATAAATGAGTTAGTAATGGAAAAAAAAAACATGTTGAGCAAATAATAAAAATAGAGATTAATACATGTATAATTTACTACAGCTACTTTTTAAATATAAAGTTGTAGCAAAGAATATGTTTAGATTTATGATTGTAAAATTTGTGGGAAGAGAAGAAGACCTGATGTTTGTAGCTGATCTTTTTAGATGAGTAGAAGACCTGATGGTTGTAGCTGAGCTGTTTAGATGAGTAGATGACCTAGTGTTTGTAGCTGAGCTGTTTAGATGAGAAGAAGACCTGATGTTTGTAGCTAAACTGTTTTGATACCTGGTACGATTTAACAGTTAAAGAAAGTCATGGATGAACATGGTCACATTTTTGGGTGATTGATTCATATATTTTATAACATACTTTTTTATTGATAAAATGCATTGAATGTACTTAACAGGGTATAAATGTTACACATGCCTTGTGTATGCACATATTGAATTGAACGTTCTGTATCATGGTACAAGTAGTACATGTGCCTCAAATCAGTACACATTGAATTGTATGTGCTGTAAAATGGTATTGATGTTACATGCGCCTCATGTCTGTACATATGCTCAAGCCAAAATCCCCCGGAGACAGCTATAAATTACGGCGTAGCTCTTAATTTGTTGACCACGTGACACCGGGTGAAAGAATGTGTTCGGAGATAAGTGGTTAATCAATACTCGAAGTCTAAGTGCAGATTGGGCTCTGCACAACAAAACCTATCAACACTAGGAAATATGTGTCAAATCATTGTTTGTTTTATTGTTTGTTTGCTTGTTTGTTTGTTTATTTGTGGTTTATTTAATGCCCCATCAAACCCACAAATACACAAAGGTAATTGCAATTTACATATATATATATATATATTGTTTTTAAACATTTAGGCAGGCTAAAAGGTCACCGTGACCCGACATTACAATCGTCTTAAAACCTTGTAACAGCATGGATTTCATTCGTCTGGCTTGCATGTCTGCCCTGGTAAGACATTCCATTGAAACCATCCGGCGTGGAGTGGTTTACATCGGCACGCGTTTTCCTGATTTAAGTGCGGGAGTGTGGGGGTCGTCGCAAGAAGACTTGATGAAGAAGACTTGTTTCGATTCTTTGAAGACAAAAAGAGGATCGGGCTCAGATTGGATCGAGGGATTTCCGTCGAATGAAGCAGATTTTGAAATTTTGATCAAACTTTTGTGTCTGACATGGCTGTACAGTTCAGCTGTTGAAAAACCATGAAAGGGCACAATGTTTTACTAGATAACTTTCTTAACTTAGTGCATCCTCACACACCATCCCAGACTTTACAACCTACACATGTTGTGTTCTTATAGAGTCACAGTTCTGAGTGTATCTTCTAGTGTGGTGACAAGAACGATAAAAATGGTGAAGGAATTATGGCTGTCCGAATGGTGAGTGAGTGAGCGCAGAAATGTGTGACTGTCCGAATGGTGAGTGAGTGAGTATAAAAAAGTGTTGCTGTCCGAATGGTAAATGAATGCAGAAATGTGTGACTGTCTGAATGGTAAGTCAGTGAGTGCAGAAACGTGAGGCTGTATGAATGGGTGAGTCAGTGTGTGCAGGAAGGTGTGGGGATCCATATGGCAAGTCAATGGGTGCAGGAATGTGTGGCTGTTATTTTTAAACTGGAAAGTGTAATCCTTATTGGAAATAAAAATAATGTTGAAATATTATTACATTTAAAAATAAAAAAATGTTTTAAGCTGCATTTAGAAAATAATAAAAATAATGTAGACCATATAAAATTTAAAAATTTTAACAATACACAATTGCTGACATGGGAAAAATGTTTGGTAAATATTCTGAAAAAAAAAGAGTATTTGTAATTGTATCAATTAAAGATATTGTCCTCCGAGTACGTCACCGATCTTCCAAGGTATCTTTTCACCATCGTTTGTCTTAATCAACATCAGCTCCCCCCGTCCAAAATATCCACATTAGCGAGGAAGCCCCGACAGTTCCAGCCATTTTAACCAGAGGGCGCGCTCGCCGCCCCCGTTGGCGCCCCGACTGCGTGCCCTTCGTTCCTATTCCGCTAATTAGACTACGCCCCTGCTCGACCGGGGAAGACGCCGGGATGCAGTTAAGGGGATTTCCACCCCGCGGCGATATCGCAAATTTTGTTGAATGAAACGTCCCGGGGCCGTCCTCCTCGGTGTGTCCCTACATTCTTAATTGGCATCATTATTGCGAGCGATGCCCAGAAAGAATTTTGCCGCACAGCCGAGTTTTAAATCTGGCTTTTTTTGTTGGCAAAGATTTAATCAAAACCACGTGATCCTCCGTGACCCGGCCTCTAACGAAGTCGACCGACGAATAATGGAGATCCGCGTCGTCGAATTTGCAAGCTAGACCAACCACTTAGAAGATTATCCATCTTGTTTCCCCGGCGAACTTGTCGCCAGAACGATTCGGTCATCGGGAGTAAGCAAGCCATTTCGGAACGTTTTCTCGTACTTTGTAAATGTGCAGGTCGAAAAAGTATCGTCACAGGAGATTTTTTTTTTTTAAAAAAAAGAGAAAAGAAACCCGAAAAGAATAGTTGGATGGTTACATGAAATGTTAGACGAATTACTAAGTTATTTTGTTTTTTGTTTTTAAATCCCTTAGTCCAATATGAGTTTTGGATAAGACATTAGTATTGGCGCTGCAAAATAAGGTAGGCTTAAATATCAACATGGGTGGTTTGTATTTGATTGAAATTATAGTCTTATAGAAAATAATTACTGCTGTTTGGTCAAAAGAATCAAACTGTTAAGTTCTTTATAGAAAGAGATTATGTAAATATGTTTTGTTTGTTTGTTGTTTATTTGTTTGTTTGTTGCTAAACAGAAGCACGTGACATTTCGAATGTGCCTGTGCTGTGGTGAATTGGGTGGTGAATTATGTGGTGAATTGGGTAGTGAATTGGGTAGTAAATTGGGTGGTGAACTGGGTGGTGAACTGGGTGGTGAATTGGGTGGTGAATTATGTGGTGAATTGGGTGGTGAATTGGGTGGTGAAGTGAGTGGTGACTTCACGATACCAAGGACGTCTCGACCTGACGGACAAACATTGGATTAAGCATAATAAAGGGCATAATAAAGGATTTCATTATAATAGTTTCAATACTGTCTTAAGACTTTTGCGTTTCTGGAATCATTAAAACGTCGGAATCAAGTGGATTATTGAACTTTGTTATCGTGGTTCCCATGCTGCGCAAGCAAAGTTTGCGTCGGCGAACGTAAAATAAATAGACTTTTGTGTCAGGCTTCGACAACTCAATTAGAGTTTGTGTGCTGCTTTAAATTATGATCTTTAGTTAAGGATTATCCCTAAATGATCCCATTGAGAGCCTCATTGACAAATCATGAACCTCTAGTAAATTAATAAAATTAAGAACTAATAACAAAAACATAGAGCATGAAATGTCTTGTTTTTCTTTAACTCTGCTCAGCTATATGTCACAGATACATGTCACAGATATATGTCACAGATATATGTCACAGATATATGTCACAGATATATGTCACAGATAAATGTCAAAGATATATGTCACAGAGATATATCACAACTGAACTTTTTTTTTTTACGCAGTTGAGAGACACATTGTTAATTTGTCAAAGTTACTGTTCATAGCACAACCCTTTTTTTTCTCTTGTCGGTGACCAGTTTGGGCCATTATTTTAAAACATTAAAAAAAAAAATATGAAGAAACAAAGTGTATCCCTAATTTAACCCACATTATTGCGGTTCCAAAGTACAATCACTTTTTAATATAGTTACCGTTTTCATTCATAGGTAATTTTAACCCACAACAAACCAAAAAAAAAAACCCAACCTTTTTAACTTTTTATATTTTAACACAAATTGATAATGTAATCGATAAAAAAATTATTATAACATATAGTGATACATGTATATATATATATATATATATATATATATATATATATATATATATATATATATATATATATACATGATGTATATGACTTAGAAGCGTCGAATTTGGAGGACGAATCATTTATGAATTTTAGAATCATCATCCTTCCCCGCCTCCACACACCCCACTTTTCCTCACGCCACTCACAAGAATTAAATTGTACAGTTAAAAAACGAGAGCTTTAAAAAGGGAGGGCTTGTGTGGTTGGGGGAAGGGGGAGTCGGTTTGGAATGGACTGATTTGGTTTGCTGCTAATTGGTCCCCCATTGCTGCCGGGTCATTTTTTGCTTGATCGAAATCGAATCTAAAAAAACTTCCCGCTGAGTGCATTAGTTAATAAACTAGATGACCCATGTCAATTATTTGAGATACAATAACAGTGGGAAAAACATTACTATAATATATATATATATATATATATATATATATATATATATATATATATATAATTATTTATTTATTTACTTAAATTGAAAAGCTCGAAAATTGGGACACTAACTGTTATTTATTAATTGAAACCGATAGACCGTGCCAGCACAGTGGTCCCCCGTAGAGAGATGTAACTCTGATGTCATCACGCCTAATGGAGACCCCGTTGTGTGGTCCACAACGCATCAAGGGAGAACAAAAGGTTTTCTTTAAAATGCTTCATTTTAAAGGTGCGCAATACCGGGTGAAACATTAGCAGGATCAAACGCGGTTAATATCAAAGAAATGTCTGGACACATTTAGCAGTGGTGTACCGTAATTCTTAATCATGTTTTTCAAACACATTTTAGAAAAAGAAATAAGACATTTTATCATTTTGTACCAAATAACACCAGACGTTTGAACAGGACCATGCAAATGTACGTTTTCAAAATACCCCTTCGGTTTTACGTATCAAAGAAAACTATGTGCGTAAAAAATCACAATAATCGTGTTACGTGTGTTCATAATTAGCATTGGGGCTATATTTTTATAATGAACTTAAAGATGCCAAGTGGAGTCCACGAAAGGCTAACGGAAGAGGAATCTTTGTCGAGGACGCCGAACACAGTGTGTTATAGGTTGTTTTTGTCAGGGACTTGTGCCCAATCTCTTCTTTCGTTGATAGGTACAATACACATATTATGTATGTGAATGGTTTTCCTTTTTTTTGTTTTTAATTAGTAATGAAGACATTTGCCGAAACACTGGTCTTATGTATAAGCTTTATATTTATTGACACATACTATTTGTGTCTCATTAATCTACTTGAAATATAACACAACGAATAAGGACAAATCTGATATATATATATCAAACAAAATTTAGGGAAAACATGATACATCACTAGACTACCGTATTTTCGCGTATATAAGACGCGTTTTATACAAAGTTTTATGTACCCGCTACCGGGGTGCGTCTTATATATATGGATGCGTCTGATATAAAATATTTTTTACATAGATCGTCGAAACTCGCGTCGTATATATGGGTGCGTCTTATAATTAGATGTGTCTCATTTATATACACATGTAGCAATAGACTATTACCACGTTTATATATGAAGAGCTTATTTTCAAAACGCGGTATCCACCATTTTAAAAAAAATGAAAAAACCTAACAATTTTGTAGAGCAGACCAGGTTCGTTTAGGACATGGTAAATTCTATATACTAAACACATTATATTCCTATTTTATTCGTGTCAAAAAATGATTTAATTCTCTAAACGCTTTATTAATTTTTTGTAAAAAGTTGAATAATCTCAAAACCCCCAAAATGGATATACAGCATTTTGAAAATCAGCTCTTCATATGCTAACCGCATACATCGGGCATTTATTGGTCTGTGTACGGTACTCATCCAACTCGCTGAATACTTGGACTAGCAGATCAACGAAGCCTCCTTTACATATGGCGTTTATTGTTTCTAGCATCTAGATACCAGGACTCAACAAATCCGCACATTGGCCCGCTAGTATCTAGATACCAGGTACTCAACATATCCGCACATTGGCCCGCTAGCATCTAGATACCAGGTACTCAACACATCCGCATATTTGCCCGCTAGCATCTAGATACCAGGTACTCAACCCATCCGCATATTGGTCCGCTAGCATCTAGATACCAGGTACTCAACACATCCGCACATTGGCCCGCTAGCATCTAGATACCAGGTACTCAACATATCCGCACATTGGCCCGCTAGCATCTAGATACCAGGTACTCAACACATCCGCACATTGACCCGCTAGAATCTTGATACCAGGTACTCAACACATCCGCATATTTGCCCGCTAGCATCTAGATACCAGGTACTCCTTGATACCAGGTACTCAACACATCCGCACATTGGCCCGCTAGAATCTTGATACCAGGTACTCAACACATCCGCACATTGGCCCGCTAGCATCTAGATACCAGGTACTCAACATATCCGCACATTGGCCCGCTAGCATCTAGATACCAGGTACTCAACACATCCGCACATTGGCCCGCTAGCATCTAGATATCAGGTACTCAGCCCATCCGCACATTGGCCCTGCGGCAGATACCAATAAACAATAATTGTTGCGGTCCTGCCACAGACAATTCTTTGATCTAAACTAAACATGGTAATGAAGCCTTGTTTACAACCCACATGTGATAAAACATTGTACAAATTTTCATTTGTGATAAAAGGAAAGAAACCACTGGATACAAAATGCCCAGTGCGGGAGATGGCTTGGCCGCGTGCGTCGTATATAAATTTTTGTTTGCACAAATCGTCAAAAGCCGCGACTTATATACGGGTGTGTCTTATATACGGGTGTGTCTTATATACGGGTGTGTCTTATTTACGGGTGCGTCTTAAATGCACGAACATTCGGAAAGCGACGAAATTCTCAACTAGAAAGCCTTCCAAGACAAAGAAAGAGAAACAGCATGAGAGAGTATAGTCAACCGATGGTAGCAATCGGACAAGAAATGTTTACTATAGGTACCATCAGCTAATTTTACCTTTAATAGTTTCCATTTTTGTTTGTTGTTGAAGGCTCCTCTGTCAAAAATTGTAATACAGCAGGTTCGATGGATAAGATTAATCAAATCTTAATATCACCGATTCAGTAGTTCACATATTTCAATGTACACAATGCAAACTCTTACGTCCCATTAGAACTTTAAGATGTTACGGGCCACACACACTGTTGTGTAGCAATGTACTATATGTTGCAAGGCCATGTTGCAAGCATGCAAGACAGCAGACGTCCCCACCGACAAATGCTCGAGGAACTCTCCAATGAGAAAAGTAGAGATTGTGGGCAGAAGAAACGCTCCAAGGACTGTCTAAAACAACGGTTCTCAACCCTTTGGGGTCGAATGACCCTTTCACAGGGGTCGCCTAGGACCATCGGAAAACACATATACTCTACTGTTATGACGTATCAACGAACATAATTTTGTGGTTGGGAGTCGCCACAAAATGACGAACTGTATTAAAGGGTCGCGGCACCAGAAAAGTTGAGAACCACTGGTCTAAAAGCTTCACTCAAATCATTGGACAGTGACCTTGGTTCGTGGGAGAAATTTGCTATGGACCGTGCAAGCTCGCGGGGCAGACTCACTGTTAGAGCACACAAGCTGGCGGGGCAGACTCACTGTTAGAGCACACAAGCTGGCGGGGCAGACTCACTGTTAGAGCACACAAGCTGGCGGGGCAGACTCACTGTTAGAGCACACATGCTGGCGTGGCAGACTCACTGTTAGAGCACACAAGCTGGCGGGGCAGACTCACTGTTAGAGCACACAAGCTGGCGGGGCAGACTCACTGTTAGAGCACACACGCTGGCGGGGCAGACTCACTGTTAGAGCACACACGCTGGCGTGGCAGACTCACTGTTAGAGCACACAAGCTGGCGGGGCAGACTCACTGTTAGAGCACACACGCTGGCGGGGCAGACTCACTGTTAGAGCACACAAGCTGGCGGGGAAGACTCACTGTTAGAGCACACACGCTGGCGGGGCAGACTCACTGTTAGAGCACACAAGCTGGCGGGGCAGAATCACTTTCGGAGCAATATCCTCAGAGAATAAGCGCACCGCTCACGCCCAAAATAAAGCGCAGGAAAAGGAAAAGCGGAATCTACCCTAATCCGACTGGGATCCAAAACAACATTAGTCGTACGTGCGGGAAAGCTTTCCAAGCACAAATAAGACTTGCAGACCACCTGTGTACTCACGGTGTAACACAGCCTTGATAACCTTCGCATGCGAAGGACAAACAACAACAACAACAACAACAACCTTATGCATAAAACAAATTTGACCGCCCCGAGGAAATAACGATGTCTCCTAAACTGTAGGATGGACTCAATCAAATTATCAGACGTTAACAATTTTCATCATTTGTCAAAAAAATTGTCCTAGGTACTGCCTGGAACCACGAGATCGATATCCAATATTCATCTGAGCTTGTCATCGCCGGGAGCCAAGGACCAGTAAATTTAAAGTAGGGCGGGATGGTGTCACTTCAGTTACGCTGGCAACGGGCGATACCATAGGCAATAATGGTAATCGCTGATTTAGGCAATTAATGGGCTATACTGTGACCACGGTTATCGGGGTGATCAAGTATAGTAGTCTACGTAGCCGCAAGGACATTTATGTGACAGTAAGAAGTTATCTGGTTATCAATTATCTTTAAAAGCACAATTAAAATAAAAGAGTTAGGCGGGGAGTGGGGAGATAGCGTGAAAGAGAGAGTGGGAAGAGAGAGTGAACAAGAGAGTTGGAAGAGAGTATGAAAAAGAGAGTGGGAAGAGAGAGTGAAAGAGAGAGTGGGAAGAGAGAGTGGAAGAGAGAGTGAAAGAGAGAGTTGGGAAGAGAGTGTGAAAGAGAAAGTGGGAAGAGAGAGTGAAATAGAGAGTGGGAAGAGAGAGTGGAAGAGAGAGTGGGAAGAGAGAGTGAAAGGGGTAGTGGGAAGAGAGAGTGAAAGAGAGAATAAAAGAGCATGAGAGGGGTAGAAAGAAAGCGAGAAACAGAGAGAGAAAAGTGTGAGAGAAAGAGCAATGGATAAAGGAAAAATGGCGAAAAAGAGAATTGGCGAGAAGGAAAGAGAAAATGGGAGACAGATTGATAGAGCGAAGGAAGAAAAAAAAAGAGAACGCTGACCTAACTGGGTGTCGGTTAGTTTTTCAGCTCTCTGTCTTGCTTACCGGCTATCTTTATTTTCTCCCTCTCTCTCTGTCTCCCAAGCTTTCTTTCTATCTCCTCTCGTCTCTAAATATGTCTTAATTGAATGCAGTAACGTGAACAAGAAATGCGATTGTTCAACAATTTTTTATTTTTTCAAATGAACAGTTCATTTTATAATAAAGCAAAGCTTGGGTGAACGTGTTTAAGGTATCGTAAATTCGAATCTCTTTTAAGGAAACAGTCTTCAATGTTTATGTCCAAAATCTCACGAGGCAAAGAATATAACCAAGTATAAAGTAAATATTTGAAGAAGATAAAAAAAAACATAAAGCAATCTGATGATATCGATACCATCTGCAATCTTATGATATCGACACCATCTACAATCTGATGATATCGATACCGTCCACCTCGCGCCCTCATGGTCTAACCAATATGTTTCAGGTCCCATACATATAATGGATGAGAGGTGATTGGAAGAAACTTAACGGGTGTTTTTTTTTTTTGGGGGGGGGGGTGTGGTTCAAGGGTGTGGGATGAAGGGTACACACTCAATATCGACCTGGAGGTCAGAGAGTTAGGTGTCTAAACTATGACGTGTTTTCACTATAGCCTAAATCTGAGACGAACACAGTCATGGATTTCTTTGTGTTATGGTGGCTACTTCTAAAGGTGGTCTAAAATTGAACTTGATTAATAATTAGAAGTGGATATTTTGATACATTCTTAGTTCTGCATTAAAAAAATATTACTCATTTCGAAATATAAGCTATGCGTAAAAAAAAGTATTTTTGCAAGTGTGATTACCTTCTTTTAGCAAGTTATTTTCGGGTCAAATAATGATCTAATACAGTTGAATTATTTTCTTTTAAAATGACACTGATATATTGAACGTAAGGTGCACTTACTAATAAAACATGAGATTAGTGTATCAGAGTCATACTCTGAGGTTATAACAGAGATACAGTTTGATAAATTGAAGCCGTACTCTTGGCCATGTCTACCTATTTTCAGCATTGACGTTTAGCTGTAACTGTTGTCTAGAAGCCAACGACAAGCACTGGGATGACAATAATTAAGATTTCATTTTAATGTTTATTAATAGAATATACTCACAGACACAAAGTTTTCTTTTTCGATAGAGTCTGGGAGACTTTTTTGTTTTGTATTGTCTGTCTAAGAAGGCATTTATAGCCAAAGATAGCCTTTTAGTTGTTCGATCTTTTTTTTGTTCTTCTCCAAGCCTAACCATAACATCTGCTCCCACTATTTATTTCATTTCTCTTTACACGAAACACATCTGATAACATGTATCAAAGTCTAGATAAGATCATCTATTTGTGTTCATTTCAATGTACCGATGTATGTAAACGCTAGATAAGTTGAACTATCTAGACTCTGTCAAATATTTCAACGTCTGTTTTCAAGAACTGAGTCACAAAGTATTCGAATCGGATATCATCAGGGGCGCAGTCACTGGGAGCGGAACTGAGTCGACACAATTTGTTTTTTCTTTATATGGAGGGGATGACTTATTGACCAACTACAGAGTTTTGTTCGTGGAAAAGTGAGGTTGGGGAAAAAGAAAAAAAAAAGGGGGGGGAGGGGTGGCATGCAAGTTCTAGCTACGCTACTTAATATCATGATAAATCTTTATTTAGTATTATCATGTACCTATATTTATAATGAGTTACAATTACTGTATGCAAATATCTGCATGATACGTTTTCTAAACATTTTTCCGTTGAGTGGGTTTTGCAAAGGGGTTTTAAGAAAAAGGGGGGGGGGTTGACATTTAAAAAATAAAATAAATTGTTTTACTAAAAATCCAAATTAGAAAGGAAGGTCCCGATTACGTGATGGGACGTTGCATTCGCGAAACGAATGTAGCGAGATCAATAGTTCTTAAGACATTTTTTTAAATTGCTTTCGAAAATAAAGTATTTTTCTTTTTTTTTAAATTAACTTTATATCAAATATCTGATGAGTCATGGTTTTAAAATCTCGCACTTTTAAGGTGGAGAAATCGAAATTTTAAATTTAGCTTGAAATATGAAGCGCTCAGGATGAATGTGGTGACTTAGGAAAAAAAGTAAGTTAAGTAGCTTGAGAACTACTGGGCCATGTTTACTCATGGATCAGGTGATTGTGGGTTTCTTTCTCTTTTTTTCTGGGCCAAGAAATACGGGAGATCTGCAGACGGGATTTGGTACCCGTGTCTGGGGTGACATTTTGGAATTTCCTGGACTCGAGTAGGGATAGAGAGTCTTTCTTCAGAGAATAGAAGAAGTGTAGAGAAAGGGTTAGAGAGAGAGAGAGAGAGGCGGTGGGGCTGGAGCTTAGAGAGACAGAGGGAGGGATTGACGGTGCGCGTGGGAGATAGAAGTAGAGAGAATGAGAAATCGAATGGCTTGTTAAAGAGTTGCACGGTAATCGTATGTGCATACTCTTCTCGTTTATTGGACATGTCTCTAAAGGACAACCATTTTTTAAAATACATTTCATTGTTTCTTTTTTTGTTTCTTTTCGCAATACAAATCTTCTCCAACTAGGATTTCGATGCCTGTGTCAGAGTCGCTAATATATTATTTGAGATCTATATAAAATAATCGATAGTTTAAGGAGAAACAATTTTTATGATGTTTGAAATTATATAATATTTTGTGTTTGACGTACTAAGTTAAATCGCTTGTAGAAGTATAAAAATTCATTAAAAGACGACTTCCACCATCAGTTTCAAATAATATTTTGTTCAGGACAGGTTTTAAAAAAATTTAATTTTTATTTGCGAGGTTATTCAGTTTGTGTGAGGACAGGGGTTCTCGAACTACGGCCCGCGGGGTCTTTTTAAAAAATTTTTTTTTTTACTGCAGCTACGTTTTATGCTGGCTGCTCAGGATTTGAACCATTTGTTTATTTAACTGTAGTCCTGACACCAAATTTCTGGGAATCTGTGAATCCCCCCCAAGGGGCAAAGAGACTGTGAATCGGCCCCCTTTTCTAAACGTTTGAGGAGCCCTGTGTTAGGACATAATTTAAGGACTTAAATGAAGAAAATAACAAAAACCAAAAATAATTATAATTCAATGTTTAGGATGTTGACAGAATGGAATGCATCATACTGTAATAAAGTTGACACATTTTAAGTGAGTTAAGAGAACGGAGACTATATTGGAATAAAGAAGGAATATTATAATTGGGTTAAGAGAAAAGAGATTATAGTGTAATCAAGAGGGAACATGATAACTGATTAGAATGAAGAATTTGGAATGCAATATATTATATGCAGCTATTGGTATGTAGATATTAAATTGTAGATTTTTTAAACTCATCTTTCAGTAGGTACTGCGTTGTACTTGGGGCTATATCCAAGATTGCTAGGACTGATTGCAAATTTCTTAGCACCATTTCCTTCGCCTTCTTGTTCAAGTAAAATGACTGGAATAAGACAGCAGAGAAAAATGAAAATTATATTTCAATGATCTGTTTGATACCGGGTGGCCAGGTGGCCCGGTGGGCTTAATGGGCTTTACCACATTGTAATATAAAACGCAACAATACAAAACTACATACGAGCATACCAATTCAAAGTATTACATCGCCTTGCAGCCATAATCATCACAAGCCAATATATTTCTAGGAGATAATAGCTAGCTGGAAAAGAAATATATAATCTACTGCAATCTGTACTATATATAATCTAGTGTACTATATACCATTTATAATCTGATCTAGTGTAATATATACTATGTATGATCTAGTGTAATATGTATTAAGCATACTATATATAATTCAAGGAATACTAGTGCATCCTAGAGACAGCAAGATAAATCTCAGCTTCAGTCCAATACGAAAGGAAACAAGATTGACCTTAAAGACGCCCTTTTTGCTCAGCTAGTTTGTCCACGCGCAGGCCACCTCATATCCGGTAACACGACGTCTCATCACGTGACCATTTACCCACCTCTGATTGGCCCAGCACGACTGTCTGACTCGGCGGCCACTTCCGGTGTTTCGGTCGCGATGATGGCTGCGTGGCCGACAGGAGCGATGACGTCACCGCGAGGACACGTCCTAATGAGGTGTCCTCCCTCATGATAACCGGCAGCAACTCGTCTTTCCGAGAGTTAACGAGCCACTTTACCCGCGGTCCTCTAGTGTGCCACCGTTGCGATGGTCGCTGCTTATCATGTCTGTGCTCATATTGTTACGCACCGTTGTGAGATTAGAGAATTTAATCTCTTATTCAATGAAATGGCTCGTTCTGAAACTGTACACACCAAAAAACGATGCCAAATGTTTAATACAATAACAAAGAATACTATACTCAAACCAGGGCTAATAACAATCAATACATTTTAATGATAAATTACAAAATTTTAAGAAATATATTTAAAGCGATCGTCTTACAGAATAATGATTGGCTTGTACCGGTACAATGCTAAAGAAGATACAATGTTGTAATATGGTACAATGGTGAAAAGGAATCTACACATACACACAGTAAACAAATATCTGCCTCTTTGTAAAAATAACACATGCTCAAAATATCTCATGATAAAAGTTATCTTAAAAATAGCACACGCAATCGTGGGTCTCCTTTTATAGCCTGTTTTACTGATATTTCTAGAAATGCCTTACAAAATGTTTTCATTTCCTGATTTTTTTCTACAAAATTCTAATGATACAGACTATTAATTTCATTAAGCTGTAAACAAGGTCAAGAGAGAATATTTTTAGCTAGCCACACCCCAAAACGGTTCTGAACTTGGCGTCAGCTAGAGTCCATTCACGGGGAAAGATGACGTAAACATGTCGTCTACATAATAATATACACATACGATTAAAACGAAATATTTTTATCTCTAGTTGATAAATCAAATTGTATGTTTATAACTCGTTTATATAAATCAAATAAATTTACATGTCTCTATAGCAAATAAATCCAGTGGCAGCCTTAGATGATTGTGTCCTATGCCCAAGAACAAAAAGTGCCGTCCTTTAAACATAATTGTTGATCAGTCTTCTTGTTTTACTAGCTCGCGATGGTCTAAGAAACTGAATTTTCTATTGAATTTAAATATTACATTCAAATACATGAAAATATCTACTTAAAAAAAAATTATTAGCCTAATTTAAATTGACCATAACTGATGGACTGCATTCAAGTTGTGTAAATGAAATATAAAAACAAGATAACTTTAAAAACAAAAACAAAAAAACTGTGATCTGATACTTCTTATATTTCACTTTGGCTTGTTTTCTGTTGAAAACTCTAAGCCAAAACGTAAAAATATTTTGTCCTGTCTATGAATTCAATTTAGCATACATTGTCCTTATATTTCATTTAAATTGACCTCAGTTCTTAAATTAGCAGCTGTGTTATAATGTTAAGAGAGTACTTAGAAATCCAGGTATGGCAAATTTTTGAAAGTGCTAAGGTAATAATATTAATTAATATTTCATTTCAAGAAAAATTATGTTTTTCTTGCACTAAGCAAAATTTTGAATTATTTTGGATTTATTCGGTGAAATCCAACTCTCCTGCGCACATTCTGTTGATATCGTGGCTAAACTAAACAAAAAATATCATCAGTGGCGCTACAGCCCAGGTAGGGTCCTGGCCTGCTCAAACTCATCCTTCTATTCGGACATCACCATCAGTGGCGCTACAACCCAAGTAGGGCCCTTGCCTGCTGCATCCTTCCATTCGGACATCATTATCAGTGGCGCTACATCCCAAGTAGGGTCTTGGCCTGCTCCACCACATCCTTCCTTTCGGACATCATCATCAGTGGGGTTACAGCCCAAGTAAGGTCCTGGCCTGCTCCACCACATCCTTCCATTCGGACATCATCATCAGTGGCGCTACAGCCCAAGTAGGGCCCTGGCCTGCTCCATCACATCCTTCCATTCGGATCGATCCATGGCTTTCCGCCTCCATGCGCGAACTCCCAACTGGTGTGATTTCTTCTCGACATCATCGATTCATCTCAGTCTTGGTCCACCGGAGAGAAGTCTGCCCCTAGGTTTCTGCTTGTAGATCACTTTTGCGGCTCTACACTCCGGCATCCTTTCAAAATGTCCTGCCCAGGAAACAAACGATTTAGAGATATATTGGCTATGAGTTGTGGCGCCGGATGCACCCATAACTTTATATTAGAATCAGGACCGAGCGCCTGAAGAAGTTATGGACAATGCGTTTGAAAACAAAAATGTTAATTTTGAAGGTGAAAAATTGAATGACTTTGCTTCCGTATGGACAAAACCATTATGGTATTCGTTATTTGTCTGTTATATCTGTATTTCTAATATATATATATATATAATATTGATATTAAAAGAAAATGAAAAATGTTAAAATTAAAAAAAAAGAATATTGCAAACTTTAAAGGGGTTTTTCGTTTATTGTTTTATTTCGACTTTTTAATTTTCATCTCTAGCCACGTTCAATACTTCAGTCTGCGAGGTTTAGAAGGGATGGGGGGGGGGTACCAAATACAAACGGGAAATGAACTATTACGATCAATGCAAAGATAGCCAATGGTCCCTATGCTTGCATGTCCCAAGAGCCCCAAAGATTCGTCCATGCATCACAGCTGGGAGATATAAAGGGACAACCAGATGATAATTTTATTTGTCTCTGTTGCATTGGTGTGTTTATCATAGTCCAAAAGAAGTTATGTTTTATATAGCAACGAATCTGAATGGTAGGCGTAAAATAAAATCGTTGAAAATATATATATATATATATATATAGAATTATATATAATTTAAGTATAGTAAGCGAAACGTATTAATTTATATGACTCTAGTGAATAAATCTACTGAATTTATGAGTGGAAAATGTACTAACGAAGCGTTGGTAGAGTCATTTTCAAACTTCTTTGAAAAGTAAAAAATAAAATAAAATTATAATAATTTTTTTTTTAAAAAGGTCTCATCTTCTGATTAAAGTAGAATCAGATTCCAGAAAATGAAGCAGATCTTATACAATTTAAGACTTTTTTTTTTTTCAAAGGAAAAAACTGTACAAAAACATGATGATGTTAAGTATAAAATATCAGACAGTGCCTTCGTGGTGAGTCTGTAGATGGTTCAGTCATATCAAAAATTACTTAAAATATCTATTTACTTAACAAATTAAGATGACCCGGTTTTATTTTAGCCTGAACAAGCTTCTTAAAAAAAAAAAAAAACAACAACCTGGGAATCAACTTCACTCAGTGTTACGAATTCCTGGAACAAACCACCTCACCCAAGCTATTTTATCTCCTTCCTTTTAAAAAACAAAAAAACAAAAACAAAAACTCAACTCACCCACTCGGTAAATTTACCTCCACACACAACCACCAACACTAATGAATGTTCTACTCTCCCCAAGACAACAGTTCCCCATCCATCCTCCGTCAACAATGTGGCCGTGCTCCAAGTTTACGCTGAGAGGGGGGGGGGTTAGATGGGCACGGTTGTTTGTTCTGGGTGGGGGGAGGGGCGTGAAATGAATCGGTGCTATCTCCCCCTGCTAATTAAATCATTTGTTTAACATCGCGACCTCCTCGGGCAGCTCGTCCATTCAGGAGGCACAACTGATGAGCTGTGGGTCTTAACGATGTTTTTTTTTTTTAATTGGAGAAGCACGGTAGCGCATTAGCGCAGTGGCGCATTAGCACAGTAGCGTATTAGCACAGTAGCGCACTAGCACAGTAGCGCATTAGCGCAGTAGTGCATTAGCGCAGTGGCGCATTAGCACAGTAGCGCATTAGCACAGTAGCGCATTAGCACAGTAGCGCATTAGCACAGTAGCGCATTAGCACAGTAGCGCATTAGCACAGTAGCGCATTAGCGCAGTAGTGCATTAGCACAGTGGCGCATTAGCACAGTAGCGCATTAGCACATTAGCGCAGTAGTGCATTAGCGCAGTGGCGCATTAGCACAGTAGCGCATTAGCACAGTAGCGCATTAGCACAGTAGCGCATTAGCGCAGTAGTGCATTAGCGCAGTGGCGCATTAGCACAGTAGCGCAGTAGCACAGTAGCGCATTAGCACAGTAGCGCATTAGCGCAGTAGTGCATTAGTGCAGTGGCGCATTAGCACAGTAGCGCATTAGCACAGTAGCGCATTAGCGCAGTAGTGCATTAGCGCAGTGGCGCATTAGCGCAGTAGCGCATTAGCACAGTAGGCTTATGCAAGTAGCGAAGCCCGGTTACTGAGGAGGAGCAAAAAGACACGCATAATTAGCGCATGGTAATCAGAATAGGGGAGATAGATGGAATCATTGGAGTCTTTGCTGGAGTCATTGCTGGAGTCATTGCTGAAGTCATTGCTGGATACATTTGGGTCACTGCTGGAGTCATTGCTAGAGTCATTGCTGCAGTCATTGCTGGAGTCATTGCTGGAGTCATTGCTGGAGTCATCGCTGGAGTCGTGGTTGAATTTATTTGAGTCATTGCTAGAGTCATTGCTAGAGTCCCCTCTGTAGTCATTTTTTTTGAGTCATTAAGGATTTATTATTGACAGAGTGATACATTCTAGACATATAAAATTGGGCCACTCTCCCACTATTTCTATTTTGTCGTTGTTGCTGTAAACAACAGAAAAACAAGTTATAGAAGATTTCTTATAGATTTTTAAATAAAATATTTTGTTGATCTCATTGTCAGTGCCGTATATTTTGATCGATTTTTGTAATAGCAGGTTTAATTCTTACCGATTTCTTGTCGAAAGCTAAGCACTGTACCACCAGGTCACGTGTATAGCACATCGTCATTCAGATCAAGTATTTCAAGCCCAGAAACAAACGGCTTGCTCCTAATGATGTCCTATTTCGGGGACTCTTTGATGCGCCTTTAGAATTTTTCTTTGTCAAGGTGTGTCTCTCGTTACATCGTCCACTGGTGCGGGCCTAAAAAGCCAGAGCGTTGTGGGATTTAAGAAATGTAAATGAAGTAGACGCTTTCCCGTAGTCCCATGACATAATTACTTTATTTTTGGGGCATTATTTTGTACTAAACTAGCGGTCATATCGCCTTCATCTTTGGGCTGGTTTATAAACTAAACTAACATGCATATTCCAACTCCAACCATTTTTTTCTTCCTTAAAGCTAAGGGTTCAACAGATCGATCTATTAATTTTCTTATATCTGTCTTGGAATACTTCCATAAATAGTTTAGTTAAATATTACACAAGCATTTTATTTTCTTTCTACTTCATTCAAAAAAGAAACTGTACTGTTGTCCCGCCTCCCCCCCACCCCAAAAAAAAAAAAAACACACTTTTTTTCAACAAAGGATAATAAATGTGGGATTGCCTTCAAGCTGTGTGAAAGAAATAGTAGGACAGGGTATGCTGAAGCTTGACGTCAAAGGCAGGACAATAAGATGTGAACGTTTCGGCTAAGAGCCTTCCTCGGCAGACAGGACAAATGAAAATACGACAAGACATACAAAATAGCTACAAACTGAAGTGATCGCCTTTCTTCTTGCCGGAAGTTGGATTTTCCAAAATCAAGATTACAGGAAGAGAACCCACTTTATTACTAGCTTAATGCTCAGCTGACACTATCAAATTTTCATCAAATTTTCGTCAGATTTATATTTGGAACGCACTATATTGCGTTTAAAAAGAAATTTGATGAAAATCTGATCGTGTGAACTGAGAATAATACATAAATATAAAAAAATCTATCTATATATATGTTTATATATATATTTAAGAACAAGCTATTGTCGCCTTGAAATGCCTAATTCAAAAGTGCAAAATAAAAAATTCCCGATAAATGCACCAAGCAGCTTGTAAATTTGTGTAAAAAAAAGCCACGAAAATTAAAATTCACTATAACTGGATTTCCTCAAAACAATGACCTCCAATATATAGTATGCTTCTGTTTCGCCCTGCTTCCTCTTCAATCCCCCCCCCCTCTCTTTTTTTTTCGCCCCCAAACTCCACAGGTTTTATATTAATAGCTCTGAGCGGAGAAACTCAAGGCTGTCACTGTCACGAGGAGAGCTTCATTTTTTTGTCTTTCCTGTGAGGTGACTCTTGCTTGACGCTGTTCGTGTTCCTCTGTCACACAGCGAGCTGCATGCGAACAACCTCTTGTCTATTCCTGGAATGAAGTGACTGCCTGTTGCTCTCAGAGGGTTATTTCTTGACCACAGAAAAAAAAAAAAAAACGTCTGACAAAGACGATGCGCTCTCACTGGGACATGGGGCATGTTATAGAAATTGAGAAGTTAAATCATTTATTTTTCTGTTACACTTGGACCCACCGGTTATTTTCTCAAATTTAACAAAATATCCGTACCCGATTTAAAAAAAAAAAATAAATTGCACTCTGTCAAGTATCGTGAAGCCATACAAGTAAATATTGTTTTATGTTTCCGAAATCAAATCAATATAAATCCGATTAAATAATAATGCTTAACAGCTTTTACCTGTGATATCCAAGGACTATTATTCTCTATTTAATGGTATAACTAAAGAACTATTTAAAGTATTTTCCTGAATGCTACAGCTAAATATTTTTATTTCGTTTTGACAGCGAACTCTCGATGATGTCGATAGCCAATTTTCGGGTTTTCCCGATCGTTAACGAAGCCGAAGTGCCTATATATTTATATAGAAAAGACATGGACACAATATTATCATCTGAGTATTGCCAATATTAATTTGAAAGCCAATTTAACTTTTAGAATTATAGTATTTTACAGTATATGTGTGCATGTTTACGTTTCAAAATAATATTTCTAGGCCAGCTGATACGATGGTCGTCAAAAATAGGTTGTAGATTTATTTTCTTTAAAAAATAAATAAAAATATTGCAGTAATTTCGAAAACGTGAAGTTCAAGGGCAATGCCCCATTGTGGACACGTTAACAAAAGTATTGCCATACATCAAAACAAAACTCAGTTAAGCTGGAAATGGGGAAATAGTGCATACGATTTTCTTCTAAACTAGGGACATCGAAATTTTTCAAATTTTTTTCCAAATGCACGTCTCAGTGGTGACGATTATGGTGTTGACACATATTTCCGACGATAACAATATGTTTATATTCCAAAACATATTGTAATTGTTTCGTGAACATATATTTTATTTGTAAAATAACGAGAGCTTTTTTTTTAATTTTTAACTTTTATTTTATGATTATAATATCTAAAAAGCCAATGATTTCTTCTTCTATATTTTGAGGCCCCACGATCAATGAATTGACCTCTCTGGCTCCTACGTTTCAGAGGGATTCGCGATGTGACTGCACACGATTTTGAAGGGGATAATTCACTGGTTACAAGGGCTACTCAGCAATGGTATTATGAACTGGGGGTTGGAAGGCAGGAGGCAATAGACGCAAATGTGTCAGGTGTAGTCGCCTCAACTGTTGCTTTTGGAAGCTTGTTCCAGTCCCTGGTTGTATTTGGCAGGAATGAGGAGCTCCTGTACTGAGTTCTTGTTTCTATGAGCCGGAACTGCTTGTCGTGAAAAATTAATTCTTTAAAAATATGATAATGAATTTATTTTTCATTTCCAAAAAATACAGATCAAGTGCGTGAACAAATAGGGATTAATATTTTCTTTAAATTTAAGATAATATTAAGTTGTTGTTGTTTTTTCAGTTTTGCTCAAAATATAGTTTAGAGTCATGTGAAAATTGTATGATGTTAAGAGTACTTCTCGAAAAACAAAAACAAAAAATGTTTCAAGAGTGAAAATTAATTGAGAGATTAGTCTTAAACTAGAGAATCTAATATTTATCTTTTTTTTTCAATTTGCCGATAATAACTTGATATAATTCTTCAGAAGCGAATCAAATGTTGAATACAACGTGTTATAAATATACCAACATATTTAAATCAGTTAATGTAAAAGATATTTTGGATACAATATACAAAAACCAGACTCGGTAACGTACGTAAAAGAAATTAAGGTGAAATGTGAAATATTACCCTTTCCATTATAACCCCGGCAACACCGGGTTAAATCTTGTAATATACAAAGAAAAGGATGTTACAGTTAATGGTTTTTGTGAATAGAAATTTCTTATCCAAGTTATAATAAATGTATTTATATTTTTATGACGGTTACCAAACACACAGAGGATGCCAAAATCACTATATTAGTTTAACGAATGCGTTTTGCGACTCGTTTCCAGTATTTGCTTTAGATATTATAACTTTTTTTATACGCGTCATTTTTTTCACGGGTAATAATCTTGTTCTACTATAATTCCTTACATGCTTAACGGCAACTCATATCTCGTAATTTAATAACTACGTTGCTCATGTTCTTAAAATTCAATTATATTACCATTTTATGTTGACAAGTGAGTAGACTCCAACCCCAGCCGGTCTGTTGTCCTTTTTTCATTTAAATTTTCCGTTTGAGGGGTTCTTAACTCTGTGCCACACAGCATCTCCCTTCTTAATTTCAAAACCTTTAATTCCCAAACATCTGTCTGTCTGTCTATCTGTCTGTCTATCTGTCTGTCTATCTGTCTGTCTATCTGTCTGTCTATCTGTCTGTCTATCTGTCTGTCTATCTGTCTGTCTATCTGTCTGTCTATCTGTCTGTCTATCTGTCTGTCTATCTATCTATCTATCTATCTATCTATCTATCTATCTATCTATCTATCTATCTATCTATCTATCTATCTATCTATCTATCTATCTATCTATCTATCTATCTATCTATATATCTATCTATCTATCTATCTATATATCTATCTATCTATCTATCTATTTATCTATCTATCTATCTATCTATCTATCTATCTATCTATCTATCTATCTATCTATATATCTGTCTGTCTGCCTGTATATCTGCCTGTGTGTCTATCTGTATTTGTGTCTGTCAGTCTGTCTGTCTATCTGTATATATAATTATATGATAATTAATGAAATTTTGCAGATTTATTGCATTAATAAACTTGCTAGAAGCACACAAACAAACAAAGGTAAATAGGTGAGATAACAAATTTTAATTCACCCTAAAGTATCTGCTGCTGTTAATAAACATGCAAATAACCCAATCAAATATTGTGGATTGCCGCACACAGCGGCTTCCTTGGTTTAAGAACCACTGTTCCAGAACGAACAAAATGAGGGCGCCAAGCAGACGACCGGGCAGAGATGTATATCTAACGATGCTATCGATTTAAGTAAAGAGGATGCTTCGCCGTCATTCAATCCAATAACGTCGTTGGGTTTTTTATTATATAAATATTTTTATTTTATTTTGTGCATACATTTCTTCGTGGAGAAGACTGGTGGCCAGAGGCGTAGCTAAGGGGGTCAGGGGGGAACATATGTCCCTGGGCGCCGGACTAGTTAGGGGCGCCAAAATGAGCTTTTCCATTTTTTTATTGATGAAATTAAAGGGTTTGTGAGTTCATGAAAAGTAAGGGAGACTTTTTAAAATGAATCTTGTCCCCGGGCGCCAAACACTCTAGCTACGCCTCTGCTGGTGGCCTTCTATAAATCCCATTCATCAAAGCCCTCTAATTTCGGGCGGATTAATTGAATAAGTTGGAGTGGAATCGATCCAGACTAATACAGAACGATCACAACGCGGGATTGTCCGTCATATCACCAAGACAGTGCCGAGCAAAAAAGCAGCGCCCTTGTCGAAACCTGAAAATGTTGACCATCAAAAAAAGGCCAACAGTGATGCAAGTAAAAAAGAAAACATATTATTGTACAATTTTGGCGCCCCTTGTCTTTGTGAAGTACATAGTATTTTTATCGTTTAATTTCATTTTACTGTGCTATCTCTCCAAGGAAGATTTTGGAACTTTCTGATGTTAGCGCCAGCCCGGGGGGGTTGTGCTGGGGGACGGGGGCAAGGGCGCCCTCTGCCACCACAAAGAATGGCCCTCCTTATGACACCGATTTATATTAGGCTTACAGATTGTTTTAATGGACATACATAGGAATTGTCCCTTGACGCGAAACTTAATAAGGTTTAACAGAATTTAAGGGGAAAAGATACCTTTCTTTTGAAAATAGCTTTGACCGTAAATATTTGAAGATTTTAAGCATGTGTCCAAAAACTTCCTTTATTGCTGAACTGGCAACATTGATCTGTACCAAAAAGGTTTTTGTGGACCACATTTCAGCTGATCTTTTTGTCGGACATATTTTTTTTTTAATTGTCACTGCTGAAGTTTTACCCTCGTGATCTGAAGGATTTTAAATTGATGGGTAATCTGATGGATCATATATACTCGAGATGCGATTCTTAAAAAGGGGTTATACGCTTTACAGCTAATTTTCGATTCTGATATTGGTTGTCCCACATAATAATAGTCTGCTTTTTTTTCTTTTTTTTTTTTTTTGGGGGGGGGGGGGGGAAGGGGGGGGGTCTCAGTCGGCAGCTAATGTCCCGATGAGAGGAATCGATTTGTTAAATAACTATAAACTTTTTATAATTCTTACGTTAATATATTTAAGTCGAAGAAACGTGGGTGGGGGCGGGTTCATTGGGGGCGGGTTCATGGAAGTTTGGGCACACCTTTAAGCCACGCGAGTCTCAATAATTGCTTCAAGGGCAAATGAGCGTGTAATATGACCTCATGATTCAACATTAGGACCACCTGGGTTTACTTACGATATGAATCAACAACTGGGCGTTTATCCATTATATCGGCTAAGTCTAATCCCCCTCTGCTAAGTGGTGTGTGTCTGTCATGAGTCAGCCTCTGCCTCTGTTAAGTAGTATGTTACTGCCATGAGCCAGCGTCTACCTCTGCTAAGTGGTATGTTACTGCCATGAGCCAGCCTCTGCCTCTGCTAAGTGGTATGTTACTGTTATGAGTCAGCCTTTGCCTCTGCTAAGTGGTATGTTACTGCCATGAGTCAGCCTCTGCCTCTGCTAAGTGGTATGTTGCTGTTATGAGTCAGCCTTTGCCTCTGCTAAGTGGTATGTTACTGCCATGAGTCAGCCTCTGCCTCTGCTAAGTAGTATGTTACTGCCATGAGCCAGCGTCTACCTCTGCTAAGTGGTATGTTACTGCCATGAGCCAGCGTCTACCTCTGCTAAGTGGTATGTTACTGCCATGAGCCAGCGTCTACCTCTGCTAAGTGGTATGTTACTGCCATGAGCCAGCCTCTGCCTCTGCTAAGTGGTATGTTACTGTTATGAGTCAGCCTTTGCCTCTGCTAAGTGGTATGTTACTGCCATGAGTCAGCCTCTGCCTCTGCTAAGTGGTATGTTGCTGTTATGAGTCAGTCTCTGCCTCTGCTAAGTGGTATGTTGCTGTTATGAGTCAGCCTTTGCCTCTGCTAAGTGGTATGTTACTGCCATGAGTCAGCCTCTGCCTCTGCTAAGTGGTATGTTACTGTTATGAGTCAGTCTCTGCCTCTGCTAAGTGGTATGTTACTGCCATGAGTCAGCCTCTGCCTCTGCTAAGTGGTATGTTACTGTTATGAGTCAGCCTCTGCATCTGCTCAGTGATATGATTCTTCGACGAGTCAGCCTCTGCCTCAGCTAAGTGGTATATTTCTGCCACGAGTCAGCCTCTGCTAATTAGTGTTTCTACCATGAGTCAGCCTCTATTAAGTGGTATGTTTCTACCATGAATCAGCCTCTGCCTCTGCTAAGTGGTAGGTTTATAATTTAAAAAAAAATATTCTTAATTTCCTTTCACTGAGACTCTTCAAAATTCGACCAGCTCAAGAATTGTGGACATGTTTTTTTTAAATGTTGTTTAAATTGTGTAATTTCTATATATGGGCAAAAGACGATCTATACAAATAAATCTTAATTTAATAGTTATTATTTACTTAAATTATTTGCAATGGATTGGAAAAAAATGAAGTGGTATAACAATAAAGCTAGAAATTAAAAAAAAACAACATAATCTCTAAACTCAAATCCAGTTGCGACAGATGATTATAGCAAACAATTGATTTCAACTGCGACCCCAACATACCCCAACTCACAACAACCCCCCCCCCCCACCCGAGGCGTGTAGAGAGACTCTAACCTAAATGTCACTTATTGTCCTCTCGTGTTGCTGGGCTGTCCTCTTGTGTTTCAAGGATGTCCTATCGATTTGCTCAGCAGACCTTTCGTTTGGCTAAGCTGTCCTCTCGTTTGGCTAAATTGTCCTCTCGTTTGGCTAAGCTGTCCACTCGTGTTGCTGGGTTAAATCTAATTGTTCTGAACAACACATGGGATTCCGCTTTTTAAATTGGCGTGAGGGAGGTTTGCAGGAAAACGGTCAACATAACGGTAAACGGATACTATTAGGCTTTCATTGGAAGTCTACTTAAATCCCCAAATCCATTGTAAAATTTATTTTATCTTTAAAATTGTTTTTTTTTTAATAATCACCATTTTTGCACTAAACTCTTCTCATAGCACGACTATTATGATAAAAAGAAGATTGAATTTAACAGAGATACGAAACCCTTGTTCTCAGTAGTCGATTCTGTCCAAGCTCTTTTTTAAAAAAATAAAATGTAATACCATAGTTCACTTTTGTATGTTTCATATTTAGGGTTGTCAATAATTATTTTTTTTTGGTCAAACCGGATATGGGTTTAAGAAATCCGATATAGATCCGGTTATCGTTTTTATGTACAATAAATTCTAACTATCCGAAATTAAGATAATAGTTTCCCTTGTTTTTATATGCTTGTAAACGGAAGTGGATTTTTTGTTTTAGAACTGAGAATTGTCTTACCTTTAAGATTTTAATACCACTGTTTGGTACCATCACTTGGCCCACCACAACGAGCCCCCAGACAGCGTATGGTGGTTACTTGTGGCAAGGAAAAATACAGCTACTGATACAAACACACTTACATATTAACAGGCCTTTTAAAAAAAACAACTAAGCAATCAAGAATTTCCAAAGTTTTTTTATTCATGAAACATAAAATTACTGAAATTCTAAAAGAACAAAAAAAAATACAATTATGAGATAATATTCTCCACCAGGTTCAAGTAATAAACAAATCATAGGTACTCAAACCATTACATTCAATCATAGGTAACAATCACATTCAATCATAGGTAACAATCACATTCAATCGTAGGTAACAATCACATTCAATCGTAGGTAACAATCACATTCAATCGTAGGTAACAATCACATTCAATCGTAGGTAACAATCACATTCAATCGTAGGTAACAATCACATTCTATCGTAGGTAACAATCACATTCAATTATAGGTAACAATCAGATTCAATCATAGGTAAACCATTACCAAAAAAAATCAAAAAATTAATTTCTAATCAACAGTAGAATACAAAAGTGAAAAAAAACAACCAAAGGAATCTCGTAATTCCATATAAAAGACATTTTTAGAGGTAACCTTTCTTGAATTCACCTTAACACCTTATAGCGCGTAGTATGATAATGACGCAATGCCAGTAACTATTGTCTACATTTACTATTGCTTTATTATTGTATTGATTTAAACAAACTGAAATCCGGATTTTGTCCATTTTATTTTAAATTACTAATCTGCAACCGATTATCTGTTTCAAAACAGATGACCGGACATCTGATTATCAATTAACATCAAGCATCAAAGCATTGGCTTATTCACCTTACCTTACGTCGACAAACACAATCATTTACCTTAAGATACCCTCTGCTTGTTCTACTCACTATCGGAACGTTTCCAACAACATCTCTCTCTTTTCAATCATTTTTTGGTCTTCATTCCACTTCATTTCTTATCCTACCCACACATCTCTGAACCACAAACTGGTTTGCGCCACATAGAACCCACGTCACTGACCACCTACATTCAGTACAAAATGATTGTACCGGGGGGGGGCTTTGTGTTGTAATGATTAAGCGAACTGACATCGGCACAATCAGTCACCTTGAGAACCATCGGATGTAGAGGCAGCTGAACTGTACATCGGGGAGCCTATATTTGTAGTAGATTACTTTTAAGCCATTACTTGCGAGTACTGCAAGGTCTCTTGGTAACTGTCCTTGAAAATAATTAGAGCAGTGGTTCTCAACCTTCCTAATGCCGCGACCCCTTAATTCAGTTCCTCATGTTGTGGCGACCCCCAGCCACAACATTATTTTCGTTGCTACTTCATAACTGTTGAGTACAAGCGTTTTCCGATGGTCTTAGGCGACCCCTGAGGAATGATGGTTCGACCCCCAAAGGGGTCGCGACCCACAGGTTGAGAACCGCTGAATTAGAGGGTGGTGTAATTTTTTTTTTTTTTTAAAGTAGGTCATTGGTTCTCAAACTTGTAGGTTGTTATTTTGATAAATTCAAGGTATGTTTATGAAGTTGTTTATTGGGATAATAGATTTGAATAAAAATCTATACCGCATGAAGATACAGTTTGATATGAAAGTATCAAATCTAATCACTAATATGCTGGAAATTATAATCATTTTCTCATCCACTGGCTTTCGAAATATTAGAGACGCGTTTATATAAGGCGTTGCAATCGTGGCTTGCAGGCTGTCCCCGGTCCATCACAGTTCACTGGCCGACTGCAAGTTCCCGTAGCTTGAGCAGGTCAGAAAGCTGACCTGTCGGCAAGGCTGGTGGTCGCTAAAAACAAAAACTAAGTGTCTTGTTTTTTTGTTATTTGTTTTTGGATTCCTTGGAACCAAGTCACACTTGGCCCGTGTCGGCGATAACCGTAGGCTACAAGTGACCAGTCCATAATTAACACCGTTACTGTCGGAAGATCGTGTTTTGCTGTGTCCAGTTCGTTGTAACGACACGCCCATGCAGGTCTTCAGCTCAAAGTTATTAACAGAAAATATACATACATTGTACAAGTATTAGAATATCTGAAATGACATACTGACTATTTACCAGACCATGTTACTTATGCATATGACACGGATTTCACGGGCACGGCACAATGGTGTAGTGATTTGAAAGAAACCAATAAAAACTAGTTTTTATAGCGTAGGAAGAGTTCATGTTTTTGAGTGGAGCGGGAGTAAACGACATGCTTTTAATGTAGATGTTGACATGTTTGTATTTTTCTGATGTATTTAATGAATTAATCATTAGATAAAGTATTGTACGTGTATGGATATACATTCTTAGAATTGCAACTATAATTGCTCTAAAATTCTGATGTCAAGAAACCATGTGATGCATTTATCAAATATCTCAATTAAGTACTGTGTAATATTCATTGGACCTTATTACTTCTTGGCGATGAAGGAGTCAAGCTTTTGCAAAGTTGAATAAAATAGTTACATCACTGGCACTGAAGAAGCACAGTACATCAGCAAAAGTTTAAAGGTCAAAACACTAAATCATAAACCTTACAACTATAAAAGCACAATAATCGCTTGGAACCACCTGGACAATACCGCAGTGAACTCAACAGCTATCAAAAGCTTCAAGGCTGCCCTGGCATCTGTTAGGAGCCGATAGGATGGCAGTATAGCTTCCCCAACCGTTGCACATGTGCCAGTACATGGATGCAGCAACGTACCCTACCAGAACCAGAACAATTATAAGTATTGGCAAATTTTTAAAGAATCACTAACGTCGATGGTACATTGTAATAGCAGTTAAATGTTTAGTTTGGATTCACTAAAAATAATAGATATGTTTAGCACACATTTTATGTCTTTAAGATGCTTTTTTAATACCAATGTATTCGACGTTTGGCAATAACCATTGGCACAATATTGCTATCACAGTTTATGTATTCAAATCTTATTCCATTGAAAACTCCCGGTAGGCTTTCTCTCAAGAGTACGACTCGCGTTGCATCATCGCCACCTGAAGCTTTTCCCTGTGTATCGTCACAGAAAACAATCAACTGATCAGCATAACAAACAGCGCCCTTAAGCGCCTTTTCTCCATTCCATAATTTAGCGAGAAACGTGAATACATTATTTGCTGGACCAGAACCAGGCAGCATCCACAGTGATCCGTCTTTCAGCAAGACGAACAAGTTTCTGTCGTGTTGAAAGCTTGTGAGATTTTCAGACGGGCCTTCGATGTGTTTAAGAGTTGCTGTGCTCCCTGTTCTTTTGTTGTAACTGTTCATGATAATACAATCATTGAATTTATGAAATGTTACAAAATAGCCATTGAACACTGTGCTTCCACAAGGAGTATAATAATAAGTGTTGATATTCAATGTCTTCAGAGAATGAGCACAGTTCGTTTCAAATTTGATAACTTCTCTTCGCTTGGAACAATAAAAGACTTCGTTCTGAAATGCCAGCAAAACTCCATCAAAAGGACACTTTAATTTTCCCAAATACTCCAATGAATATGAATCTTTCGTACACATATAGAAGCGAAGATCATTTTCAGGATAAGTATTTTGTGAGTTTGGTGCTTCCGTTTTGGATGTGACTGTGTATATATCTTCATTGACAACAGCTATTGCCTTTGGTTTCTCGTATGAACTTCTATGCGGCAATGTAATAGTTCTAAACCGATTTTCTTGCAGTGAATAAGCTCTAAAGTCATTGGTATGACCGTCAAGATAAACCATGACGCTGCATAACTCATCAGACTCTCGGTATCTGACAATGTTGTTTTCGCTGTAACATTCCTCATTCCATTGATAAAGCAACGCCTCGTGGACAATACTCAAGGCATATGGGTCAGAGGTTATCATTGGATTCCTCATCAGTGTCTCAAGATATCCACGGCTGGCTAGGCAAACTCTGGCGGCTTTAAGGAGTCGGGTTAAAAAACTATGTTCCTTTGTGTTTTTTGGTAGAATTGGTTTTTATCATTGAATCTATTTGAATCGGTTCGAGGTCCAGACCTTTCGACTGTTTCTTTAAAGTCGGTCTTTCTTTTTTCTTCTAGACTAACGTTCTGCGTCGTCTCCATGAGCGATGTCTCGTCAGTTTTCAACGTGTCGTTGCCACTTTCGTTGTCCTTCTGTTCACAGATCACAATCTCGTCATCTTCGTCACATGAGATGGACGTCACCTCGGAGTTGGCATAGTCGGATCTACTTGCAAACATTGACTCTTCGTTATGCTTGATCCATGCAAAAATTGCTTCAATTACAGAATCCTCGGGTTTTGCTTTGAGGCGAGGATCATGTACCATCATACGAACTTCATCAAAGGATAAATTGATGAATGTTTCACTTTTCCGAAAGTCATCAAAATTATTCATCATAAACGTTTTTGCGAAATCTAAAACTTTTACAGAGTTAAGTAATTTCGCATGCTGATAAAAATCTTCATAATTTACAAGTGTCATATTTGACATGGCAAAGTTTTCACACTCTTCAACCAGGTAAGCAATGTCCAAGAAATGTGTTGCATGCCATACCTGGATGACATTGTCATCTGTGAGACCATCCTCACCTTTGAAAAAAGAGTTGACGATGATTGTTAACGTGTCTTTTGTCATGTTGTTTAAGACGACCCTGCCTTCGATGCCTTCAATCATCTCAGTGTGGAATGATTTGTCCAAAAAAGGAGGAACATGCGCTTAAAATAAACTTGTGGCAACGAAACTCTAGATCCTCGACAACAACCGCAACGTCCCTGTATTCATCGCTTGTCCACTTCTTACCCAAACACCCCTGGATTTTGTAGACATCTAATGGTCAAAGAGACAGTTTTAAAAATTCATTAGACTCCATATTAATCGAAACATATATATATATAATCCATATAACTAGTATAATAGGACACATTGAAGAAGATACTGGTTCAGCTTGTTTCGGCCTCATATCTATATATGGAGTCTAAAGCGGAAGAAAATGGGGGGGGGGGGGGGTTGTTAATGTTAAGTAATTGTATCTATCCATCCCCATACCTCAGCCACAAGGATCTCACTTTTAACCCACCACGAAATTATCACATGCCAACAATACGGCGAACCCAGTTTCTCCTTTTTTTTTTTTAAACTCACATTTCGTCAAAGCAGAGAACTCACTTTGTGACCACAAAGAGAACTCATCTTCTCAGTCCAATGAGATTACACCTCCATTGTGGTGAGCTTATCTTCACCCGTGGATAACTCACCTTTTTTTTTAACCACCGTGAAATATTCTACCCCAAATTCAAATCCCACTACAAAAAAAAAAAAAAAAAAAAAAATCACCTTGTGTTACCACATTGCATTCACTTTTTTCAAACATGAAAAACCAAGTTTACATTATTTCATAGTGGGGAACCCAAAAGCAACGTCTAAAAACCCACGACTCAAAACCCAAGTCTCAAAACCCACGTCTCAAAACCCAAGTCTCAAAACCCAAGTCTCAAAACCCACGTCTCAAAACCCACGTCTCAAAACCACGACTCAAAACCCAAGTCTCAAAACCCACGTCTCAAAACCCAAGTCTTAAAACCCACGTCTCAAAACCCACGTCTCAAAACCCAAGTCTCAAAACCCACGTCTCAAAACCCACGTCTCAAAACCCACGTCTCAAAACCCACGTCTCAAAACCCAAGTCTCAAAACCCAAGTCTCAAAACCCACGTCTCAAAACCCACGTCCCCAAACCCACGACTCAAAACCCAAGTCTCAAAACACACGTCTCAAAACCCAAGTCTCAAAACCCACGTCTCAAAACCCACGTCTCAAAACCCACGACTCAAAACCCAAGTCTCAAAACACACGTCTCAAAACCCAAGTCTCAAAACCCAAGTCTCAAAACCCACGTCTCAAAACCCACGTCTCAAAACCACGACTCAAACCCAAGTCTCAAAACCCACGTCTCAAAACCCAAGTCTCAAAACCCACGTCTCAAAACCCACGTCTCAAAACCCAAGTCTCAAAACCCACGTCTCAAAACCCACGTCTCAAAACCCACGTCTCAAAACCCACGTCTCAAAACCCAAGTCTCAAAACCCAAGTCTCAAAACCCACGTCTCAAAACCCACGTCTCAAAACCCACGACTCAAAACCCAAGTCTCAAAACACACGTCTCAAAACCCAAGTCTCAAAACCCACGTCTCAAAACCCACGTCTCAAAACCCACGACTCAAAACCCAAGTCTCAAAACACACGTCTCAAAACCCAAGTCTCAAAACACACGTCTCAAAACCCACGTCTCAAAACCCACGTCTCAAAACCCAAGTCTCAAAACCCAAGTCTCAAAACCCAAGTCTCAAAACCCACGACTCAAAACCCAAGTCTCAAAACCCACGTCTCAAAACACACGTCTCAAAATTCCACATAAATTTAAACAATTAAATTTTAAATGTAAACTTCATTAATTTAAACAGCTTTCAAATTGGGTATCTCTCTCACTCTCTCTCTCTCTATTTCTCTATCTCTCTTTCTCTCTCTCCCTTTTCTCTTTTTATCCCCCAGAGCAATCTTTCCCTTTTCGTTTATCCTCATTTGCAGATCACCGTATCCTTCATTATATAGTTTCTTCTTTTCTAAGCTTTCCATTTCGCAAGTTCGCCTTCAAGCCACTAAGTGAGAGCCAAATCTGTTTATCCCATACATCCTTAAATTGCTCTAAGAACTTATATCACCTTTGTCATGGCGCTAGTGTAAATATAAGCTATATGTTACAGACAAAGTGTGAAATTTTATACAATACTTTGGACATTGCATAAATTGCCTAGCTATCTATATTTTGTCTGCTTTGACCTTGGCGTAGCATCCCATAACACATAGAGAAAATTAACTTTTTATAAACAAACAATAAACAGCAGTGGCAATGGATTTTTAAAAAAACGAAACAAATAGGTCATCTGAAGTATTATAGTTTTTTTTGTGGGTTTTTTTATGTACTGAATTTGTCTAAACTTGTGAAAAGTGGAATTTTTCTTAAACGGATCATTTCCTCTTCTTTTAAATCTCGTTGTTAAGTTTTTTTTGTTTTGTTGTTTTTTTAAAATTAATTTTCAAAGTATTCCAGATGGAAAGCCACCTTTATAGTTTTCCACCCGGACCATTTACTGAAATGTTTTATTTTTCTGTCAAATTTAAGCAGGCTGTACACCGTTCGTGAGGAAGAATTGCATCTGATTGTTGAAACTGTTCCAAAAATCAAATAATGAGGTGAATTTACGTTCGGCGCGCCATTCATTTCAAATGGCCGCCATCTAGGTAGCCATGTAGGCAGATAGAACGCCATAATAAAATACAACTTTTTAAGAATCTTTCAGTAGCGTAGCTAGGGTGATGTGGGGGAGTGCGGACCGCACCTGGTGACACCATCTCAGGGGGGTGACACCATATTGAAAAACCACATATTTACAGAGCACACACCGCTCGGTCTAACCGAATTTCATGAAAGGATTACCGATTACACGTCGACACGTCAATTTTCTACAAATATAACCGATCCAAGTGATACTGTGACAGATATTGATTTCGATCAAGTGATTTTCAGGTTTGCAGCTCTGAAGACCAGGAAAGGAACAATTTAAATAAATTTAATAACAATTACCACTAACGTTAATTTGTTTTTATTCTTGTCACCATTTTACTGTTGATTTCTTACAACAAAAAGAAACCCAACGTGGAATTCGAGGAATGGGGGGGGGGGCACCAGGGCCGGCCTTAGGCCATAGCAACTTATGCGGCCGCAATGGGCCCCGCGTTTTCATAGGCCCCGCCCCGAATTTATTTTCTAATACAAAATCTTAATTTTCACTTATTATCCTTATTCCTACCCAGAAAGGGCCCCGCGCAATCCGTTTTGCATAGGGCCCCGCAATTGTTAGGGTCGGCCCTGGGGGACACTATGAGTTTACCGCACAGGATGACACCTACCACAGCTACGCCACTGCTATGTTGTGTGTGTGTGCGTGAAGGCTTTGTGCGGAGCTCATCATTGTGCATAATATGATATGTGTAATATTATTAATATTTTTTGTAGTCATGACTCTAGTACTGAAGAGTTTATAACGGAGACTGCATTGTGTCCGATTCTGTTTTAAATCAGAAGATTGTTTAAGAAAATTTGGAAGGATGCTAAAAGTACTCTAGGGTGTTAAGAGCTTTAAATGGGCACCAGAAGCATTCCGATGGGAAAGAAAGCATTTGCAATTAAGTCAACTGCAACACAACAGTCCATTTTAATAGAACTGGACAAGAATAGTTGGGTAAATGTATAGTATTAAGTGTAACAAAGCACACAAAAAACAACAAAAACAAAAAGGCATTTGAGTTTTGCACACACAACAATGTACTGTACAATTCAAAACGTCATGCAAATGACTTGAGCATTTCTGATTCTCGTTCTCTCCGAATTTTTTTTTTGTCCCAGTGTTTTACAACGTTCAACCTCTTTCTGTGTTTTTATACACTTTGCCTAAGTCGTTGCAGGCATTCTCTAGAACAGTGCTACTCAAAGTGGTGGTCCGCGGACCGCGCGGACCGGTGCCGGTCCGTGGGCCATCATCCGCCGGTCCGCAGAACTTTCAAGAAAACTCATTTCGCTACCACGTCAGTACAAGAAAAATAGTGCACCGGTCCCTGGTGCAATGGAAAAATTCCTGCTGGTCCGCCATACTAAAAAGGTTTGAGAAGCACTGCTCTAGAATACTTAGGCATTTTATGCAATTTCTACTGTATTTAAAACTGCAATCTTCAGGCATTGTATAGAATGCCTGTGTTGGATGTCATAATTTGTATGTAACATATATGATATATTTTAATTGTGCAACCAATATTTAAAATCAGATATAAGAAGCAATGATTTTTTTTTAGAAATATGTTAAGCTAACAAATAAACTAAGTGTTACGTAATAAATCTAAATCTAACGGAAAATGTAGATATAACATAAATATAATAGATAAATATATATATATATATATATATATATATATATATACAAACAAATCAATTCTTAATAAAAAATATTTTTAAAAATTAAGTTGGCTAACCCTTCGCCTGGTCTCGTGGACGTCACCTGTTATACAGTTACTAGATAATGGGTCAACTCACACACCTTAACTGGTGGAAGGGTTACTGTGTCCTGGGTCATCTGCTTAAAGTTATCAACTGTATTTTTCATCACAGCGAGACACTTTCACATGTGCACAAGGTCACGGTTAACACACAAACATCAAGTCAATTCTCAGCCATTAGATGCGGGACTTAGAGGGGGGGACGCTGTGTGTGGGGGGCGCCGTTAACACATTACCCCAAGTCATTCCTCACATTAAATGCGGGCTCGGTGGGGTGGGCGGCGCCTTTAGGGGGCGCCGTTAACACATAGTTACCAAGTCAATTCTCGGCCATTAGATGCGGGACTTGGAGGGGGGACGCTGTGTGTGGGGAGGGGACACCGTTAACACATAACAACCAAGTCAATTCTCACCATTGCATACGGGGTTCGGTGGTGGTGGGGGCGACGTGTAGGGGACGCCGTTAACACATAATCACCAAGTCAATCCTCACCATTAAATGCGAGGCTCGGTTGTGAGAGGGGCGCCATTAACGCACAACCATCAAGTCAATTTCAGCAATTAGATGCTGGGCTCGGTGGGGGGGGGGGCGTCGCTAACACACAATCACCAAGCAATTTTAATGCCATTAGATGCAGGGCCCGGTGGTGGTGAGGGCGCCATTGATCAAAGAATGGGGTTATTATTAAACGAGTTTACCCCGAATGAATTACCCAAAAGTTCAAAACTACTTCTTTAATAAGACCGCCAGTGAGCCCCTTGTCCTACAACACTGCTCACAGCACATGTATAACATTAAAACATTTGAATATACACATGTAAAAAATATGAATATAACTATCACATTTTACTTTTGTAGAAAAACTGCAGCCCTGATTTGGAATTGCTGTTATTAAGTTAATCAAAGTATTCCTCAATTTACTTTTCTTTTTTTACTCGTGGCCCGTTTATAATATTTTATCGCCTAATCTGGCCTAAGGTAACGTTATTATTATTATTATTATTATATGTTGTCTTATATAGCGCGGTACCCCAGCCTAGGGCTGGTCTCACCGCGCTGTACATATAAATATTAGCAAAAGAAACATAATCGGGACAATAAAACAAAATACATTTATGTAATAAAACAAAATACATTTATGTAATAAAGAACAGCTGTATAGAGACAAAACAAAAACAAATTCATATTCACCCCACCCACCCCAGAACTTTTACATGTGAAGCCATGGACGGCGGCCAGCAGCATCGTTTATCGGTCAGATTTGAGGAATCAGTCAGTTATGCTGCATGAGGAAATGCTACATTAGAAATTAATCAAAAGCAGAGCCTAGACAATTATGGGCTCACCTAAAATCCCGATTCGCGCCTTACACTCACCCAGCCCCAAGGGCCCAAACTCTGAATGAAACCTAGGAATGGAGTTCCGCGAATCGGAATTTCCTCAAATATTTTCCTTCTACGGTGAACACTGGGCTACCACCGGAACGACTGGAAATAGTTTTAAACAGATGTGAATATGGAAGAAGAAGACATTTAAACTAAAAAAAAAGTTACCTCAATGTATGCTTACAAAAATGTAAAGAAATTAAACAGAAATATTCTTAATAGCTTTCTAATAAGAATTGTGGGCCACTGTGTGAACGGAAGAAACACGTTATAGCTTTGATATCACATCTAAGATATTAACCCATCTGCAAGGCTTTGTCTTCTTTTTTTTTTCTATCGATAAATGGTTGCATACAGTGTCACTTCGATCAGTGGGTCATCGTGAATCTGAAACTAGTCAACTATCATGAGCAGCTAGGGGCGCCAAAAAGCATTCTTTAGATATTGCCACGAGCCGCTGGGAGCGCCAATGTTTGTGACGTAGTAAAACGAGTCAAATATTAGTGTTATTTCGTTCCCGTTTCGGTTCGAGATTTTGATTTACCGACCGGATGTTTATTGTCGAACATTTTTGCTATCAGCAGATGGTTTTTTTAAAAAAAACGAGCTGTATTGTTAATTCATTTTGATTTAATTTCCAAGCTAGTTACAAATTGTAAATTTGTTTACCATGACAAGAAGTGACAGTGTTACTAAGGGAATTTAAGTAATTGGAAGTGTAAATATTATTAAATGGATTATTTGGAGAGATGGCACCGTGAATTCATTTGCGTGTGTATTGCAGGAGTCACTTTCCTTATTATTATTATTTTTTTGTTAATAGAGTTACATTTTCATTAATATGACGATGGCAAATTTTTATTGGTTGGTTAATTATAGTTTTAAAATTTCATTTTATGGCTGGTGATCATAGTTTAGTTGGTCCGCCATATTTGAAACGAGGCTATGAAAGACAGGCACTATATTTCATTCATTTTGTGGATTTATTTTCGGTGGAACCTGAAATAAAGTGTGTAAAAGTGTATTTTATGAAACTGTAAGCTGGGTTTTCATTATTTCTTAATTTTATAATTATTTTTGGCCGTTTTATTTTGTGTTTTTGCTCACTTTCCTAGTTTTCAGGGTCAAAACCCCGATACCGATAGGATCGAAACCCTGGTTCCGATAGGTTGAAAACCCAGGTTAGGGATAAATTTAGGGTTCAGGTTAGGTTTAAAGACACATTTGCTCAGTATGATTTAGTTAGGAGATTTTTTCATTATTTTTTTAACGTCTTATTCTTAATTTTAGCAAACGTGAGTTATTTTATTTTTCCACGGCCGCCTTCTTGGTTGCCGAGACCCGTGAACACGTACAAGTTCGCGGGTTGCGGCAAACAAGATAGTGCCCATGGTACAAAAAACGCGGTGCTATCTCTCATCATTTACCTATTAAATTTCTGTATTTTTTGGGTACATTTTTCTTATTATTGGATATGCTACTATATTGAAACTACAAAATGAAAGGATTTAAATGTTTTTGGAAATTCAAATTGACGGGTGAGTTGGCACATTTATGTAATTTTTTAAAAATTGTTTTTAATGTTGCTATTACTAATTTAACAATTTTTAATTTCCTACTAAATTTTACCACAGACTCATAGCAAATGTATTTACCTACAAAATTATACGTAGCTCATAAGAATCTGTTGATAATTAAGAAAACTCCGGCTGAATGTGTACGTTACATATACCTGCAAATGATAAAACGCTGCCTAAATCAAATTCGGCCACAGCCCCTGTTTTTTTTTTCAGTCTGGTAGTTAATCAGTTTTCGCCCCTGATAGTGACCGGTTACAACGTCAGTCGGGCGACGTTGCACTGTAGACTCTATGATGCAGTGGACACAGTGCTCCAACCCACAGCTGCCGCCTTGCAGCTCGAGTGCATGTTATCAATCCTCTCAAGTGATTGTTGGATTAAAAACACAACAGTTTTCTCAAGATAGGGTTATTTCTGCCTTCAAGGCTTGGAAAGAAGGGAAAAAGATATCGATCTACGTTCAAACAGAATGAGTCATTCTTAAAGTGGTCACTACGCATATTGTACTATATAAATATTTTAAAACATCTAGGCCTGATCTATTTTAATTTTAAAAAAAGAACTAGTCCTGATCCAATTCAATAAAAAGATCTAGTCCTGATCTAATTGAATCAAAAGGTCTAGTCCCGATCCAATTTAATAAAAAGATCAAATTCAATAAAAAAGATCTAGTCCTGATCCAATTCAATAAAAAGTTATATCTCAATAAAAAAAGATCTAGTCCTGATCCAATTCAATAAAAAGATCTAACTCAATAAAAAAAAAAGACATAGTCCTGATCCAATAGAATAAATCAATTTGTTTCAAGAGATATTATAAAAGTATAAATTAGCTGTCGTCAAAAGACTCTGTGCAACGGAATGAAAATAATTTTAATTTTAAAGAAATATTTTTTTAAAGTCAAATCAAATCAATCAATTATTTTTTGACATACTAATTTTTTTCAAGCACTAAACGGACGTGATTTAAATATCACGTTTGTTGTTTGGTTTGTGTTTTTTGGTTGTGAAATTTAGTGACTTAAAAAATTGACATTACGTTTCAATAATAAGGCGTGAAGAGACTTTTGTGGCTTTTTTTAAAATGAGCTTTAAGTATATTATCTACTATTTGCAAGTGCATTTTATTTTAAATTTCTTTTCATAGAAATTGGATTCATTTTTTCTTAGTTTAATTTTTAAACTGTTATTATTTTTAATTTTTAAACTTATTATTTTTAATTTTTAAAAAAAGTACACTCGATGTGGCTTTTTAGAGCATGATTGTGACCGTTGCCGTAAGAGCGATTAGGGCTAGTCCCATTGTAAACTAAGTGTTGTCTGAGTATGACCTTGACCCTCTGCGGAGAGTTTATAATTTTAACCCACTGATCTAAGATCTGGTGACCTTTTGACCACGTGATGACAACGTACTCATGTGAACATAAAAATAACAGCGGTGTCGATTCTTCTCAAATTTCTTCGATCCTGCGCCTAAAAATTTTTTTTAAAAATCCCCCATGACTGTGCAACCGACCGAAGTATTGTAATGGTATTTTTGTCTTCCACATAAACTATAAGCAGTTGTGTTTTTATTTAAAACCATAGTCAATACTCTGTAAAAAATTACAACTCACACCCAGGAACACATCAGTTATTCTTACTGGCACAATTAATCGACGAAAAGTCTTGCTACAGACTCATTTTAAGGAACAACGAAAAACTCAAACAAGTATTTTCAGGACATGAACACAACACGTACAAAAATGAATTTTCAGGACGGAACACAACACATACGATAAATAAACAAAACAGAAACAATAACAAAGTTCCATTTGTTTGGATCAATAAAAATATATTAACTTATCTTATCTGTGAAAAAAATAATCTTGAAACTCTACTGGTGTCTACGCTAGTCTCAAAATGTACATTATAAAGGTGTGGGCATTGCCATGACTTCACTTGTTATGTTACTTAAAACTACTAACCAAATCTAATCTACTTAAGAAAAGCAGTAAACTATCGAGTCAAATTCATGACGTCTTCCCCAATGCACCCTCCGCTAAACTCAACTGGCCATCAACTACTCCCCCCAGTAGTCTTTATTCCAGTCGGGCCGCGAAGCGGCACACCAGGAGCATTCCGCCCCTGAGACAGTCTCACCCACCCTTCCACTCGATTGACTATGCGAGTGAGACGGCACCAGAGAATGAAACCTGACCGGCCGGGGTGCTGCTTTCACACAGCAACCGGGACGGACTTTCTAGGGCTGGGGTGGATATATTTTACGTCCCTGATCCCCCCTCCCACCCCGGGGGACGCGTAGGTGTTTCACAGACGCCCTCTAATGGGGTGTACGTGGTTTTCTGCGATGTGACTCATTCACGCCGCAGGTGGGATGAAAAAGAGGTTGTCTAGGAGCAGTGCCCTCAAAGACTGCATACTTAGAATCATCGGTGGGGGTCGCCACGTTCCCTGTCCTCCTATCCGTACGGCACTTACAACTACTTGAATTTCCGACTGGTCTTTATTCCTGGTTTGATTATGGATGATATTGTCTAACAGTTAACATTACACGTGCGACCTAGTTAAACATGTTTAGGGCGCTTACCGCTCCCGATGATTTGATGTGTAACATTGATTCCAATCCCCAATCTCAACCGCCACACGTTTTACCGGTGTGACTCTGTCACGTGATTACCGCCACATGGAGAGGGTCACCTATTTGAAAACAAAATCGGCTGATCACTATGGCTTTATAGCGTTGAATTTTTATTTTTTTTAGTGTTCGTTTTTCAACATCTTCTTTGAAGAAAAAAAGGTTGAACGGGACGAGAGAAACACGAATTTAATCCTGACTTACGTCTGTACAACATTCTTTTGAAAACATGATCAGGAGCGTCTCCTCAGGAGGTAAAAGAATCAGGTCCAGTCTGAGTTCGTACGGAATAAAATCCCTCCCCTTCCCCACCTTTTTTCCCCCTCAGCCAGCCTTTTGAATTTTTCCATTTTAACAAAATGGGAAACAAACAATTAAAATTAATCTATATTTTTTCTGTTCTGCTTTTCTAATTGGAAAAGGGGGTGGGGTGGGCATAGTTGGGGAGGGGGGTTAAGAGAATATAATTTTTATTTGTTCACTATTGGTTGGGCATTGAGCTCTAACCTTTCAGTTTAGACCAAACACATAGTTTAACAGCACAGCCAACGTTGTGCTCGAAATTACATTATAATATTATTATTATTATTATTAGAGTTTTTTTATAAACATTGTTATATAAGGTTTATAATCCAACAAAATTATAGGCCAAAATATTATTATTTTTTTTTTAAAAATTATTACATAATTTGTCTATTTTATAAGCTGAATAATGTAAAGAGTTGCTTCGCTTTTTACCGAAAATGTAATACGTTTTTTTTTATCAATATCGTTATTCAATAATCAACGATGTTCTAACAGTTTTTAACTGTAACAATTTTCATAATTAACTCTTAAATTTTAACACCAACACCATTATTTGCACGAACCACACACACACACAATTTACAAAGGCCAAGGCCTAAGTCTAAAGAGGAGTCGGCTTCCACCACTCAGCGGGGTGGGAGTGTTTGGGGGAACAGACGCCCCTGATATGACCCTCCCTTTATACTTGATTTAAAAACTCCAGGCTACGTAATCCATTTACGAGTACAGCTGTATTCACAAACCTTTTTATATTACATTTAGATTTCTTTACCTACGTCAACAACCCTTTTAACGTTATGAGTCGTCTCCAAACTGTTTTTTTCCAGGCTGTGAAAATATATGTCCAATCAGATTAATTGAAGTTAGTCACGTGTCATCTCAAATACATGTCTATTGTTCATCTACTTCCAGCCTCTCAAGGCTATTGTTTCGCCCCCCCCCCCAACACCTTTTTATGCATATAAGGTGAGCACACACTGATAAAAATATATTCTCAAGCTATATTATGGTCACGCTTTGCTCATGCGATTGCCTTTACGTATATTTGCGTCTACATTTTGGAATATGCGATACCTACAAAAAAAAAGGTAAATTCTCATTTTCTACAAACAATAGTCCTACAGACAGTCCTACATACTGTCCTACATACTGTCCTACAGACAGTCCTACACCCTACTTGCTGGTCTTTGAATAATAGCCCCATAGACAGTCCTACATTCTACTTGTCGGCTTTTAAACAAAGGGCCTACAAACAGTCCTACAACCCATCTGTCAGTTTTTATACAATAATCCTTAAGGCAGTCCTACAGACTGTCCTAAAACACACCCGTGGCTCTTTATTGATTAATATAATAGTCGCCTCTCCTATAGAAAAAAGTTCATTGCCCTACCCGTAGCTGCCTGAATAAGTTGCACCCACTGCGGGGCCCGAGCTGCCGTCACTATGTACAGGCGCCGGAGACGGTCGAGCACCCACTAGCCGAGGGCCCAGCGCTAACTGGTTCTTCCAGCCACCCATGTCGAGAGTCTGATTTACGACGATGTCCAGCAGATTTGGCAACCTGTAACTTGCTTCCCGGGGCCATTAAAGAGCAATAGCTAGGTCCCAAAAGTGAGTGTAATATAGAACAAAGTTCAACCTTTTTACCCGAGTTCAACCTTTTTACCCGAGTTCAACCTTTTTACCCGAGTTCAACCTTTTTACCCGAGTTCAACCTTTTTACCCGAGTTCAACCTTTTTACCCGAGTTCAACCTTTTTACCCGAGTTCAACCTTTTTACCCGAGTTCAACCTTTTTACCCGAGTTCAACCTTTTTACCCGAGTTCAACCTTTTTACCCGAGTTCAACCTTTTTACCCGAGTTCAACCTTTTTACCCGAGTTCAACCTTTTTACCCGAGTTCAACCGTTACGCATGACGCTCTCTGTGTGACAGCTTTTGAATATATTTTTTCCCCCTGAGTACTATTAATACAAAACTTGTTGAGTTTTAGGGGGGCGGTCGTTTAAAGGAAGCAAGAAACACCAGACGCAAAATACATAAAAGATATATATTTAAATGCATAAATGATGGTGTGTGTAATAAAGGATCACGTCACTCCACTACTTCACTCACTTCATTGGCTCCCCATACAGGCACGCATTGATTACAAGCTGTGTGTTCTCCTTAACAACCATTTCTCTGGTTCCTACCCTTCCTATCTTACCAAACTTCTTACTGTCTATTCACCTCTTCGAAAGCTTCGTTCCTCCGCAGCCACGCGTATTCTTTCCGTTCCCAGAACACCCACTAAAAATATGGTGAACGATCTTTCTCTTACTGTGCCCCAAAACAATGGAATTCTCTCCCATAATACATCTGCAATATAACGAACAACACAGCCTTCAAAGCTCCCCAAGACCCATCTCTTCAAAGTGTACTATACCGACTCAATCTCAGCACCCCTCTGACTGATAAACACCTCTTGATTCTGCTGCGTCCTGTCCAGGGGTAGATAGCACTTAGGTGGGTGAACTCAAGCTTTTCACCAATAATTTTTTAAAAGTTTATACGCTTCTGTAATTGCTAATTTTTATGTTAAGCGCCGTGGGGTACTGCGCTATATAAAAACCACATAATCATGATAACAATAAAATATTGACCTGATAGAAAAACGCACCTGGTGCTGAGTGACTTGTGACATGAGATGCCGTCAATATCTACAAGCCACCTGTGACCACATAGCCCTGAAACAAGAGGCCGTAAAAAATGATTTATGACAAAGTCTTGTAATTTTGAGTAAACAGGACATCGGATTTTCCCACTAAGCTAAAGTGCTTCCAATCATTGTACCGATTAACTAACTTTCGATTTACGGGTTCCGTTTTAAACAAAATACTTTACAGCCATTTGATTATTTTAAACTGTATTCGTAATATGCAGTTGCCATTTCTTCTTCTCCTTCTTCTTCTATATTTTGAGGGCCCACGATCAATGAATTGATCATTCTGGCTCCTATGTTTCGGAAGGGTTCGCGATGTTACTGTGCGTGGTTTTGAAGGGAATACTCCACTTGTTGCAAGGGCTACACAGCAATGGTATTATGAACTGGGGGTTGGAAGACAAGAGGCGATAGACGCAAATGTGTCGAGTGTAGTCGCCTCAACTGTTGCTTTTGGAAGAGTGCTCCATTCCCTCGTTGTCTTTGGCAGGATTGAGGAGCTCCTGTACTCTTCTCTTTTTTCTCTCTTCCACATGTACACACACAAGAAAACCATTTTAAACCAAATAATATAAACAATACGTACATTCGCCAATATTAATTCGAATGTAAATTGTTTTACGGAGTAATGCAGTTTTCATTTTTTTTTTGACACATTAAAAGAACATTGATTTTTAAAGGTTATTTAAATGGAGTGATTGTTTATTCCAAAGCTCAAACTTGAGCGGTATGGCCACGTGACCAGAAAACAAGGGCTCGCCAAAGAAATCATGCAACAACTAGAGGAGGAAGAAGAAGAAGAGGAAGACAGAGAAAAATATGGGAAGATAACCTCAAAGAGTGGACGGGATTAAAACTAGGCGATGCTGTGCGTATTGCAGAAGACCGAGAGGAATGGAGAAGGATAGTTTTCATGTCAGCTCTGGCGCCCCAACGGTCCAAGGACTAAGGGACATGATGATGATGAACTTTCAAAAATACAGGAGACAAACTTGCTGATTTCTACGCCGGAAACTTACTATTTTTCTTCTCCTCAGGCTACGAAAATAAAAATAAAAGAATGCAGAATGCAAACTATTTAAAAAAAAAAATAGAATTACGACATATTTTTAAAAACAATATATGATTTTATCTTAAAACAATGAATGAAAATGTATAAAGAGGGTGTTCCCACCAAACAAACAGAACAACTGTGCGGTGTAGGTTCAATTGCTTAAAATATCCAACTGTAAGAAATGGAATGCTTCACATTGATACCCATGAAAATACATCGGGTAAAATCATCAAGTAATATTAATTCAGCTGACATGTCTATCTTAACCCATCTGGTGGCTCTTTATTAGCCCACCTGACAGCCACATGTTAATCTAAATGGCAGCTCTGTATTAACCCACCTGGCTGCTCTAGCTTAACCCACCTGGCAGCTCTAGCTTAACCCACCTGGCAGCTCTAGCTTAACCCACCTGGCAGCTCTAGCTAACCCACCTGGCAGCTCTATTGTAATTCACCTGGCAGCTCTAGCTTAACCCACGTGGTAGCTCTAGCTTAACCCACCTGGCAGCTCTAGATTAACCCACCTGGCAGCTCTAGCTTAACCCACCTGGCAGCTCTAGTTTAACCCACCTGGCAGCTATAGCTTAACCCATCTGGCAGCTCTAGCTTAACCCACCTGGCAGCACTAGCTTAACCCACCTGGCAGCTCTAACTTAACCCACCTGGCAGCTCTAGCTTAACCCACCTGGCAGCTCTAGCTTAACCCACCTCGCAGCTCTAGCTTAACCCACCTGGCAGCTCTAGCTTAACCCACCTGGCAGCTCTAGCTTAACCCACCTGGCAGCTCTAACTTAACCCACCTGGCAGCTCTAACTTAACCCCCATGGCAGCTCTAGCTTAACCCACCTGGCAGCTCTAGCTTAACCCACCTGGCAGTTCTAGCTTAACCCACCTGGCAGCTCTAGCTTAACCCACCTGGCAGCTCTATCTTAACCCACCTGGCAGCTCTAACGTAACCCACCTGGCAGCTCTAACTTAACCCACCTGGCAGCTCTAACTTAACTCACCAGGCAGCTCTAACTTAACTCACCTGATAGCTCTTACTTAACCCACCTGATAGCTCTTACTTAACCCACCTGGCAGCTCTAGCTTAACTCACCTGACAGCTCTTACTTAACCCAACTGATAGCTCTTACTTAACCCAACTGATAGCTCTAACTTAACCCAACTGATAGCTCTTACTTAACTCACCTGACAGCTCTTACTTAACCCACCTGGCAGCTCTAGCTTAACTCACCTGACAGCTCTTGCTTAACCCACCTGGCAGCTCTAGCTTAACTCACCTGACAGCTCTTACTTAACCCAACTGATAGCTCTTACTTAACCCAACTGATAGCTCTTACTTAACCCAACTGATAGCTCTTACTTAATACAACTGATAGCTCTTACTTATCCCACCTGGCAGCTCTAACTTAACCCACCTGGCAGCTCTAACTTAACTCACCTGACAGCTCTTACTTAACCCAACTGATAGCTCTTACTTAACCCACCTGATAGCTCTAACTTAACTCACCTGACAGCTCTTACTTAACCCAACTGAAAGCTCTTACTTAACCCACCTGATAGCTCTAACTTAACTCACCTGACAGCTCTTACTTAACCCAACTGATAGCTCTTACTTAACCCACCTGATAGCTCTAACTTAACTCACCTGACTGCTCTTACTTAACCCAACTGATAGCTCTTACTTAACCCACCTGATAGCTCTAACTTAACTCACCTGACAGCTCTTACTTAACCCAAATGATAGCTCTTACTTAACCCAACTGATAGCTCTAACTTAACTCACCTGACAGCTCTTACTTAACCCAACTGATAGCTCTTACTTAATCCAACTGACAGCTCTAACTTAACTCACCTGACAGCTCTTACTTAACCCAACTGATAGCTCTTACTTAACCCACCTGGCAGCTCTAACCTAACCCACCTGGCAGCTCTTACTTAACCCAACTGATAGCTCTTACTTAACCCAACTGACAGCTCTAACTTAACTCACCTGACAGCTCTTACTTAACCCAACTGATAGCTCTTACTTAACCCACCTGGCAGCTCTAACTTAACCCACCTGGCAGCTCTAGCTTAACTCACCTGACAGCTCTTACTTAACCCAACTGATAGCTCTTACTTAACCCAACTGATAGCTCTTACTTAACCCAACTGATAGCTCTTACTTAACCCAACTGATAGCTATTACTTAACCCACCTGGCAGCTCTTACTTAACTCACCTGACAGCTCTTACTTACACCACCTGACTACCACATTTTTATCCATATTGCAGCTCTGTATTAATCCACCTGGCAGCTTTAGCTTAACCCACCTCACAGTTCTATATTAACCCTCCTGAAAACCACATCGTAACCCACCTCACAGTTCTATATTAACCCACCTGAAAACCACATCGTAATCCACCTCACAGTTCTATATTAACCCACATGATATCTATAACTTAACCCATCTGCCACCTCTACAAAAATAAAACCACGATTTTCAAAGAACTACACGGGCCACCATTTAAGCCTGGTTTAAATTAATCTTTTCTCGTGTCAAAACCTTAAAATTCTCCGTCACATCAACACTACACCCACCCACACACACACAAAATCTGTCGTGTCCCTCATGCTCATGTCTTAATGCAACTCAATTTGCGCCCCATAGATTGCGTGTAGACGAACGTGCGTTTGTTCCCTCGTCTCCCCCCACCCCCCAGAATGTTTAAAGAGACGTTTACAACTCCCTGGAGAGATTTTGGCCAGAGCTCCCGTTCCTTGGGCCCTAGCCTCCATTGACTGGACAAATCCTGGTACACTGTTCGGGCCCACGTGACGTCTTTAAATACATCCAGGCGGCTGCTCTGTGAAAAGTGCAGGTTCCGGGTAAGTTCTAGTGATACCAAAAAGATTTTAAAAAACTCATTCGGCAAACAAAGAGTACAGTAAATATGTTCTTTTCAATACAACAAGACATATTTAAAGTAATAATTCAAGACAAGGTTGTTTTTGTTTTTCCCAGGATTCTTCCAATAGGTTGAATGAACAATTGAGATTGATTAAAACCATACATAACATCTAAAGCAGTGATTCTCAACCTTCCTAATGCCGCGACACCTTAACACAGTTCACCATGTTGTGGCGACCCCCAATCACAAATTTAATTTCGTTGCTCCTTCATTACTGTAGAGTACATGTGTTTTCCGGTGGTCTTAAGCGACCCCAGGGGAAAGGGTCGTTCGACCCCCCAAAGGGGTCGCGAAACCCACAGGTTGAGAACCGCTGATCTAAAGTATTAAATGCGGCTAATTTTTACTTTCTAATTTTATGCTGGTGAATAATAAAAACATATGTTCATTGTCATTCAAATTGTATTGTACTGCATGAGGATGCCTCTCATTCGCAGGCAAGTGTGGCAGTTGTTTCTCTTACTCACACACAAAAACACATAACCACTGTTATGAAGGAGACGTGTTTTGATGCACGCTTTACCCGCTTTCCACGCCCCCCCCCCCACCCACTTTAAAGAAAATCAGACTTTTAATGACCTGGACCTAGTGTCTTCCAATGACCTAGACCTAGTGGCTTCTAATGGCCAAGACCTAGCTGCTTCTATTGACCTAGACCTAAGGTCTTCTAATGACCTAGACTTAGTGGCTTCTAATGACCTAGATCTAGTGGCTTCTAATGGCCAAGACCTAGTGGCTTCTAATGATTTAGACGTAGTGGCTTCTAATGACCTAGACCTAGTGGCTTCAAATGGCCAAGACCTAGTGGCTTCTAATGACCCAGACCTAGTGTCTTCTAATGACCTAGACCTAGTGGCTTCTAATGACCCAGACCAAGTTGCTTCTTATGGCCTAGACCTAGTGTCTTCAAATGACCCAGACCTAGTGGCTTCTAATGACCCAGACCTAGTGGCTTCTAGGGGCCAAGACCTAGTGGCTTCTAATGACCTAGACCTAGTGTCTGTGTTGTCAATGAGTTTGAGGCTTGCAAACCACCGCCTTTGACAGATGTATCGCCAATTGCACAGCAGATCTCTAAATGTACCTCCCTCCCGACGCACTTCCGAAAGATCACACTTGGGCTTAAAGTGACATGGTCTAGAAATGTATACCCCACAGGCCGAGTATTGGTGGTGTCCATGTCACGCATAGGAATCGCTTTTTTTTCGACAATGTATCGGTTGTTCAGCCCTCTCAAAGAAGTACGTTACCAAAATAGGATTTCATCACAAATACCAAAGATAGATACCATACTTCTGGGCATTGTTTAGACATTAAAATGAAAGCCACTACCAGGGGTGTTCACGTGATCACTTCATCCGTGTCTCACCATCTTTAACACTGATTTAACACTGATTTAACACTGATTTAAACACAGCGACGCGTATCGGGGATTGCCCTTAAACAACTTCCAGCCCCGAGTCGCATGATTAACGCGACCCGAAGTACGACGTGACCTTTGCACTCCTGGTTTCATAACAAAAAACCACAAACAACTGGTCCCATTAAATTTTGACGTGAACAGACCGGACAGCTACAACTCGGCAATGTTATCTCACTGCTATGTAATTATAAAATGTATTTTTATTGTACGCAAAGGAGTGCACACTATGCCACGATGAACCACTTATGAAAAACAAAAATGCAAGTTTGGCTTCGTACGATAGGAGGAATCGAAGTCAAGAATTTCGAGTGGGCCTGGAGTCGTCTTCAATCATTTTCACTAACCTAAGACTCTTTTAAAAAAAAAAAAAAAAAAAGTTGTTTTGTTGTTAGAAATAAATAATTTTTTAAAACTAATTCTTCTGTCAGCTTAATTTTTTTTTCTGAACAAATTCAAGAACTGAGATGTGTTCAAGGCGAATACAAAGAATCGTATTCGATATTGTTCGCGATTACCAATATCACCATCATTGATGTTATCACGGAAAGCAACAAAAAAATTTTTTACTATTCGATATATATTTATATATGAAACCCCTAAAACAATGGAGGCGATGCCAACTGATAACACTCATGGGAAACAATACACAGGCCACGGGGAAATTCAAACCGTAATGAATGCTTTGACCCACACAATGTAACGGGTTTTGTTATAGGACACCACACACACTTTTATTGCCAGCATCGAATGTCCGTGAAACAATTTACAGGAGCAAATAACGGTTTAGTGGATGTGGGGGGGGGGGGTGTTAGTGTGGGAGTAGTAAACGTGTCCGAGAGCCCCCCGGGGATGGTTGTGGGGTTTAAGGGGGGGGTAAACCACGAGTCAATCAGGAAATGAATGACCTGAGTAACTACAGGGCGATAGGGTCGTGAAATAAAGACCGACAAACAAACACACACAAAAAATGGAGTCATCAAATGTTGGTGTCGTGGTGTGAGAATCACCCAATCACTATCTGTATGAGTTGTCAGTTCGATCTCCTTGTTTCACCCCGCGTGCGTCGGTTGTTACGCAAGACATAATTTATATATATATATGACGATGGTGTACACTTCCGTGGGCGAAATCCACAAGAGCTGGAATTATTATTTTTATGATTTATAAGCTGGTTCCGTACACATCAAATCGCCTCTCTCCACGCCGCTGGATAACCCAAGGAAACATCATGTGGATGATACAGCTTGGCACTGGTGGCGTCGCAGGAGTTGTCAGAAATTTTCATTGGTTCAGTGTTATCCGCCTACGGGACTCCGTCTCCGGGTTTGAATTCAGGGTCTCCTTCTCTTAGATGAGTTGCCATCCAAGGTTAAGGAGTAACATCCACCCGGGGTGCTGGTGATGATTTTGCTGGAGGGGGCGTTCGTGGAGATTGAACCCCGGACCATGAACTTGAGATTGGCCGTCTTATGTATATAAATAAACAAAGCTGTACCTTAAATGCACACAAGAACCAGTGGAAGAGTTAGTCTGCCAGCGCAGATGTATATGGATTTTGCCACACCCTCAGAAAGCCCACATCCAGCATCACGAGACAAGCCCTCACTTGGAACCCGCAGTGAAATAGAAAAAGAGTTCGACCTAAAGTGACTGGGAGAAGGGAGCTGGAGGCAGACACACCAAAAAAAGAGTGGGCACAACTGGGGACAGCTGGAGAGACTAGGATGCCTTGGGAGCCTTTGTTTGTGGCCTATGCCCCAGACGGGACG